>OY783197.1:25360047-25662769 GCA_963678675.1 Xiphydria camelus | reverse complement strand
AATCCATATATGATCAAAATGACATATGAATTAGGTATATACAAAATATATACTTAGAATTTTTTTGCCTCGGTTTATTCGAGCAATGAAATTGATAATAAATATATACGCCAAATAAAGTACGTTTTACTCAACTAAATATTTAGTATACAGTGCGAAAATGCATTTTCGATTGCATCGAATAACTCGCTTCGCCAGTCTCAAATATATTATCAAGAAAATTAGCCAAGCCTAAATAAGTCGACAAAAATTTGCCAATATTAATAAATATAACACAACCCTGTTGTCTCCTGTGAAAAATTCAGAAGTAGGTATACGAGTATAATAACTCCCTCAGCTTCGCTACCATTAATCAGTGAGATCGCAACTTATTGAAAACTTAATTAGAATCGGAGATGCTGGAAACACCGATTCCGAAGTTTCAACCGCCTTTTATAAACGATCAACAAGTTATAACCCGATTATATTTAATAAAGCGGCGAAAGAGATAAATCGTGACCGTTCCACCCCGCAGTCTCCGTACCTCGCGGGGCGCGGGTTACTAAAACTTTACTAATGGGCGATAATAAGCGTCGCGGCTTCTGCGCGGCATTCAAATTAAATCAGGAGAGCCACTCCTTTCTTCCCTCTTTCGTTCTTATCGCGGGCGACGGTCGCACGATTAAGGGTAGTCTTCTCGATTTACGTTATCCAATTCCCCTTGCAACAATTCCATCGCATCTTTCTTCTTCGATGCATACGTACCGAGAAAAGAAATATGAATTTAACCCCAATAATATTTTAATTACATTGAAATATTCATATAAATGGCACGATGGACCATAAATCACATTATTTGTAAGCAGAAAAATTCATTATCTACCAAAAATGTAGATTCTACCCATTCATCAATTTAATATAAATCATCATTATTTTGAGTATCTTAATTAAGAACAATATATCTACTATATTTTTATTTTCATGAATTGCACCACAAAATATTTATGAGGACCAGAAATTATAATTCGGATGACTTCAATCTTTCACTTATGGTCCTGTAGTTCAAAAAAGCATTTCCCTCTCTCTCTGCATGGCAAAACAATATTGACCCGCATGAATTTACACGAAAGCCAATCCTTCAGTCGGTTAATAAGAAGAGCGTTATATCAAATAACGATGAACCCATCTCAATTAAATCATTAAAACATGACCTCAGCCGGTATCCAATTTAAACCGAATCCGAAACAGACGTTCCGCGACCGTAAAAAAAATGTAAAATAACTAAAAATATCACCAAAACTACAGCGGCCCGCATGTCCCACACACATACGCGAGAAACCGCACCAATTCCTATTCCCCAAGCTTCGCGTTGCATCGCCGCAGCATGTGCGGTAAACAGGAACGTGGCGCGCCGTACGAGGGGGGTTTATATACGTGCGATAGCCGCCAAACTGCAGATCGTATTCGTTCGGCGGAAAGAGGCAGAGAGAGTGCGAGAGACAGAGAAAGAGTACCGGGACGGCCAGGGGCCCCTCTAAGGGTGGCACTGGGAGTAAAAGGGGGTGTCATGCCGGCGGCCCGGGAGAAGTGATTGATTGTGTTTCGCCGGAAGAGAAGAGAAGAGAAGAGAAGAGCGGTGGCGGCGGCGGCGGCGGTGCGAGGAGAGGAGAGAAGAGAGCGCGAGAGAGAGAGGAGAGGGCGGCGGAGACGAGAGAAGTTCGGGAGCACACCGTGATGATAGAGACGAGGAGGTCGACCCGCAAAACGAGGAGATATCTTCCCTGCTCCCCCCCCCCCGCCTCTCCCGCCCCTTCTCGGCATCGCCATCACCTACACCCTTCAACGCCGCGTCCCCCTGCCCCTCCGCCCCGGGACTTCTCAGATTCCACTCGAAGCCCGGCGTCGCTCTCCTCTCCCGGCCCTCCGCCCCCTGCCACCCTCGCCGAGGACGCGCGGGCATGAAGTGGACAAAAGAAAAATAGAAATACGCCACTTCTCGCGTCCACCCGCACGCCCCCGCGACCGAAAAAGTGAGTCGTCCGAACAAAAAGCAGGTGACGCGTTCTCAGCTTCGCTGAATTGCCTCTCGCTCTTCTTTCGGGATTGCGTCGCGATGCCCTCGTTCGCGGGGTTGGGAGGGTGGAAAGGGGGAGTGGCGCCGCGAAGAGCGTCGTCGCATCGAGACGAAATCCGAGTTCTGGGTGGATTTTTTGCCGGGCGAATTTACCTACCCTTCCTTTGGAATAGGTAATCCTTTGGTCCCGGAGGGGTTCCTGTTTTTTGGGTTCGATAGTTATTGCGCTGCAGATCGAGGCGAGTGGGGGAAAAAAGGTCGACAGTTTTTGAATGTATGGTATAGAAGATGAAATATTATTATAGAAAAATTATAGATGTTTAGCGATTGGATATCCTGCAAGCTTCGAGAGAGATATATACCTAATCATTTTGCGAAGGAAATCGTTGTACAATTGGCCCCCAGCTGTTATTGCTCGTCATGATACGCAGGGGCCAACGAAGGGTTCTGAGATAAAACGGTCTCTTGAAATATCAATAAGAGAGGCTCAAGTCTCTGACGAGTTATATGAGACAACGTAGAATATTATTTTGAATACCAGAAGGAAAAATAGGTACTTCTCGTGCTTTTCGCCGTCTTATTTTTAACCCACTTCGCCCTACAATCGATATAGGAAAGTGATACTCGGTTTATTTTTCTTTGGGGAAAGTAACAATTGAAACGAAAGGTCGCGCGAACAAACATTGGCCAACGGCTTTATGTAAGTTTTCTTATAGTCTCGGAATAGGCCGCGAGATCGACGCGTCATGCACCATAAGACGTCAATGCGAGGCTTCTTCCTTGTGGCACCGTGAAATAGGCAAACTCCGGACGCGCGGGGGATAATCCCGGACGAATGATTAATAGAGTTTCGTGGATCAAACTTTTACGACGAATACTTACTTCGCAATCGATATCGCGCTGCAAACCAAACATTGTTATGCGAGTAATCGTCCTTGATATTTCTGTAAGTATGTTTTATGATGAAATTAAATTTCTTATGAACAATCTAAGATACCACACATTTTTATGGCCACGAAACTTCGTTAGAAAATTGATTGTCGGTTTCCTTTCTGGAGTAATCTTTAATATTAACTTACAGATTGCAACATTTTAATCCTGCATCAATATAGACCGAGTAAAGAGATTTTCCGAAGTCCATTAACTCAGCAATTAATGCATTTATTATGACACTCAATCTGCTTATTCGTATAGCACTCACGTATGGGAGAATTTCTTAATTAACTGAATATAGTCGACTTTTTTCCGAAGCACTCATCAATCACGACGTAAGAAAAATTTGCCCCGCTTTCGTATTCCACCCAAAAATAGTTATTCGTCCAACGGAGTTCGATGCAACGAGGGTCTATTTTCTTCGCCCCCTTTCGCTCGCGCCCCTTTAGATACAGGCGACGCTTACGAAAACCTACACGACCCGATATCCCCATCCACGAAACTTTCCTTTTCGCCGCGAAATAATTTATAACTATTATTCACGGTCCCTTCGAAGGGTGGAATGACAACTGTCGTACCCATTGTACCGCCGGGTTTCTCTATCCGTACCCCCGAGTTAGGACGCCGTTGTTGTCGTTCATCGCCGCTGATCTCTTGATTCCACGTTGCAAATTTGTCCCTCCCCCCTCCCTCTCATGGAAGCGGTATTTACCCCGGCGATGGTTCGGTTCTGCCTCGTGCGCATTATTCGTAAATCGATCCGCGACAAAATTTTGAAAAGTCCAATATTCCTATTCTCGATATTTTTTAAAGGAAAGTATTATTGGGAGAGTCAAAAATGATTCGAAAATGTCCACATGCTTTATTGAACACTAAGAGACAAGATATATTTCTGCTGTCCGGATGCTTGATAGTGTCAACTACAATATGTAAAAAAAAGGCTGAAGACACTTATCGACTATGCCGCAAGTCGCATTGTAAAAAAGTTTGTATTTTTAATATACTTTTATGTTAAGCTCTTTACCGATACGTGATTATGAACATTAATATGTTTCCTTATGAAATTTCCCTCATAAATTTTATAACGGAGTATATTAATTTTCATAATCACCTATTGGATAAAAGCTTTATATAAAATTGTATTAAAATGAATAGAATTTTTTGTACACACTGAGAGGAAAAAAGTATATTCCATTAAA
The DNA here is from genome assembly GCA_963678675.1 of Xiphydria camelus. Lineage (NCBI taxonomy): Eukaryota > Metazoa > Arthropoda > Insecta > Hymenoptera > Xiphydriidae > Xiphydria > Xiphydria camelus. The sequence continues at coordinate 25,658,584 of OY783197.1, read as the reverse complement.
TCTGTATTTATAGATGTGGAAATGCAGAATTAGTTGCTCCGATTGAAAACTTTGGTTATAACGATTAACGGTTATTTGAAGGAAATAGGCTGTAGTCCATTTGAGTCAATCGCGCGATGATTAGTCTACGTAATTCTATTGTGGATTTAGTCGAATTTACTACATTTCTTTCTCAGTGCAGTGTGACTTGGTTACAGCACTATAACCTCTCGTTACTATAATCGGAATATCACTGATTGGAACAACTATAGAATTATACACGGTAAACAAAATAGTATTAATTTTTAACACCATTTTATCGGTGTGGAATTACATATACCACATCTGGCGGTATTCAGTTTCATCCCATTGTTATCTAACACCCAAAAGTGGTCTACAGGGGAGAGGTGCCTATATTGAATCTCCTAGCTATTTTAAGTAAATGAGCACTTCCACGTCATCTATCAGTAGAAAATCAAACCTTAGTACCGGTCAGTATACCTACAAAAAATACATAAGATAAGAGATTTTAATTTTTAACTCCTTTGAAATGTTTTCAATCAAACTCTCGACCGCCCTATTTGATGTATTTTTTCACGCGGATTCTGAAAATGGCAGATATATTGACGATATCTCAACGGAAATATAAGATATCGGTGATTTCATGTACCAGAAAATTATTTTTTTTCACGGAAAATCATCGATATTTCGGTCTCCCTTTGAGATATCCTCGATGTATCTATAATTTTCGTATTCAGTTCAAAAAAATACATAAGATAGGATGGTCGAGAGTTTGATTCCAGAGATTTCGATTTTTGTCAAAATCGTGAGTATATGCCTTAAGATTTTGACAAAAATCGAAATCTCTGGAATCGAACTCTCGACCATCCTATCTTATGTATTTTTTCGCGCTGATTACGAAAATTATAAATATATTGAGGATATCTCAAAGGAAGACCGAGATATCGATGATTTTCCGTGAAAAAAGTAATTTTCTGGTACATGAAATCACCGATATCTTATATTTCCTTTGAGATATCGTCAATATATCTACCATTTTCGGAATCAGCGTGAAAAAATACATCGGATAGCGTGGTCGAAAGTTCGATTCCAGAGATTTCGATTTTTCTCAAAATCTTAAGGCATTTACTCAACATTTTTTCAATTTTTCGCGAAAATTGAAATCTCTAAAATCGATCTCTCGACAACCCTATCCGATGTATTTTTTCACGCTAATTCCGAAAATCATGGTTATCAGGTCCATATCTCAAAAGAAATGTGAGATATCAGCGATTTTATGTTCAGAAAAATTATTTTTTCATAAAAGAGTCATGAATACCTCGGCGTTCCTTTGAGATTTCCTCAATATATTGATGATTTTCGTAATCAACGCGAAAAAATACACAAGATAGGATGGTCGAAAGTTCGATTCCAGAGATTTCGATTTTTGTCAAAATCTTAAGCGCTGATTCCAAAAATCACGTACTTATTGAGGAAATCTTAAAGGATCGTCGAGATATCGATGATTTTCCATTGAAAAAAATGTTCTCGTACATAAAATTGTTAATATTTGATATTTCCTTTGAGATATAGTCAATATATACCTATAGAGTATATATGTTAATAAGTGCATGGTTTGTGGAATCAGCGCTTAAGATTTTGACAAAAATCGAAATCTCTGGAATCAGTAGAAATTCAAACCTTAGTACCGGTCAGTAGGCATACTAAGGCGTAGGCGTAGGTACTAAAAGGTTTGAATTTCTACTGATAGATGACGTGGAAATGCTCATTTACCTACTTAAAATAGCCAGGAGGTTCAATTTAGGTACCGGTTCAATATAGGCAACTCTCCCCTACAGGTCCACACCGTAGAATTTTTGACTATGTTGTAGGAGCCAAAATCGATCATGATTTTCGATCAAATTATGGTTCCTTCGATCAGATTTTTCTCCGAATGCACAGTGCGGCCAATCGACCGACACTGCGCTCGGATGACGCGCGGCTGCATCCGCGCGCGCGCCCCGTCCGTCGATACAAAATTGGTTAACGAGATCGGAGGTGGCAAGTAGCCGCTGCAGTCGCGTCGAGAGTGGTCGCGCTCGTTTAGCTAATTCCGTCCTGTAATTCCCGGTATCGCAGCTTGGGGGGGGGGGGGGGGGGAAGACTTTATTGCATTACCGAGCCACAATAAAACACGGTGAGTGGGCTCTTTGTGCGGTGACGTGGCGTTTCGTGCCCTTTACACGCCGCTTTACACGAGTAGGTACGATATACTCGCGGCGAGAAGACACACGTCCGCGGAGCACTACTCGAGCGCGCGACGCTCTCAGCTCGTGGTTGACTCCGGGGTACCGCGCGCGTCACTACACGAGAGCCCAGATATTCGAGAGCGACCGGCAAATTGGACCGTTTCCAAAAGTCAAGTCGAGCGCCTCCGCGACCGTATACACCCATACCGATGCTCCTTCGCGCCAACCACTGTATCGCCTTTCACGAAAACTGACGTGAAATTGATGGCGTCGCCATTCATCGCGCGATACAACGTCGATTGCCGGGTTCCGTACAAAAGGAACAAATCGCTCCCGGTCATAGGTCGCACACGATCGAGCCGCCGTGATCGCCGAACCTCGAGCGGGCGAGATCCATCGGCGGGCCGATCGACGCCGCGCCGCGGTAGCCTCGGCGCTCCTTTGTTTCGGATTTCGCGATCGCGGCAAAACTTCTCCCCGGCCGCCGACGCCGCGTCGCGCGAAGGTCGATTTCGGGACGCGGGAGGCGGGTTGGGGAAAAGCCGTAGGAGTGACTCTCCCATAGGGTACCGCCGAGTGGGAGCCCATAAGAGCACGGGGCTCCAGGGGTTGCGAAGCAGGGGTTGGCCCCGGTTGCCGGCTAGGGTGGGGATCACCCGCCGCCGCCGCCGCCGCGGAGGGTGGGGGACTGCTCTTGGCAGCCGCTCGAAACCGGCGACGGCCGAGAGCCCGAGACTGGAGGGAGCGCGAGCCAAACGGAGAGTCGCCAGACGAGTTTGTGCCGAGGCACCGCGAGCTCGCGTTCCCCGCACGGTTCTTCTCTCTCCCCCCGATGTGACTCGTCCGCGCTGACGTCGCGAGAAGTGCGAGGGAAAAAAAAAGTGTTCGGGACAGTGCGCGCGTGGCTCCTCCTCGTCTCCCGACAGTCAAACCGAACCGCGGAGAGTGGCGCGGGTCGTTCAGTTTAGCGGCAGCGTACCGCGCAAAGCTACGCGCCCGAGTGACGGAGCCGTGGACGCGTTTCGTCTCGCTTCGAGACGGCGCTGCGGTGACGCTGGCCCGTGCTTCTCGGTGAACACGCGGCGACGGTGAGGGGGGGCAGGAGAGCGAAGGTCGACGCGGGGTGTAGAATATCGACGGTGAAGCCGAGCGTGCGGGAGAGAGAGAGAGTGAGAGAGAAAGAGAGAATCGACGGCGCTCAGCGTTCGAGAAGAAGTGTCCGCACCTGCCGCCGTGGTACCGCGGGGCGCTATACTCGCGCGCTGCGTGCGTGCCGGTTATCCATCATGGTCGCGGACGTCGGGCCGCTCCGATTGGCCCGTCGCGGTCACGTGGTACGGTAATCGAGCACCAGTGGGCGGGAACCGCTGGCGTCGCCTCGTGTGCACGTCGTCTCGTCGTCGTCGTCGTCGTCGTCGTCGTCGGGCGCGCGCGAGGGATCGACTTCGGGGAAGATCGCAAAAGTGTGGAAGAGGAGAGAGTGCGGCTCTCCGAGGCTCCGACGCGTACCCGTATACGCACGCTTCGGTGAGGAAACAGAGGGAATCGCGCGCGTCTCTCTCTCGCTCTCCCTCTCTCTCTCCTTCCCTGGAGAACGAAGCGGTAGGGGCAGTGACGGCGGTTGCGATGGACCGTAGTGTCGTGTTGTGCGTGCGCGGCTCGTGAGAGTGTGGCGTGGCACCGCGCTGGAGGAAGAGAGAGAGAGAGAGATTCGGCGTCTCTTTCCTTTGCCTCCATCCGACCCGCGGCAAAGCGCGAGCGCGCGCTCGCGCGCGCGAGGGTGGGCGCCGCCGTGGCCGCGCCGCCTTTATTTCCCGAGCGCGAAGCAAACATGAGCTCGTTCTTGATGAATCCATCCGCCGGCGGTGGCTATCATCATCAGCAGCACCACCAGCAAGCGGGCGCCCACCACCTGACCGCCGCGTCCGTCGTAGTGGACCCGAAGTTCCCGCCGAGCGAGGAGTACAGTCAGAGCAATTACATTCCGTCGACGGGCGCCGAGTTCTTCGGGACCGGCCACCACCTGAACCATCCGCAGCCCCACCAGCTGCAGTACGGCTACCACCAGCACCACCATCAGGCGGCGTCCACGCCGTACGGGGCGTCCGCGGCGGCCCAGCTGAACGGCGGGTACGCGGGGTACGGCGGGTACTACGGGCCGCATCATCCCCATCATCAGGTACACGCGGTGCACCATGCGAGCCTCCATCCGCATCACCACGCGGTCGGGGCGCTGGCGATGCCGCCCGAAGCGCAACAGCCGCCGCTCACGTGTCCGCCGTCGATGCAGAATCAGCAACAGCAGCCCCAACAGCAGCAGCAGCAGCAGCAGCAGCAACCGCCGGTGATCGTGTCGACGGTGTCCGTGTCGACGGTGCTCGGTTCCACTGCATTGTCGCCGTCCCTCATGCCGAATCATGTGCAGCAGCCGGATAGCATGCAACAGCAGCAGCAGCATCAGCACCAGCAGCAACCCCCGCAACAGCAGCAGCAGCACGAAAGCGGCGTCTGCAGCCCGGCGGGTTCCGGCTCCTTGCACCGCGACAATTCGCCTGACCTTCAGCAGCAACAGTCGCAGCACGCGCAGCACTTGCAGAGCACGCAACAGCAGCAACAGCAGCAGCAGCAGCAGCACCACCACCATCTGGACGATGGATCCGATCAGGACGATTTGGAGGACGATCAAATGATGGAGGGCTCGCCGGGAATAATGGACGATGAGGAGGATGACGAGGAGAGTGGGGATCGTGTGGTTTATCCGTGGATGAAGAAGATCCACGTCGCTGGCGTCGGTAAGTCCGGGGCGAACGTTTATTTTTTGGAGACCAGACGATCGATCTGGCGCCAACCTGTTGGCGTGGATGATTTCTGTTGGATTTGCCGTGGGAGTTGTTCTCGAGGTGATCTGAGAACTCTAGGCATTGTAGAGAGTTCACTGTTAAAAATATTTATCTCAAACTTCGGGAGAGTACTGAAGTTTTTGTCAAATGGAGAAATGTGTTTTAAATATCGTATAGTCTTCCCTTGAAATTTAGAAAAGCATCGCATGGATCATGGATTTCCGTAAGGTTGTGCTTTGAAATGAAGAAACGATCGAAATATTACGAAATTATTACTTGGAATTCAGATAAATACGCGTCTCTTCAAATTGAGAGTATAATTTTGTAAAATTTGAGGTACATTTGTGTATTATCGTGTCGAAAAATCAAGGAAACTTTTAACGTTTTGCAAATATTGACGTCGCAACGAGAAGGCTGCTTTTTAATACGAGTATGAGTTTGGTTTGTTATTATTGTTGAATCTCGCGCAGAAGTTGTCTGACGGGAAATAAACTAATCTTTTATTTTATATGTGAGAATTATTGATATCGTAGTTAAGGATTTACGAGCTCGTAAAGTCGAAATATCGCGCTGTTTTTCGCGGACGATCATATTGCTTCCATCCGACGGATGGACGACGGTGGACGTCGCTTGCGAACTAAGCAACTTTTCCTATCTCATTTATTTTCCTTTAAATTCGCGTCATATTAAATCCTATGCAAAATACAAGCTGGATTTATCGTCAAACAGGAGCTATTATTTAATATTGACCGAACCATTCGTGTAAATCGGTTTATAGTACCTAATAGTATGTTTATAAAAAACAAATGATGCAGGAGTCCACCTATAAAATAAACACACCCAGGGAAAAGAACTAGTTGACTATGAACCTAATAGAAAAATTTATTTGAGATGAACAGAAATTTATTCGCATCGAACAAAAGTCTATCTGAATTTTATAAATATTCTACTAGGTTTGTTACTCGATTAAAAAGACATCCAAAACATTTATCAAATTCAAATAGACTTTTGTTCGATGTGAATATAAGTTCCTATTTATCTCAAATAAACTTTCTATTACGTTCATATTCTACTACACCTTTCCTCTCAGTGCATTTGCAATGCAGTTACAATGCAGTTGTGATGTAAACTGAAATAATTCACCTCCTATTAGAACTTACAAATTTCTAAGCGAGAGAAAACAAAAGTATTCTCGTTACTTTCAATTAATATCAAGCATATACAAAGTATTCTCCTCAACTTGGATAGATACTTACTTCAAGCGAGCTTATTCGTAAAATTAAATCGAAAATGAAACCCAAAGGAAAATATCGCGGTTCCGTCGTTTGAATTATAGACAGCAGAGGGCTTCCCATTGTTAACACACGGTACACCTTGTATGACGAATTGAACAGTGTGTGTTCGGGCTTTAGAAGTCGTCTCCTTGCAAGTGTCGGAAGACGTATGAGCCGAAAACTCATATAAGCGCACCTTGCCGTTAGGTATACCTGCGTGGACCTTGTCCGGGCTCGCGTTAGGCTTTAAACGAAATTGGTTACGTCTTATTTATCATCGTTTCCCACGTACAAATCGTCCTCATCCATCGTAGAGGGGCTGTGGACAAATGGGACGTAAATTCTTGAAACGTGCACAGGTGTAGGTATATGCGCATCCCATTCAAAATCAGTCGGAGACTTCTCGAGTCGAAATTTGTACAAAGTAGGTAACTTTTACTTTATTTCTTATCGTGAGTCAAGGAACTCGCTGAATCGTAATCTAAAACTAGACGGAATATTAAACGCTTCTTTTCTGATATTGATTGTCATTTTAATAAGCAAAGCATACGTAGTAAACGCTAAATATTGTATAATTGAAATAAAAATGAGGGTAAGGTGAAATAAAAGCCACGGTTGAAGTGCGACTTCAACAACGAATATCTTGGAAACAGTTGAAGATAGCAAAAAAAGTTTCAACAAAAAGTTTTTTTCTAGATTTCTCCCATAAAAAAGCTGCCTTGGATTCTTTTTATATAACCACTGCGTTTCGAGATAATCACGTTCAAATTTAAATAGAAACACGGCGTTTATTCCATACTCTAAACAAAACTTGTATTTTTTTATATATACTTTTGCACAGAGCTTTTTTCCTAATACGTGATTATGAAAATTAATATACTCCGCAACTATGAAAATTAATATATTTATTTGTGAAATTGCCCTTTTAAATTTCATAACCGATTTCAACCGATTAATTTTCATAGTCACTTACTGGATAAAAGCTTCATACACAATTGTATTAAAAATACAATTCTTTTTTACAATGCACTTTCATCTTGATATCAGTAACGAGACACAGTCGATCATTGCTTTACTATGTTCTCCATGAAGATATCACAGAACGAGAATGCAATCCACTCGGGGGGTGCATACATTTTATCAGACTAATTTCTTTACCTTAATTGGTACAATATACGACTCCGACGATAATTAGCAGCCGCGTCTCTCTAATTTCCTGCTTCCTGCCGCAATCCAATCGGCTCACCGGGAGGAAACTCTTGCACCTTCACGTAGATCAGATTATTTCGAGTACTCTGCGGTTATTAGCTCGAAGTGATAGTATCGCGTATTTTTTTCCGAGCTTTCGCGTTTTTACGTCGAGCCGCGCCTTACGAGATACACGGGCGAGCTGCGCGGTGCATATAAATGCGTTCGGCCTACGTGGTGGCTTTTTTCACCGTTTATTTATGATACTGCGAGTCCACGTCGTGCATCCTCGCTCGTTAATCGCGAGACCACCTGGCAAAAACTATTTCTTCCTGTCGTCTCAAACGGGCCTCGACGGAATTACCTATAGGTACATATGTGTAGCTGTGCAAATCTGCAGCTGTACCGAGCCGCGAAGCGAGGCATTGCCCGCGGTAGTGTACCACGACGAAGCGATAGGAACGTCACTACGTTAGGAAAGTTGCACATTTTCATGCGATGTCTTTAATTGATCGTGCGCGCTAGTGAAATAAATCGTTTGAACGTCGATGACTAATGTGCCAAAGCGAGACATTAATTTTGCTCTCGCGGATTATTTGTCGGACTATTTTATTTGTCGTACGGATATATAAATATAGGATAAAAACGCCTACCTATAGGTACTTCACTCGCGGAAAAATTTGTCGATATACACCCAGGGAAAAGGTCTAGTTGAATACGAACCTGTGTGTGTGATGGAAAAATTTATTTGAGATGAATGGAAATTTATTCACATTGAACGCGAAAGTCTATTTGAATCTGATAGATGTTCTACAAGATTTGTACTGGATTAAGAAGATGCAAAATATTTATTTCATTCAAGTAGACTCTTGGTCGATTTGAATAAATTCCTATTTATCTCAAATAAATTTTTCTATCAAGTTCGTATTCAACTAGACCTTTTCCCTCAGTGTTCCTTCTCCCTTGGAGAAAATAATTTATTTGTATTATAGTTATTAAATGTTTATTTGAATATTGCGAAATGAATATTTTATTGGAGCAACTAAATATTTGTAGACTATTAAAATATTTATCTGGCATAATTTGATCCTTCGAGATAACCGTTTGAATTAAATAAACATTTTAATAATTAATGTATATATTTTTGTCCCAACGAAATATTTATTCCGCTGTATTTGAAATTACATTTATTAACTATAATATTAATAAACTGCTTTCTCGATGCGAGATTTAAAAGTGTAGTTACTCATAATAATTCTCTATATCGAGAAGCTTCAATTTTTATTCTCTTATTTCCTTTGAACATGTTTTATTATTTTTATACCAATTTTATACGCAGGGTTGGATTTCAAATGCTGATCTGATAAGCCTCTTGGATTTTTAAATCTGACTTTTTTTTTAGCTATTTTAAAATTTAAAGCTGCTTATGTAGAAATAATTCTTTCAATGATTTTCTGCTATTTCTTCAATTTTTGGTATGTATATAAATTTAATATACTAATTTTTAATATCCCCATTTCCATAGATAAACAATATTTTATTCGACTTATTCCTCAACTCAGTAAGTCTTAGAAATAGAATCGTTGAAAGTTGTACACATATTTTTCGACGAATGTTTTATTTTTATTTGTACACTTTGCTTTCAATTTTCACGCCGTTCGAGTAAATGCAGGACCTCGAACCGTCGACATGTACGCGGTTATTGATTTCGTGGAGCGCATTTTCAAGCCTATACAGCTTTCGTCTGGCGTCCACCGCAGCAAATATTTACGCGAGAAACGCCTGGAACGCGTTAGTTAAATTTATTGATCTTTTCACCCTGAATTTTTTCGAATTATTCGGAACTACAGTGCGTCCGAGTGTTTCGAAAGTCGCGAACATAAAAATCGACCGGCACGTAGAGGCGACGACGAAATCGGAGACCCATATTTCGCAGAGTAATATTTTCGAGAATCGGTTTACACCTCGCGCCTTTGAAGACCCAAATTTCTCCTTTTGGGAGAGCGACGGCAAACTCGTGAAAACTGTTTGTCATTCTAGCTTGCAACTATTTTCTACGAATCAGTCAGTAGATACGGTCTATACGACAATAACAAAAAGGACGAAAGCCATATTTCATGCGCGCCTTCGGGTATAGATGGAAAAATGACAAAGAAGACCGAGACCGTAGGTACCGTTGAAGAATTGTTGCAATTTTCACGAATCTGTACATCTAGGTGCTCGCTTCATATTATTTTTTATTGGCGAATCTAATATCAAATTCTACTAATTTATTGGTGTCTTCGTTCCTACGTCAATAGTTTATAAACACGTTTTTATAATCTACCTACCGCTTCACTAATACTTTTTCCTGCATCGAGAAAAATGATTTGTAATGTTAATATAACAATGTTTGGTTAATATGTCAAAAACAAAATATTTTTATTGCAACAGCAAACGTTTGGTTGCGACAAATAAATGTTGGTTGTGGCAACACATCGTTTCAAAAATGCTTCGTTCTAACAACCAAACATTTGTTTTCGCAGATAAATGTTTGTTGTCGCAATAAAAATAGTTTATCGTTTACATATCAACCAAACGTTTTGTTAACGTTACCAATCATTTTTTAGTGCGCGATTTAACGAATATAAATTTGTCAATTGTCCCCAAACAATTCAAAATATACGAAACACCACCCAATGAGGTGTTAAACAGTTTCTGTACAATTTCTGCAAAAGAACTACACTGCTAAAAGTTTCCTTGTTTTCCCGACACGATAATATGAACGAATATGCCCTAAATTTGTGAAATTATACTCTTAGTTTTAAAGAACGCGTATTTATTTTAATTCCAAACATTAATTTTGTAATATTTCGACCGTTTCTTCACTTTAAAGCACAACCTTGCAGAAATCCACGATTCACGCGTTGCTTTCCCGAATTTCAACGGAAGATTGCACGACATTTAAAACTCATTTGTATTTGATAAAAGCTTCAGTACTTCCCCAAAAGTACGAGATAAATCTTTCAAACCGTCTACATTAAAGTCCCCTTCCAAAATTCGACAACAAAAAGAATCCATACTCCCGCCATATCGGCTCTCGCGTCTCCGGCGACCGTCTCCTCAACCTGTTCCCCGCAATGACAGAGACATATTACGGGTATAAGCGCGTGGGTATACCTACAGCGAAGCCGGTCCGTAAGCGAGACAAAAGCTCGCGGCCAAACTTTGACATCGCGGCGCGATAAAATCAAAAGGGGAATGCGTTTTCAGAAGGCATGGATATTCGCGCGAATACGCACACCGCGTCGTTTCCCCCGCCGCGCGAACGCTGGACGGGAGCGGTAAACGGACGGTTGCGGCGCAGTTGCGCAGGCTTTGATTACGGGTTGCGGTGTATCTCGAGGCCCTCTCCCGGTCCCCTCCCTCGGTTCGGCACCCACGGACCACGCAGCCTGGACCGCGATGGTATGCGCGGTCGCCGGGATGTCGGACGCCCCGCAATCTCCCCCCTCGGAGCGTCGAACGTCCGACGTCGGAGTCCGGGCGCCGGACGTCGGTCTCTCCGGCGAGGGGACCGCGCGGGCAGTGATCAGCTTTGGAATGGAATGTGCCTGCACTGATTCTAAACTATACCGCGCGCTCCTCGCGCTGCTTCCTATATGGATTCACTCCGGACCACCTAGAACCGCTCGCTTTACGGCTCAAATTTAACATGTCGTTCGAGGGAAGACGCGGGAGAAGCGGTTATGACGCTTGAAATAAATGTACCCACACTTCTCTCGGTGTACACATGACGTAGCTGTGAAAAATTGTATCTCTCTCTCGAAGACGCGATAAGTTTTTCTGTCTTTCGTACACAGCCAGTTATTTCTTATGCCGAACATTGTGAGGGATTTTTCCTTTTCACGCAATCGGGAATGACTGTCGATTGTGTGTCGGCGTTAAAGATTATTTGGAAAAATCGATCGTCTAGTTTTTCGAACGTGATGATAGCTGTCTTTAAGGAGATTCTTGCTGATTTCTTCGACTTTTTTTAAATGCATCCTTGAGAAGACGTAATCAATTGCGGTAACAGATTTTACTCCGATGAAATGAAAGCAGATTTCCTTTTGTACTTCTTCCTTATTTCGAACGTCTTCGTATTTGACCTTAGAAATATAGGTATTTACGTCACTCGTGACGTAATCAGCGTATGATCCCATCGACCTTGAAACTCGTTGAATGACACCTGTGTATACTTACGTGTGACGCGATGATGAGTTAGGTTATATTTCGAGACAGTAATATTATGATTTATGATACGTTTTCTTTTGGATATTTGACAATTTTTTTTAAATTACAGACAATCGATACTTGCAATACCATTTTGGATCGTTCAACCGATAAAATATGATTGAGTTTTTTCGGCTCAAAACATGAAATTTTCATTTCAAATCTATCTGAGAGTTTCAGACAAAATTATACACCAATAAGACTGACTAATGAGAAAGATAATTTTGATTCAAAAATGTATCTTCGAATTATACCCAATTATATTCCGAACTATAGAAGGACGTGGGTAATGAATAAACTAATTAATACACGTTCGACGAGTATGAATAATTTCAATACGACATGATGAAGGCCGTCGCTCCGCAGGCTCTAGGTCAGTAAATAACAGTCTATATGTATACCGTATAACGTTACTCGTACATTTTTGCCGCCATTGAACCACGACGATGAAACCTATATAAATGCCAATCAATGAGAATCTGATGAAATGATTCGCCAAGATTTTCATCTCGATTCAGTCACTCGACGCATTCCACGATTTCATACAATTACAGGTATTCTTTCTCTCTCTATAGAATTCACATTCTATTTTGCAACGATGGGAACAGGAAAATAGCATGAAATTGGAGTTGTACATTGTGAAGTGATCGGAAACATTTTGATTATTTCAAAACGTTTTTATATTATGTACGAATAGTATTTCCATTTTTAACGATTTTTTTACGATAAAAAATAAAATCAATACTAAATCTGCAACCGGACGATAACATTGTTAAAATTTTCGTTATAGTTTTCAGGCGCACGATAATATACGAATAATATACTTCAAATTTATAAAATTATATTCTCAGTTTAAAGGGATGCACATTTATCTTAATTATAAATAATAATTTTGCCATATTTCGATGGGTTCTTAACTTCAAAGTAGATCCCTGAGAAATCCATGATCCATGCGACGCTTTTTTGAATTTTATGGAAATACTGTGTGATATTCGAGACACATGTGTGTTTGATGAAGATCTCGGCATGCTTTTCCGAAATTTAATATAAATATTTTAAGCAGTGAAGTCTTGAAACAGTATAAATTTCTGTCAAATAATGGTCTTACTCTTATTTCCCTCTCAAAAGAACATCAACGCATAATTGCCATACAATTATTGCTACGTATTACACGCAGCTACGCGACTGTGCTCCCGCTTTTCACGCACATTTCCCACAAATCATTGCCTCGCGCTACTACAGCCTTCCATCACTTTTTCCGCTCACACCCACATTTACAGTGCATTACCTGGAAAATGAAAATTCACCAGACCCCCCAATGAAATTCAGCCCAGCCACTCGAAGTCCGCGTATTACATTACAGACATCCCGCATTTCCATATCACAACATATCGACAGCTCAGGAACACCGCCAAAAAAGAAAGAGCCAAAACCTCGCCCGCCGCGGCCGCGTATCGGCGATTATCGCCGCGATAACAATAATTGAGGCAACGGCGCGTCACGCAGCGTTGACTCCGAGAGATCGAGCGTAGCGATACCCATCACCCGGCCGACGCGCGCGTCGCGTTTTCAAACGGAGAGCCCCGATATACGCACAATACAAACACCGTCCACCGTTTCGTGTTGCAGCGAATGGCTCCTACCAGCCGGGAATGGAGCCCAAGCGCCAGAGGACGGCCTACACGAGGCACCAGATCCTCGAACTGGAGAAGGAGTTCCACTTCAATCGATACCTGACGCGACGGAGACGCATAGAGATCGCCCATACCCTGGTCCTGTCCGAGCGGCAGATCAAGATCTGGTTTCAGAACCGGCGCATGAAGTGGAAGAAGGACAACAAGCTGCCCAACACGAAGAACGTGAGGAGGAAAAACGCCAACGGCGCGCCTCAGCCGTCGAAGACCTCGAAGGGTGGAAGCGGCGGTGGCGGCGGCGGCGGCGGCAGGGCGAAGTCCGGCACCGGGAACAACAACAGTCAGCGCAAGAACAACAACAACTCGCCGTCCAGCGGCATGGAGAACAGCCTCGACGGCAACGTCAGCCTCGACATGGGGGAGGTCCACGCCGGGGTGAACCCGGGACTTCCGCATCCTCACGCGGCGCATCCGAGCTTTCAAGGTCACCCTCACCCGTTGGCGCACCTCCAGGCGCAGCTGAGTCATCACCACGTAGGTGGAATGATGGACGGTACGGGGGGCCCGTTGGGACACTTGAGCTCTGGAAGCATCAGCCCCCTGGCACCCGCCACTAGTCCCCCCGGCCTCGGCTCCGCTCCCGTGCCTCCGCCCACCGCGAAGCCCACCGACTACGGGCTGATGGCGCTGTAACATCCGATCAGACCCGTTTCGTATCCCGGTCCGTGCGATTTTGGGAGCCTCTTGACGCTCTCGTGAAGGTCGTCTCGAGGTTGCGCGTCGCGCGAGCGCTGGGCGCCGCACAGGGTGGTCGAGAGGATCGGTGGTGCGCGATCGCTGAGACGCGCGGCACTCTCGATGTGGTTCTGACTTCGAAGCTCTCCGCGTAAGCGCTTCGCAGCTGTTCGCGGGGTGTAACGTGATACGGAGATGCGAGTTGATTTTATATAAATGCGGTTTGACGCTGGTATATATTGAATTGTGACTTGCGCGTATTACACGGAGAAAAGTACGATAATATCTGGGTCAGTTTAACCAAAATCCTGGAGACGATGACCAAAGCGTTTGGTGAAATGTGGATTCTTCATCTGTTTGGTTTGACTGACCACTTTTTCACTGGAGCAGCTGGACATTTGGTTGGAATAACTAAATAATATTTGGTTCAACTGATCAGTACTTCGGTTGGATTAACTAAACGTGTTTAACTAAATGCGTTTCGTCATTTTAACCTAATTATTTTTCTCAGTGTATGCAGTGAAAAAAGAATTGCTTCATTCAACCATCGCTGAGGATGAATACCTACGGCGAACCCCTCACGGTGTGATTATTTCAGGTAGATATTCACTCTTGTTTCAATTTCAAATTGGTTGCTTCAACTCTATTTATTTTTCCTTGCAGTCTTATGGCATTGAAACAATTACATCGTGAGGTTCGCCGTATTCAACCTAACCGATGGTTGAATGAAGCAAATTTTTTTGTTCAGTATGTAAGAGAGACCGGGGCAAGTCGATAATTGAAGCTGGCCCCCTTTTCCAATCGTTTTCTATGGCAACAAGGGGCCAATTTCCTACATCAACTCGCTCTGGTCTCTGCTGTTTACGTTACCCGCGCTACGCATAAAGGAGATCGGTGTAAGTTGATACGTGAAGTTGGCCCTTCATTGCTATTACTCTCCAAAGCAACGAGGGGCCAACTTCACGTATCAACGCACAGCGGTCTCCCATACACCGAGAGAAAAGGTCTAGTTGAATAACGAAACTAATAGAAAAATTTATTTGAGATGAATAGGAACTTATTCACATCGAACAAAAGTTTATCTGAATTAAATAAATGTTTTGCATATCTTTTTAATCGAGTACCAACCTAGAAGAATATGTATCTATAATTCAAATAGGCTTTTGTTCAATGCGAATTAATTCCTATTCATCTCAAATACATTTTTCTATCAAATTCGTACTAAACTAGACCTTTTCTTTGGGTGTAAATCACGAAGCGATTACCGGACGATCTTTGACTTTACCACCATCGAAAACGAAGGAGAAATTCTAGGAAGGGGCGAGATCGATGGATTCGTCGTTCCTCTGTGATCACGCGATTCATATTTTTGGCCGACGAATTCTTTGTGTATATATATAGATATATGTGTATAGCTCTCGCTCCTTTGGCAAAAAAAGAGCTCGGTTAGCCGCTACGGTTCTCCAGTCGGTATTGTGCGTTATAATATGCGGAGGGTCGATGGCTGCTGGCTAAATCGATATACGCCGCGAGGGCTGCGAGTGGCGAGTTGGACTTCGGCGGCAGTCCTCTCCCCTTCGCCCCCCCGATTTGTCGAGTTTTATTTCTCGCGCAACTCCGCGGCCGAAGGAAATACACGGCGATCGTTAACGATCGAAGCGTTCGTGTGGTCGTCGCTCTTCAGCCTCGACGACACACCCGCACCAGGACGAGCCGTTATCCTCGAGAGACGAGAGGTGGGTCGTTTATCGTTTGCATTATAATCAAATCTTCGAGTTGTACCTCTTAATCGATTAATCGGTATAATTATCGTTTACGTGCCATTGTATAGATTGTATTTTGTTTTATTACGGAAAGGCTCGCTTTTCCTCCGTGAAAGGAGATATAGTTCATCGATTGATGCATTGAGAGAAATAATTGCTAGTGCCAAAAGAATGCTTTCTTCGATCAAAAACATGATATAATTCTAGGATCAAGCCATGGCTTTCTTCGTGCAAGAAAATATTTGATAGGCTCGAATAATAGTTTTTTTTTCGCGCAGAGAGAATTTCTTGTCCCAATACAGGTATTCTTGTGAATGAAGAATATATATTTTTCGATCAAGAATCTGTATTCTCAAAAATTTTAAGATCATATATTCTTGATTCAAAAAACATTGTTTTGACACTAGCAATTATTTTTGTCAGTGTAAGTACGATGTACGCGAAGCTTTCTGTCGTCGATGCGAAGGAACAGACGATTTATTCTGTTCTTAACTGCCCAAAAGTTAAATCAAAAATGTTCTTTTTTTCCTTTTTTTACTCCGTAACCACGGCACGCCGGGGATATTTTTATCCCTCTTATGTGGTCCCCTACGAACCCTTGAGTATTCTGAGGGATATGAAGTATAAGGTGTACTGTTAAAGGGTTGGTATCTCTTTTTTCTAACGAAAAGGTTCCTCGTAATTTCGTCAAAAGCGATTCACGCCTCAAATCCCTTCGTAAAATCGATGCATTTTGCGAGAAGCCTAACTCTTTCGAACATATAGGTACCGTATTCCATATATTTTGTACCTACGTTAGATTCGATGGATACCCACAAGGTAAAAAAAATGTGTATCAAATTTAATATAATTTTATATAAAGCTCTTATCTCTCTCTCCAATACGTGATTATGAAATTTAATAAACTCCGTTATATGAAATTCTCAAGGGAAATTTCGTAAGGAAATATATTAATTTTCATAATTAAGAAGTATATTAATTTTCATAATCACGTATTGAAGAAAGTTTTGTATAAAGGCTATATTAAAAAAGTACACATTTTTTTTACTGTGCACGTCTATATAAATTCTCCTAGGGCCGCTGATGCGTACCTATAGGCTAATGTAAATAAATAACATACGCCTCTGTATATAAATTGGAACACGTTATGCGACGAGAAAAGGAATACGTTGGTATTTATACGTTCATCGCGTTATCAACCAACTGTGTGATTTTAACGAGTCGAGCCGATTTGAAAGACGCGTTCGATCTTGCGTTGCCTTCTCGAGAACCACGAAAGTACTCAAGACTCGCACTTCTGCTTGCGAGTTAGTCCATAAAATTAAAGTTTCTGGAAATCATTTCATTGAAGAGGGAATTGTCTTATTTTTGTCCTGGTTTTACGAAATTTCAATATGGCACCCTGATGAGAAAGTAAATGAAAATATTCAAATACACCTCCAAATGACATTTCAAAAACTCACCACGAGGCGTATCGAGTTCGAATGAAGTAATTGGCGCCAGCACGCACCGCTGAGCGCAGCGGGAAAACAAATGTGATTATTTCGAAGAGCGTCATTCGTGAAATTGAGTTGTCCTATCGTAGCCACGAAGTGAACAAAGTCGTCGAGTCAATTTCACTGTCAAAATCACATCGTCATTCGACGATGGCACAGCATGCTTTCAATTACGAAATAGAACCATCGATGCGTCGAGTTCTGTTATCTTTCGAATTTAGATACCGCGTATATCGTATGAGGCTAAATTTACTCGTCAAGAAAGAAACTCAAACCACTATTATCTTATTATCTACGAGCTTTTGGCTTATATTTATATATATTATTTTTAAATTACATTTTTATCTACAATAATGTCTTATATCGATGTAGGTCAAAAGTTCATAAATAATGAAATAATAGTAGGTATCTAATTGAAGTTTAGCCTTACATGCTATATTCCGGCTTGTAAATAACCGCGTAACTAACTTTAACAAATAACGAGTTGTACCAAAAATTCGAAATAACCTAACGAGGAGAAAAACTGAAATAATTTGTATCCCCGAGCAGAAAAACAAAATCGATCATCGACAGCTTTCAATTTGATCCGGAGTAGGCCTACTTTCTAAATTCAAAACGTCGGAAGAGAAGCGCCTCTTTCTATCCTCTCCGCGCGATCGGCACGACGTGATGCTACGCTGTGCCACACCTAATTAAGGTCTATTATCTTCCCGGCCACTCGTGTAGCTCGTTCCATTAAAACCACTCGCAACGCTCCACTCAAAGCGGACGAGCGAGGAAACTTCCTCCGTCGTTATAATACTCTTTCATAAATAAAGCGACGGGACGCGCACGGCGGTTCGTAAAAAGCCTCGACGTTGGTTACATTAGCGCGACTCGCGTCCCGGGGGGATTCTTAAAATGTATAACATTTTCACGAGTGGATTGCTATCGGGAGCGGAATATATGTGGTCTTATTCGGGCAGCCACTTTCGGGGAATGAAATACATTTATTTCTATACACGTGCCGAGAAGAAGAAGAAGAAGAAGAAGAAGAAGAAGAAGAAGAAGAAGAAGAAGAAGAGAATCGAATTAATTTGTCTCTCAAATGATTTATTATTTCATTCGAAGGGCGGTTACATTGATCGAACGTAATGTTCCTCTTTGTCAATTAAATAATTCTTGTTTGGGAAAGCTTATTTGATTTTCCTTTCAGTTTTTTCAGCCATTAATATCTAATAAATAGCGATAATAAAATTCTTCTTTTTGGAATCGTTCGCTTATACAGTAGGATGCCTATTAATTCGCCACGCACGGGAAGACTGGCGAAATAATAAGACCTGCGTCTAGAGGCGTGGCTGGTAAATGTTAGGAACACGTGTACACTTCACGTTCAAATTCGACTCCCCGAGCTGCGAAGAATCGGAGTGATGGCAAAATAATAGGCGTCCTACTGTAGTCAGGCGCGTAAAAGTGGTTCTCGAGAACGGATTTCACGGAGTGATCTCTTCACCGTACAATTTCGAAAGCGATGTTAAATTCAAGCATGTGTGTGTGTGATAAAATTCCAGTGAAATTCACGTTATTTACGTGTATGGAAGACGATGCGATAAAATGAAAACACTGGAGCTGATTCTCGATTATCGTGACAGGCATTGATGTAGCTAGGCGCCATTGAATGCATTGAAAAAAAATTTGTTTCACTCAATATACGGTCAGATTGAATGCGGTGAACCTTATGGTATAGTCGTTTCAATGCCATAAGACGGAAGGATAAATGTGCCGAGTTCAGGCAACCAATTTGAAGTCGAAGTGAGTGAATATCTACATAGAGAAAACAAATTAGTCGGATCTATTGAAAATTACTTGCGGGATCGCAAGTAATTATTTACTTATATCAATGAAATCTTTTAATAATACATCCATTAGATATCCCTTCCTTACAATCGTATGGAACAGTATGCCATTGCAAGGAAAAATATCGAACTAACATGAAAAAAGATCAAATTAATGTAAATAAATAATTACTTGCGACCCCACTAACTCTTTTTCTCTGTGTACTTGAAACAATTACCTACAGCATGAGGTTCACCGTATCCAACTTCACCGTGATTCAATGAAGCAATTTTTTTCATCCTGCCTTTCATTTTATCTCGTTTTCCCCACCAATTGTAAACATACGACAAACGAGTACCAGTGATTGCCACTTTCCGGAATTAGCCGGGTATTTATACCCGGCTACATATACACAATATAGTTGCATAATAAACCCCTCTGCCCCGAATACGGGGGGCGGCCTGTAAATATATTATTTCAAAAGTATATCTATTTTTATCGAGTTTAGGATGTAAAGAATGACCAATACAACTATAGGATTCGTTACTCCGAGGTTGCCCGCGGGAGTAATTGTGTTATTAAGGGAATAGAAATCAAACGATACATGCACAGAGCCGCTGTGACGATATACCAAAACAATACTAATTATAAAAAGTAGCGAGTAAGCGGATATCGCGTATAAGGTATATTAATTTTAAGACATCTTAGGCGTAATTAGACGCGACATGAGGATATATCGAGTTGCGACACGTCTCGTATGGGTGTAACGTTATATTCCTTATCTATGTATATAGCCTGTATCGCAAGGATACGAGTGTACACACGACAATGCTTGTGTTTATATTGATTATAAAGTCGATCGTACGTACGGTAAATAAATGAATAAATAAATGTTTCGTAATTTACAATAACGAGGTGTTCTCGCAAAAGTGTCCCCGTACCTGATCCCTCTGCTGATGTCGTGGGGTCCCAGGGACCCCAATTCAAACAGACTATTAACAATGTACAAATTTCGTGATGCCAGTTTTGGGGGCAAGTATTGTTATAATTTCTATAGTTTTTTCATGTCATAAAAATTGATATGACGATCTAATTTTGTCTACCTAATTTTTCGTTCAGTTCATAATTTCAATTTTCTTGATAAACATTTATGTACACTGAGAGAAATAATTGCCAGTATGAAACGGATATTTTTTAATGAAGAACATATGACCTTGAAAATGTTTAAGAATAAATTCTGCGGTGTGGACCTATACAAACTACTTTTGGTGTTAAATAACAATAGAATTAAGACTGAATGACACCAGATGTGGTAGATACATATAGGTCAACACCGGTGAAATGATGTTAAAAATTAACATTTCTTTACTTCGTACAGGTTCTTGGTCGAAGAATATAATATTCTTGACTCGAGGATATTTTCATCGAGACGAGAAATTCTTCTTGCGCGAAAAAAACAATTACTCGAACCAATTAAATATTCCCCCTTGCACGAAGAAAACCATGGCCTGATCTTTGAATTATATCACACTTTTGATCGAAGAAAACATTATTTCTTGCACCAGCAATTATTTCTCTCAGTCTATATAATTAAACGCTATCCCACGTAAAAAATATTTCACAAATAGCATCGACCAAAAATCACGCTATCACGGTTTACAACAACCGCAAAACACCTCCGCTCAAAGTAACTTTATCCAACGACCCTTCCGCGCCGCGAGCAATTTCATTTCCACCTTCGACTCTCCCCGATACACGCTAATACAGGTAGGTAACCGGCGGGCGGAATATCGACAAGCCGAGCGAAAAGAAGTTTTATCGAGGTTCTCGGTTTTCGGCCCTTAAACGCGGGGGGATAAGAAGGGGCGCAGCCATGATTGTGGCAGGACGCGGGCGCGCGGAGCCCCCAACAAAGCCAACAGAGCAGCGTGGGAGTCGTTTCGTTCTACGCGGGACGCCGACGCGAATGCGGGTACGGTGTATGGTAGGTGTACCAGTAGTGGCAGCGCGCGAGCCCGGTTACACACGCGGAGAACCGTGCGGCGACGGTGGCGGCGGTGCGTGCTGGTTCAGGCGCGCAGCCGCTGATACCGCGCGCCAACCGTGCTTGTGTGTAGGCGCGCACCCCACAGTCGCGCGGGCAGCGCGCTTACGTGCGTGCTGCTGTCACTGCTGCGGCGTAAGTGCGTGCGCCCGTGTGTGCGCGCGCGTCGGACGTGTGGTAGTGTGACTCGTGTGGCAGCTCGAAAAGAGGGTGGCTCCCAGGAAGCGAATGGGAGCCGCCCGTCCCGGTTTTGCCTCCGCCCATACGGCAGACAACTCGGAGCACCAAGATAAACGGTAACGAGCAAGAGAGACTCGGACTACGTGCCCACTCCCGTGGCGTTCGCGGGAGTCGAGACGTTTCTTGGACGTGATTCGAGCGCTGCTCTCGGGGATGCAAATGTGCAGCCGCGCGCGTAGGGTTTAGGGTTGGTTCGGGGGAGAGTTCGGGAGAATCGGGTGAAACGAATCGTTCGAAATGTGAATTACGGCAACGATTGAAACAGCGTTGCTCGGTTACATATTGGATTGCAAATTCAAAGAACGAGGGCATTTTTTAAATGATTAATTGCAGTATAATTGATCTGTAATATATACGAATAGCAATGTACCTACGAATATCGTACATGAGAAAAAATTGATTTTGCAGTCTCGGCAAAACTGGGGTTCGCCGAGAATATTTTTCTATCATCACAAAAATGTTAGTTGTCACGACAAAAATATGTCGAATAAAAGTAAAAATATTTACCGGGATGGCAAGTATTTTTACTGAATAAAATTTCACTTCGATTGCAGTTAAATTTGCTATCATTGGATTTACATTTTGCTGTCATAAATAATACTTTTGTCGTGGTAGCAGAAAATTCTCAGCAAAACCTAGTTTTGCTAAGACTGCAAAGTCCTTCTTTTTCCGTGTAGGTACCTATATAGGTATAAAGAGAAGGATGAAGGATTTATAGCATTGCTCACTTTACATATGAAATTGCAAATTCAAAAAGTGAGAGCATTTTTAGAATGATTAATTAGAGTATAATTGAACTGTGACCTACACATGTACGAATATCGTATGTATAGAGAAAGATGAATATTTCGTCGAGAATAGCGAGATATCGAACGGGCAAAGTTGTCGTTTCCGGCATTGCCTGTGAAAACGGGAGAGACGTGCAGATAGTCCGGGTCGCGGTGGGGTTAAGTGAACGACGTCGGCTTCTCGACGAACCGGAAGGAAGGAACTCTGTACGAGGGCCGTTAATTATGATAACCTCACTAGCTGCCTTCGTTACGCGGGTAGACGTCCGTTGTACAGCATATAGAAGAACGTTTTCGCCCGATTGCTCCCTTTGGTAAAGAATAACATTAACATCGAATGCTCTGATGCACGCGGCTAGGCTAAAGCATTAACAAATGTTACTTAAATGGAGAGAAAAAAGAAAAACGTCGAAAAAATTTGAATCGTAATTTTGGATAAACATTTTTTATCCCCAGACCACGTCCTCGCATCCATTGTCCTTTCACCGAGAAAAATAACTTGGTTAAAATGACAAAACGCATCTGGTTAAACGAATTTAGTTATTCTAACCAAAATACTGGTACAGGGTAAAAAGGTGGTGTTAATTTTTAACACCATTTCACTGATGTGGACCTACATGCACCATACCATGTTTGGTGTCATTCAGTCTTAATTCTATTGATATCTAACACCAAAAGTGGTCTATATAGGTAGGTCCACACTGCAGAATTTTTTACCGTGTAAATTGAACCAAATATTTAGTTATTTTAACTACACGTCTAGTTATTCCATCCAGAAAATAGGTCAGTCTAATTAAACAAATGGAGAGGATCCATATTTCACCAAACTGTTAGGTCATGGTCTCGTAGAATTGGATTAAATCGACCTAGTCATTATTCTCAGAAATATTCCCAGTATTCTTTTTAGTAAATTTAGAAATTGAACTAGCATTAGATACCTTATTGTTTTAAAAATAAGTTCATTAAATTTAACTAGTATTTTCATATAGATACTTCATCATGAAATTAAAAAAATTTGGCGGTATTTAAATCTTTTTAGAAAAATTTGTGCTATCACTGATTTTCCACGATAAGATTAATTTATTTCCCTATAGACATAGATATCCACCACTCCCCCGCTCATCCCCCTCCTCCCACGGCGCGTTAATGATTTCACCCGACGTTTCTCCGGGCATTCCAATTTTCGATACCCGGGCAAACGTCGATAAGTATCGAAACTTTCAAAATGACCCTATTTCCCAGCGCGCGGGACTCGCGTTTCTATACATGGCGCGATCAGCACCTACTCGTCCGCCCCGAGACAAATGATGCGTACGCCGGTCATTTCATCCGTATCCGTTCCACAATCGCTCGATCTACATACTGAGCGGCGCTGGACGTAAAATGGGTGGTCGTCGTCGTGGCGCGTTGAAGGCCGATGGGAGTCCGCCGCGAGGAGTAGGAGGAAGAAGAGGAGGGCGGGAAAAATGTACGCACCTCTCCTCGCATCTTTCTCATAAGGCTTCCCGGCCGCGTGACCGCACACCTCGATGATCCGCGATACTATCGATACGTCGGGCTCGTATATCGTAACGACGGCTTTTCAGGCTAACTACATCACGGCGTCGGCTTCGCGCGGCGGTGGACATGGGAAAAATCTCTATCGAGCTTCGATCGCGATTGTTAGATCTGCAGCTAGGTGTATATTTCGAAGTATTTGCGGGAAGACGGAAACTTATGGATAGATTTTAGTTCAAGTACTTACGACAATTTTAACTGAATTACTCAGATCTTTCAGTTCGAACGCGGTTATCTCTCCATCGATGAAGTTTTAGATGACATTTGTATAATAGGTTTTTGAAGATCATACTTCAGTCTATAAAAAGTGTTGCATCAAAAGCTATTGGAAATGTATGGTTCGGGAAATAATTGTGATTGAATTGGATCACGAATAGGGTAAGAGAGGGACGAGCGCCTCGGTTTCCGTTTAACTTCGAACGCGATTATCTCGAAATGCAGTGGAGATATGTAAAAAAATAGGAGTAGCTTTTTTATAGTAAATATATAGACGAATACTTCTTATTTAAACTTTTTTTCGATATCTCTAATAATTCTTGAGATAATCGATTTTAAACATGGACCTTAATTGGGGTGTTGATTGCACTTTTATCTAACTAAATCCTGCCGAAGCAAACCCTTTGATCTATCCATCGATCCCAGTTAACACAGCTGGCATTATCATATCTTTAAAAAATTAAGAATCAACATCACTGACCGCACAGCAAACTTCGAATTACAAACTCGACAATAAGTAAACGAAGTCCTTCTCGATCGGAATGTTACTACTTCCATCGCCGAACTTTAACCCGCGGCTAGATTCGCATTCCCCCGTAATAACCGATAGCAAGATATCAGTGTCCGGCACCGCGACGACTTCTGCCACCGCGGCTCATCTATCGTCATCAGCGCGAATAAAATTCCGTTCGTCGAGTACAGAGACGGGGTATACCTAGACTTGCGAGCGTTTCAAAACGCACTGGCGCCTCATAACTCATTGGATCGCGTTATGCAACTTGCGTGCGGCGCGAGGTTAATCCAATCTGGATACCGACATCGGTTCGAGTCAATGTATTCCACTTTCGACGCGATCGAAAACACGTTCCGTCGTTTCACCGTGAGTTTTTTACACGCTGTAGAAAAGTAACAGCCATAACAGTCTAATATCGTATACGATCTCCGAGCGTGTGTAGAAATGGACCAATCTTGGCCTATTTATTAATTTTCATAATTGCGGAGTACATTAATTTTCGTAATCACGTATTGGAAAAAAGCTTTATAAAAAAAGCTTTATTAAAAATACACATTTTTCTTACAGTGTGGCTTAGTCATCAAGCTTCTTTATCATATTTCGCAATATTGTCACAATTTGGAAATGTCTAAAAGGAATTTAAACACAAGAAAATGAATCAAAAACTTTAAATGCTCGTAATTTTGACCAATTAGGACTCAACCAAAACGTCTGTATACCGAGAAAAATTATTATTAATCGTTTGGTTGATATGCGAACAAAAAGTACCTATTTTTACCCCGACAACAAATGTTTGGTCGCCACAACAAGACATTTTGAAACAATGTATCGCCACAACCAACATTCATTTGTCGTAACGAAGCGTCTGTCATCGAGATAAAAATAGTTTATCATTCGCATATCAAAAACAAACATTTGGTTAATATTCTTCATCATTTTTCTCGGTGTAGGTATTCGGATGTCTAAGGCAATTTCGATTCGCTAAAACCTATACAATACGAACGTTACGAGCTTTCATCCCCCGTCATCTCCGCCGCCGGAGAGACGAAGAACGCGCGCAGCCGCCGCGCATCACGCACGTTAAACAGTAGATACAGTAGAGAGCAGCGCTCATAAATTGAAATCGAGGAGCCTAGAAATAACGCGAGACAGATCCGGTGTGAACGATCCCCATTAGATGTAATTGGAGGGGATTAACGAGTCGCGACTCCATTTATCAGACACCGTAATTACAAAGCATCCCACCCTCCACCCACGGACTACCCCGTCGCCCTATTCCCGTTCTCCAACCCGTTCCCACTCTCGACACCCGCGCGAGCTGACTGACATCCCCCAAAGACAACTTCGCGTCTCGAACACACTTTGGCGTGTAACTAAAGATAACACGATGCTCGCTGTCGTCGAGGGTGAAGCGCGGGACGAGGTTCGCTCTTCGGATTCGAGCTTCGCGAAGGGACGAGGTCAATTCGTCTCTTCTTTCGAGGGTATTTTGGTAAAAAAAAATTATTATACAGTTATGAAGATGGCGCGGAAAAAATGCATTTTAGTATATGAAAAAAGGAAACGAAGGACGAGATTTTTCTCTCGTGGGGTTCGTCATCCTCCACCGCAGTAACCATTAAGCGCGCGAGCTGCACTTACCACTGGCGCCGTATTCCCAAATTAACGTCGGTGCGCTGACGAGGTGTCGGTCTAACTTTACGCGCGCTAATTATACTTTGTTAAGTTGTCAACGTCTCGTACGGGTTACAAAAACAATAAGCCAAGCAGCTTCTGGGGAGTGCGATCCGCCTCCGGAGTAAATATATTCGTGACTTAAGGAGAGGCTAGGTTGAAGTGGAGTCAATATTTATTTGGTTCGGTTGGACGGCAATTTTTCATTTGGATAGTATTCACATTTCGATCGATATGATTTGAGGCAGAATTTAATGTGTTGCAATTATACACCTATAGGTGTAACGTAACTGGTTACGTAACTGTGATATATTTCATTGTTGCAGTGACGTAAATTACTTCGAAATCACGACTACAAAATATACATAACATGTAACAAAACAATGCCATATATTTTTCGAAAAATCTTCTCGACTGTACCATTTCTCTCCACTGTTAGATATCAATTATTCCATAAAGAATACATAAACAGAGCATCTCCCGGAAAATCGTACCCCTAAATTAAATCGTCATCTAATGTAAAATCTAGTGTATTGCAATTACATATCCATTGCTTACGTAGCTCTGGCATAACGCGTTATTACAGTGATGCAAATGTCTCCGAAATCGCAACTATAACACGTTGCAAAAGAATGTCATATATTTTCCAAGAAATCTTCTCGACTCTACCATTTCTCCCCACTCTTATGAATTATTCCGTCAACAATGTATAGCTCATCTCCGACAAGATCGTACTCCCAAATTAAATCGTAACCAAACCTCCCCCCCCCCCAAAAAATATATATAATTCCACAAAACACCCCTCGAATACGTCCTCCCGCCCCGAAATCCCCAAGCGAAGAACGCAGAGTCCGAACGAAACCGCCGTCGCATCCTCCCTACCTACTCCCGCATACCTCGCGCGTCCCCGCGCGTACTCGTATATCTACGTACACGTATCTCGCTACCGGAACAGACGCAGCTGCGGCGCGCGCGACACAGTAGCCGTCTGTCGACGGAGCCAACCAGCGAACGCGGTCGATCTCGCCGGAACGTCGTCTCGTGTACGGTGACGTGGGCGGTCTCCCCTCGAGTGTGTGGGACTCATTAAAAGTACCCGAACGCGCGTACGAGAGAGAGAGAGAGATAATATGTGTGTATTTTTATCTCCCGGGCGCCTCTTGCTCGCGCGGCCGCACCAACAGTCACCACCGGCGGGAGCTGCGCGTCGACCCCGCGAGCGCGAACGACGTCGGCGACGAACGAGCGCCCCTGCGCGCGGCGCAGACTGCATTATTACGAAGCCCGTGCGGCGATGGTACCTGCCGCCGCACAGTTGTGCCGCCGCTCTGTGTGTAGAGAAAGAGAGAGAGAGAGAGAGAGAGAGAGAGAGAGAGAGAGAGAGAGAGAGAGAGCGGCTGGGCGGCGCAAAGGTTTGGCTCGCAAGCCGCGCGTTCATTAATCTTGATCGGATCAGTCGAGATAGCGGCGAGCTGTTTCGGAAACCCTCCCCTACCCCTCCTCATCAACTCCCCTAGTACCTCCTCTCTTCCCACCTCCTTCTCGCTCTTCCACCGAACTCTTTCCTCCGAGACTCGCTCTCTCGCGCCCTTCGCCCGGCCACCCCTCATCCCCCCTCCCACCACCCCTCCTTGCCCTGGCCGCGTCTCCTCTCTGGCCGCGCAAGAAAATTCTGCTCGATCGGCGCGGTGGCCTTAATTCCGACCGAATTGCCTGCCAATCTCAGCTTCTTATAATTCATTAAAATTCTTTTTGGTCGCGGAAAGAGAACGTGATGGATCTTGTTTTCAATTTAGTGGATCCCCGCTGCGAGTGGCGTAGTCGCTCGCGCGCGCCCGCGCGCCGGACCCTTCGCGGAATAGCAATGCGGGGACCGCGGCCGGTGTTTTGGGTGCAAAGTAGGCGCGATCTCGAGTTTAGTGTCGGTGTACTCAGAGGTGCCGATCGTTTGATATTTCGAAGCTCGATGATCACCTTGGTCGATGGGGTGGCGATAGGGTTTGGTTGGTGAGTGCGGGGCGAATTGATTACAGGGGTGGATGTTGATTTCCAGCATCGATTCTTCACGGAATCGATAGTTGTTGCTGTGAAAAATAAAGAACTCGAAACTGAATCAACTGTGATAATTTTTCGTGATTGTTCACATACATTGGAAACAAAATTTGCTTCATTCAAATACGGTGAGGTTGAATGCGACGAACTTCACGTTCAATTGTAATTGTTTCAAGTAGATATTCAATTGTTCTACTTCGATTTGGTTGCCTCAGTATGTATTTTCCCTACAGTTATTGCACTCAGGGAAAAGTTTATTTAAATACGAATCTATATATCAGAAAGTTCATTAGTCGCAAATAGGAATTTTTTTTTCATCTCGAACAAAGATCTATTTGAATGAAATAAATTTTTGAGTACATCGTAGAGAACATTTATTTACTTCAAACTTCTGTTTGCTCATTGTAAACAAATTCCTTATTCGTCGAGAATAAATGTTTCTACTAGGTTCGTATTCAAATAAACTTTTTTTTGGGTATGAAACGACCATACCACGAGGTTCGTCGCATTAAACCTCACCGTGGTTAAATAAAATACATTTTTTTAGTGTAAAAATATCTTTCAATTTTTTTTTCTTCAAACTTCTTCTCTATTCCTTTAAAAAAGTCGCTCGTCCATTTTCTCGACTCGATATATTTACAAGTAAAATCGCCATACATTTCTTATCTCTTCATTCCAGACGTGTACAGCGAGACAACGAGATTTCGCCAGGTCGCATACCATCGACGAGATCAGTCGCTTCCGCTCTCCTCGCCGCGACGCGCTCATCGCGCGATGATCCCTTTCAGCACCAGTGAACCGTAGGTCGCCGCGCTGAATCGAGCATCAGCACCCTTCGCGTAATTAATCCCATAAGCCGTCCACTGGTCAGCCCCACATCGTCGCCGCGAGAGGGTTGGTCGTCCG
Source organism: Xiphydria camelus (assembly GCA_963678675.1). NCBI lineage: Eukaryota > Metazoa > Arthropoda > Insecta > Hymenoptera > Xiphydriidae > Xiphydria > Xiphydria camelus. The sequence continues at coordinate 25,629,366 of OY783197.1, read as the reverse complement.
ATGGCCCGAGAGTAGGTACCGCGCTCGCAGTGGTAAATCCTCCGCAATGGTCAGTCGCTCGCGCTCTGCGTTCCCATCGTCGCTCGTTTCATACGTCGGGTATACGCCTCGTTTTTCGAGAGTCTATTCTCTTTTACCCGCGCGTGTGATTCTCGGCTTTTTATTGCCGGCGCTAAAGACGCGAGCTCTAATTATATTCATGCGCCTACGATGAGTTTACAAAGCGACGGGGAGAGGGAGAGAGAGAGAGCCCCCGCGCGTAGGCGTATATCAGACTACAGCGGCGTACATCATTGCGCTTCCGGCGTCATACAATATACGATCTCGCACGGGGCGAATTAATCGTGAAATGTAGATGAGTATTCCGATGTGAGAGCATCTCGAAGAAAAGTCATTTTAAGGAGGTTTTTTGAGAGTCAGTGGAAACGTCTACAAGATTTTTAAAATCAGGGGGATATTAGTAGGAGCTTTTTAGATTGACTGAAATGAATTTAGAATTTATAAGTACTATTTTTGCATCTTGTAGTGGAGTAAAAGTAGAATATCTACACTGAGAAAACAGTTTATTTATAGCTAACATACGTATGAGTACTTGATTATGGCGAAAGAAATATTGTTTTTCGTCAAGGAAATATCGTTAGCCATTAATCTATTTTTGTTTGAATGAAAAAGACATTCTGATAATTAATATATATTTATTTGACCCAACGAAATATTTCCTTCGCCATAATCAATTATATATTTATCAACTACGAATAAACTCTTCTCTCAGTTTTTCCGTTTAAATTTGAATGCGATTATTTCGAAATGCAGTCGAGATACGTGAAAAATCGAAAGTAACATTTTTATGGCAAAAGGATAGATAAACATTTTTTATTCGAACTTATTTTTTATATTTCCAATCGTTCTGAAGATAATCGTCTTTGAACTTGCGAATCAACCTTTGAGCGATTATCCCACTTTCACCCTACCTAAATTACTTCAATTAGACGCATAAATGACAGTCATCATTGTGTAATAAATCAAGAAAATTGAGAAATAAAAGTTATTTGATAGTTGCATTTATAGAACATAAGTAAGGACGAACTCTTACTGAATTCAGATGAATCATCGGCTGAGCGTTCCGACGGGACGAAAGTTCGTGGCACAATTTCCTGAGAAGCTCGACCCGAGAAAACGCGTATCGATATTTTCGTCCCCCCGGTTACTGAATAATGAACGAACCTCAAACAAGGCTTGATAGATGTTCACAACAAACCCCTAATTGAATTCACACTTAGTCACTCCGCGCCGTTTAAGAAACAGCAAGTCACTCATCGCTGCTTTCCTTCGAGTCCCGCTTTACCATGTCGGCCGCTTCTTTTTTCCAGATGCTGGAATGCTTCGCTCCAATTATCGGGTCCATCCTGCCTGAAGAATCTCGAATTTTTTTGCGTTAATTTTAGTCCAGAATCCTTCGAAATTTTCAAAAAATCATGTAGTACTGCGGAGATTTAAAGTTTTTCGATTTAAAATACGTCGGAAAGTCTGCACGACGAACTATTAAAAATTTGTGAGGGTTATTTCTCTGATTTTTTAATACTTAAGTGCTTTCAATTCGTATTAAGAGCTCTTCAACCTTGGCATGTCATGGGAGACATGGAATATAGGATATAATCCATCGGATCGATATATTATTTATTTATTTCACTATCACAAAAAGCCAAGTCGAACCCGTTCCAAAGCGCTTGCTAAACCTTATGTCGCGGCGCCTCTACTCCGAAGCCTTATCGCACCCGCGGTTATATTCTTCGGTCCTGCCCCCTCGGAACCCAGGCGCGTTACATTATTCATGTTTAATATCACCAAGTATTTCATCCCCGGTCTGAAAGCAGTCAGGCCGCCGCCGCTGGTACCGCTAATATTGCAGAGGAGGGATGGACTGACGGACGGACAGACGCGATAACGCCAATGCGTGCTGTATAAGAAACTCGGCATTGAGATTACGTATGGGGTCTCTGCGGATGGCGGCTCGCGACGAATAGGTGAAATTTGACGCGGTGTTTTAATGGTGGTTTAAATTGCGGTCGAAAGCAGATATGTAGCAGATATATATGCAAGAAAAATAATTAGGGTAAAAGTGGGATAAACGATTGTTTAAAATTGTGCGAGTTAAAAATCGATTATTTTGAAAACGGTCAGAGATATTGAAAAAAAGTTAAGACTAAAGATGTTCGTCTATGTTTCTACTATAAAAAAGGTTTTCTGATTTTTCGCACATTTCTACTGCGTTTCGAGATAATCGCGTTGAAATAGAAAATGGGACGGTTTATCCCATCTTTTACCCTGTGTTAAGGATGTTTATGATGACTTAATCCAAATATATTCAGGATCTTAGGGTTTCAACGTATGTATTTATATCGAATCTAAGATTCAGCCTCGGGGATTTTCAAGATATGCGATTAGTAAGTATAAGTAGCGCGAATTTCACGAGACTTTGGAATGCGTCATCGACGCAAGTACCTATACATATACCCGGATAAACACGGTGGTATTCGGGTGATACTTGAAAAAGCAATATCGTCCGATCGATATCGCAATAACTTTCATTCGAAACGCTGCGCAAACTGACGGCCATTCGAGAGATCTAACGTGAAATCAAACCTCCATCACTCAGCTGTCTTAACTAAGTTAGCGGCCGCTCTGCATAAAATAACCATTAGTAGGAGTGTAACTAACCCGAGGACAAGTCAAGAAGGGACGAATATCGGACGCCGAGGAGGATAACGCGATGGTCCCACAGTGCCTTTAACTGCGTTGCCAGGGAATAGCCGCGTGGTCCAAGGTCCGCAGAAAATTCGAATTCTAAATCAAGGGAAACATCGAAACATTGCATTTATCGTAGTTTCAATTACGAGAAAAATAGACGAAATCATACTGATTGTCAATCATGAAACATTATCAATTCGAACTAAAATAATCTCCATCCCCATGGCAACGCCTAATTTCCTTGCAAATTCTAATAGGTACTTCACTCTACGAGATCGCAATTCCATAACAGGGTGTCCAGTGATTAGGCATAATAAATTTCCACGATATTCCCATGATCTCTCCAGGCGAGATTTCTGTATTTTTCCACGGTCGCGCCTATGACTTTTAAAGTTTTTATACAAAATTGTTTGCTCAAGCAGAAATAAACTTTTGTCGCAATAATACCAGGAGTAATTCTGGCTGTTTCTTACGATTGATCTAGTTCGCAGGTATATTAAAGCGAAATTCACTGATAGTTCTTGGAACGGACCCGAAATCCCGAGATCATATAAATCTCATTAAATCAATTGTTTGTTCCACATAGGTTCCATGATATTTTCACATTCTAAAAAAATTCTATAGCGTTTTCGTGATATTCCGCATACAATAAAAATTCCACGACCTCCACGATTTCCATGATCGCTAGACACCTTCAATAACGAGGCTAAATCGTAAGCCTCTCTCGACTTCCGCCTTTACTTTCGCTCGATAAATTAATCGAACCTCCCCCACCCTTCCGTCCCACCCTCCCATTCATCTTATCTCGACATTCCTCGCATTTATCGTCCACGCGCCGCAAGATCAAAGGGCAATTCCCGAAAGCGTCGCGTCGACGTTTCGATCGAACGCGAGGGACGCCAAGATACGCGGTTACCGCGACGAGCTCCGGCTCTCTCTCTCTCTCTCTCTCTCTCTCTCTCTCTCTCTCTCTCTCTCTCTCTACCGATTTCACGAAGGGGTGTGGGCGCGCGAGACTGCGGGGGTTGTCAGCGCCTTGGCGCGTCACCAGGGACTACGCCGAGCGCGTCCCCGCTCTCTATCCCCGTATCCTATCAACCTCGCTCTCGCGTCCGCCCGACCACCCCCGCCCTCCAGCCGCGTCGCACAATACACCGGAAATTTCAGCGAGCGGATCGCGCCGCTACATCGGCGTTGATTTCCGCGGGGAGTGACGTGTCACGTCGAGCGCCCGAGGGGTGCCAAAGGCAGTTCGCACCTACCATCCACCTATATCCACCCGCGCTCCCCTCATCCCGCTCAGTTTCCGCCCACGCTACACTCGGGGCGAATCCAATACCGAAGAAGTAATCTCTGGCGTAGGGAGCTCTCCCCCCCGCTCTCGTCGCCCTTATCGGCAGTTCCTTCGCATCGGTGCTCCGCGCTCTCTCTCTCTCTCTCTCTCTCTCTCTTTCTCTCTCTGACCACTCGAGACGTACCAATTCAATTTTTCTCCAATTCTCCGCGAGGTCGACGATGAAGACCCGCCCGGCGAAGGATTTCGAGCGCCGCGAGAGAGTCAGACGCCTGTAACGTAATCGGGTGCGCTTTCTTTCCCCGCCTTTTAACCGATTGGCAATCACGAGGTTGTAGGCACCTGCCGTGGGAGATGGATACGTTACGGACGTGTCTCGGGCGAGGTTTCGAGTGGTCTTTTGGCACGAAAGATGAGCGAAATTGAATCGACGAGGTTCTTTATTTTATTTAGTCTTGCTTTCTGTGGGTCCTTGACATTTTTATCGCGTGATTTCAAGTTGAATTTGAAAATAAACTTTTGTAGTTTGGAAAGAGAAATTGGAATTTTATTTGGTCATCGAGAAAAGTTATCGATTTTATTTGCACTATAAAAAATTGGTATCCAGAGTTTAACATAATTATATATCTCAAAGGAAATATAAGAGATATCGGTGATTTCATGTACCAGAAAATTATTTTGTTCACGGAAAATCATCGATATTTCGGTCTTCCTTTGCGATATCCTCGATATATCTATAATTTTCGTAATCAGCATGAAAAAATACATAAGATAAGATGGCTGAGAGGTCAATTTTTCATGGAAATTGAAATCTCTGAAATCGGTCTCTCGACCACCCTATCCGATGTATTTTTTTACGCTGATTCCGAAAATGGCAGATATATTGACGATATCTCAAAGGAAATCTAAGATATCGGTGGTTTTATGTACCAGAAAATTCTTTTTTTCACGGAAAATCATCGATAATTCGGTCTTCCTTTGAGATATCCTCGATATATCTATAATTTTCGTAATCAGCGCAAAAAAATACATAAGATAGGATGGTCGAGAATTTGATTCCAGAGATTTCGATTTTTGTCAAAATCTTAAGGCATATACTCAACATTTTTTCAATTTTTCGCGAAAATTAAAATCTCTGGAATCGATTTCTCGACCACCCTATCCGAGTTATTTTTTCACGCTGATTCCGAAAATCATGGTTATCAGGTCCATATCTCAAAGGAAATGTGAGATATCAGCGATTTTATGTTCGGAAAAATTATTTTTTCATAAAAGAGTCATGAATATTTCGGTGTTCCTTTGAGATTTCCTCAATATATTGATGATTTTCGTAATCAACGCGAAAAAATACACAAGATAGGATGGTCGATTCCAGAGATTTCGATTTTTGTCAAAATTTTAAGCGCTGATTCCAAAAATCATGCACTTATTGAGGAAATCTTAAAGGATCGCCGAGATATCGATGATTTTCCAGGAATGAAAAAGGTTCTCGTACATAAAATCGTTAATATTTGATATTTCCGTTGAGATATAGTCAATATATAGGGTATATATGTTAATAAGAGTGCATGATTTTTCGTCTAAATCGTAGATATATCGTCGCTGATATTTAATAAAACAGAGATAGCAGAACACTCCGTTTCATAGAAAATCAGTGACGGTACGATTACCTACCACTACCTGAACCATACCACCCATATCACTATAACCGCCATACACTATGCTTCGTCGCGCCAACAATCATCGCCCGTCGAGAGATTTTACGCTAATCTCCCGGCAGCATTGTGCAGCAAACTCATCCGCGGCCCACCCTTTTCAACGTCTTCTTTGTGCGATCCAATCCGGCAAAAGTTGCGTCGTCTCCAATCCGAGCAAAAGATACGGAAAGCGAGTCACGGGGGACGCGACGCTGGTACCCCCTTTCTCCCGCGAGGAAAGGAGCAGCGGGAGCGCCGCGAGGGGTAGAAGTTCTACTTTTACTCGCCGAAAAACTCGCCGTTTCCAAAAATTCGTCGTCCCTTCGCCAGGCGAGAAATGGCTTCTAATAATCTGCAGTTCGCCGCACAATGCACCGAGAGCACGAGAGAAAGAAGCGGCGAGTCGAGCTGCGAGAGGGAGAGAGAGAGATAGTCGGACCGCGAACAGTTGCGCGGCGTTCGAGTTGCAGGGGGGGAGTCGGGCGGCGAGAGAGAAGAGGGTGAGAGAGGAGAAGAGAGGAAAAGCACGTTGCATAGCTCTCCTTTCCATCATTAATCACGTTCGCGTCGGGGCTAGCACCGCGCGCCGGTAGGGGTACCTTACTAAGGGTATACTCCGTAGCGCGTGGGGAGGGTGAGGATGCTCCTGCTCCTGCTCCCGGTTGCAGACCGAACACCAGAAGTGGGAGGCGAGACCGCCCCGACGACACCGAGACAAGCTGATTACCATTATACTTGGCGGTCTTCGATTCGGCAAGAAAACCGGATCGTCGCCGCCGGCTATCGTCGCACGCGGGACGCGTCTATATACAGTGTCGGCGCGTATACGTTCTTTCGCTGAAATCGTCGACGAGAATCGGAGTTCGCATTAGGTGCGGAGAAATAGAGAAATTAGAGACGCAGTGGAAAAAAGTATTGCCTAGTATTGAAAACTATTTCTGTACACCGAGAGGAATAATTACCGGTGCCAAGAAAATGTTTCCTTCAATCTCAAAAACGTAATATAATTCCAGGATCGAGCCGTGGTCTCCTTCGCGCAAGAAAATATTTGACAGGCTCGAATAATTTTTTTTCTCGCGCAGGAAATATTTCTCATCCCAACGCGCGAAGGTAGATATTCTTGTGTGGGTGTGTGAATGAAGGATATATATTCTTCGCCCAAGAATAATGAACAACAATATCCTTTTAACAATTTTTAAGACGATATGTTCTTGATTCAAGAATAATTTGTTTGATACTAGTAATTATTTCTCTTAGTATATGCACTGTTAAAAGTTTCTTTCATTTTCAGACACGATAATATACACGAATGTGCCTTAAATTTACGAAATTATATTCTTCATTTTAAGGGACGCGTATTTTTATTTTAATTAATTTTAAAGAGTACAACCTTGCAGAAATCAATGTTACGTGCCACGCTTTTCTGAATTTCAGGGAAAGATTACACGATATTCGAGACACATTTCTATTTGATAAAAATTTCAGTACTTTCCTGAAGCTTAAGGTGAATATTTTTAACGGATTTACGTTTACATGTCCACGACACATTTCCTTTCCGGACCAAGTAAGTGTATTCTGTAAGTGACGGGCGAAACCGCCCCCGACGACTCGGAGACCGGCGGACTTTAAATTATCGTGGGGTGCGTAACTTCGTGGTCTCGAAACGAAATAGCACTGTGCATCTTTTTATTTATATTAGTAAGTGCAACAGTTTGAAGAAATATTATAGAATGGTACCGAACGATTGTGCTATCATAACGAGTGTGTGAATTAACAAGATTATAAAACTTTGCGAATACTAATTCCTCCATCGAAACACCCAAGAATTTTGCAGGACCATCCTCGGCGACTCCAAAATTTCAGAAGCAAGATTTCCGTAGCAAATCTCAGGGAATTTGCATGCCGCCGAAAATTTTACAACCCTTTAACCGAGACGAGGGGGCGGATCCCCACTACCGTACGAAAATAACACCGACTCGGGTGCCATTGTTTCGCGTTTAACCCTTTACCTGACGCGAGAGAATAGTGTGCCATAAATAAACCAGTAGCGAGAGCGGACACTTGGCTTCTCCCTGAAGAGCTGCACGTGCAAATACTATACGGGGATTTTAACCGGTGCGACTAAAGTTACGGTTTCCAGTCGTTCGACTTTTACCATAGTGATATCGCTGCAAAGACAATAAAATCGAATTGTCTTTTTTTCCACGGAAATAAAAATATCTATAATTATTTCTACGTAGGTATATCATATCGAAGGTACCTATAATGATGTAGCAATTATCAAAATATTATTCCGTATAAATATAGCACCTTGTGCAGCCTGGAAAAATACTCTTCACTCGCATATGTTTCTTCATTATCTTCCTTCTTCTACATTATTTTACATGCAGTAATTATTTCACCGTTTGATTATTTTTCCATCCCCTATTTTCTCGCCACCGCTCCACTTCCTTACAATGAGGGAAACTGAAGTTGGTACGGCCTATTGTGGAGACGCACACTTCCATGCAATCCCATCTTGTGCGCCGACATATCGCACATGAAGCGCATACGCATATTTTTACTACTTACCTGCCACGCCTCTCTGGAAACACGTCTCATCAGAAGTCCTGTGGGTGGCGAAATAACAGAAGTCCTGCTGTACTTACTTCGAGACGAGCAATTATATATCTCCGAGCAATTAATAAATTAATAATTATCTACCTAATCTCTCAGACATCTGCCCCACGGCACCAAGCGAATTCCACGCGCCTGGCATTGCCCCCGAAGACGTCTCGAAGCTCATCCCTCGGAAATAAACGCGTCCGCGCGGTTCTTCGCCTCGCCGCAATATCAGCTGATATAAATGATGGGTGGAAGCTAAATAATTGTTATTGCGAATATTATACGGCGTCGAAGATAGAGCGCGAAGCGCGCGCGTATGGCGGAAAGGGGGGTAGGTATAGCGATGTGTGCGTGATTCCAGCCGCGAGTCCTAATTACTCCGAGATAAATATCACTCCGCGTTCGCGGATGGCGTGTGCTCCTGCAGCGCCGTCTGAGAGGTCGTCAGTCAAACCCGTCAGTCGTGGAGGATGTTATCGCGCCGCGCGTAGCTTCGTAATCTCTGTATTCCGCTTCGAGCGCCGCCGCGCCGATGCCCAGGAATTCGGGCTCGACGCGAAGAATATAACTCGTTGTCAGTTTATCGCAGCGAAGCGCTAAAATTGCGCGAGGAGCACCTCGCAGAGCTTTAGGTATTCCGCGGAACGATTTATCGCTACCCCGGCAGAAATCAGTCGGCTCGAAAGTCGGAGATTTCGACGGATAGTTCATTGATTGAATTCCTCGAAATTCCTCTTACTTGGACTAGATTTTAAAGAATCCTACAAAATTGTGTGAAAATATAGTCCAAGTTAAAATGGCATCTGATATATCGAAGCAAAATACACTGAAAAAATTATTTCCAGATAAAATATACACTTCCTCGTCCTAATGAAATATTTTTTTCGCAATAATCGAAGTTCCAAGCGCTGCTGTAATTTTTACTAAAATTGTAATTATCGTAACAATAAATTGGCCTCGTTCCGAAATTTACCACAAACTCTGTGAAAATGCCACGATTTACTTTTTTTTCGAGGGATGTAATAATGTTAATCAAACGTTCGCATACGCGAACAAAAAATACTTTTATCACCACATCATTTGATTACGACAAACAAATGTTAGTTGCGACAACGCATTGTTTCAAAATATTTAATTATGACATCCAAACATTCGTCCTCATGATTCAAATATTTTGTTGCTCGCGTATCAACCAAACGATTACGGTTATCATCTTTCTCCGTGTATTTCTTGAAAATATGTAAACCAACGACGCGGCAGGTACTTAGGCTACGGACTCTAAGGCTACCCGAAACTCGCGAGGCCGAGTTGAGGAACGTCTCCGCGGACGGTATAAGTACGTTACAAGCACGGCACGTAAGATATTGTTCTCACGTTGAAATTAATAGTGGGAGTGAGCCCCCCGGCATATAACATTAATCCTGGCGGTATTAGTGACATGCTGACGAGCTGAGCTAGGGCTGAAGAGAGAGAGAGAGAGAGAGAGGGAGAAATAGAGAGAGAGGTGGAAAGGGCCGAGAGCTCCTACTCTCGGGCAACCCGGAGTTCCTGGGATATAACAGGATATTACCTCCGGGATACGCGTGGTGCGCGGACCGAGCGGAGGGCGCGGGAAAGCACGAGGCGAAGAGGTCCTCGAGGAGTCTCTCGAGGCCCGTCCGCGCGCGAGGAGGAAGCTTCGCGCCGCCCGCTTGCGGCGCGAGAGACCCTCTGCCCCAGTCCCGAAATAAATGATTTCGAGGATTGCCCGCAACGTTGGGAGGATCAGGGCGAGTTGTATCGGTGACAGGTCGGAACGGTAGATTCACTTTAATCTAGCGGTGTCTCGTCGGCGGGCGATATCTCATTATCCTTCGTTTATTGTCCCATCTCGCTCCGAGGCGGTGAGAATTTCCCTTGAACTTCGCCACGAAAACGTTCATACGAGAATTTCGGGATTAGCGAGAATTTGGAAATTCGTTTCCCGCGAAATGAATATTTATGCACTTCAAGCATAATTCAGGAGACGATTTCATATTGAGATCCACTATTTTTACGAGCGAAAGAATAATATATAGGTATTAAAAAAGCTTTTTATATGTCTATACGGAAAAAAATAAATAGCAGCATTTACAAAATTTGTGGTAAATTTCGGAATAACGTCACATTTATTGTAACGATAACTGTAACTTTTGAAAAAATTACAGTGACGGTCTCACAACTTTTACAAATTTTACTAGAATTGTAGTTGTCATAACGATAAATTGGCATTGTCCCGAAATTTACTACAAACTTTGTACATAAATGCTCTGATTAATTTTTTCCCTTGTACACTATGACGGAAGAAGCAAATAACTGAAAATTAAAGGCAATACAAATATATGCATAGCTCGTGATGAATTGATCGTATTCGTATATCAACCGAATTAAAACTCTATTAAAAATCATCAAATGCACACAACTTGTGAATTGCGAGCTTTCCTTGGAAGCAAGACCCGGCAGAGCGCTGCAAAAGTTCCCAGAGAAGTTGTTAAAACGTAACCCGGTAGTACCAGGAGAATGCCGGAGACTACGACAGCTGACGGGGACAGAGCTCGCGGGGGACGATCAATAATATAATACGTCGTCCCGGGTACCGCCACGCTATCACACCATCAAACACCATACAGCGTACATCGGACCTTTTTCCACCTACGACCTCTCCTCCCCCTCCCCCGATATACACGCCACATAACACCTTTGACAATGCGTGGGCCGTATAGAACGTGCGTGTCCCGTGCCCCGTAGAGCGTGAGGTCACTCGAGCAAGTGCCACGAATGAACACCCTCATTTCAATATGTAATTACGCCCGCTCACACGTCGCGCGGATGTCGTGAGTCGATGGAAAAATATCCTCGGGGTCGAAATGTACCTACTTGATGAATGGATATAATTAAAGAAACATCGTAGATGCAATCGTATGCATTGAAAAGTAAGTAAGTATGTATAATCACGAGAGAAGTGATTTCTGGCGGGGTTTTTCAAAATTGCTCGACACGGTTTAGAGATGGTTTTGAGAAAATAATGCAAGTGTAGATAGACTGCGAGATATTCGATTGTAGAAATGTGATTAAGATGGATTGCGATATGAAAGAGAATTTCTATCTATTTATTTTGTTAATGTGACGTTAGGTAGGAAGTCTACTGTTGATCAACGCAAGCTGGGGTGCTTTATCGGTTTTTGATAACATAATGGATGGACCCCTGATAAGTGGCAAATAATGTTATATTCTTGCTATTCTGAATTTCTTACATTATACTGTAATATGGATTTTAGTCCCAAAACGCGATGAAAATTATTGCGAGTAGACTATATAATTATTGTGCACTGACCATGCGGATACGGTTACTCCCTCTTATAGCATAAGAGGGTAGTTCAACTATAACGAATATTCATCTAAAATAAAGTATTTGGTATTGATACAATATCGATTTTTTTGCAAAAAATTTATAATTCACTGATAACAATACTCTCAATACCTACCATACCTACTTTGTACGATAAATCGTTTTAGGAGATTATCTTGCGCCGGTTCCTCGGGTTACCGGGACACCTACCTAATTCTCCTTACCGATTGTACGGCTTCTGTAGAATATTTCACGGTGTTCCCGCTAGAGCGACTGCTTCCAGTGCATCTTTCTTTCGATCTTCCACGTAGGATGCTCCAATTTTAAAGAATTGTAACGCATCGTTAATATTTTTGCTCGGTATAACTGCAATCGCCGGCAATAATTTATATTTTAAAGATTTTAAATATCTTGATAAACCCGAATGATGAGACACCTCAAAACTGTAATTTATAGTAATAATTTCAAGTTGTTACAGTGTCGTCATCTGTGTTTACTTTCGTGAACTTCGGAATATAAGTGCACGTGCACTTCGTTTTCTTTTAAATCCATAATCAAGAGACACGGCAGTGTCTCGCGGCTTTACAGTTACAGAAAGAACTAACAAAAAATTAACGATTTTATATGCAAAATATCCTAAAAAATATAGACAATGAATTGTCCCTAATATTACCTGGTAAGTAGTCGAACTATCAGACGGAAGAGGTAACTAATTCTTAAATAAACTATTTGAATTTTTCAAATACTGCTACTGTCCCTTTTTCTTATATCTGAATTAATCGAATTTAAAAATTGAATTTTTCGGTGGACCGAAAGACTTCGTAGCGTCTCATGCCAAGAACTGAAAGAACTATACCTAATGTCCGCGCGCCGACGAAACATATCGAGACTATCATTACGCCCTACAGTACGAAAAACTGTATACAATTTATTAATGAAAAATCAAGTTCGAAATAAATTTCAGTCATTCTCGCAGCTTAATTTTCTCGATTCGACTTTTGCAAAATAATTTACTAAACCAATAAAATGTGTAGAATTTCTAAAAATTAAATATGTGAGAGATATAATATAAAGTATATAAATTGATTGCTTTTCCAGAGCAATCTCCTTACCTTTACTTCGCAAGGCGGTTCTATTGTTTTCGATGTAGCGGAGCTCCAAGTACCTGCATATATCTATACAATACATTTGGAGAACAAACATCGATCGTGTGTTCAGGTTTTTATTCATTTTGTACAATACCACAATTTATTATAAGACAGTAGGCCATTATATCGAGATATTAAAAAAATGCCAATAGTGTTCGGTAGTTAATTGGTATCAATTATAATGTTTATCGGTCAATTGATATTTTACAGCGTATAATATGTTTAGAAATAATATCAAGCGAAGCAGATCACTTCTCTGACGTCGACATTGCAAAATTTCCTATGTACAGGCGGTGCCATGCATTGCATCTACAGTCGCGTGGCATGTCATCCGTAAGATACCTGTAGAGACGAGCTTCTGATATCTACAATTCTACAAAAGCCCGGATCTACAGGGTAGATCACGAATGTGCCTATCTTATGCAACGTGCCTCATTTCCTTGGTAGTGATCTGAAACAAAACTTTTATACTACATCTTACGCATAAAACTGTCGACTAGTTTTCCAATCGGTTCGAGAAGGTGTAACCTTTAATCTGTGACCTCAAGAAAAATTATATCAACTGAAATTGTTGATATGGGCTCTCTATATAGTTTCAATTCTTCTTAAACAATGGTACGTGACAACAAAGTCATAACATTTTATATTTCTTTAGTTCTTGGCGCGAAACTCTTGATGAGCCTTTTGATAAGAAATATAAAATCGAATGTATCTCAATTTTTTATTCTTTTCTACAGAAAATATGTAGGAATGAAACTTTTTGAAGTTTATATTAGATGTAGCGTGTTGATACTAGTTCGGCGGAACCGTGAATTACGTTAGGCTAAATTATACCGCGTTGATATAGATTTAATGAAAGATGTTATAATGGTAGAAAAAAATGCCGAGAGAATTTGGGGATGTACGGGTTAAACGTTAAAGTTACTATAATATAATTAATTGTGTTATTCGAATGCGTAACATATAACTAAACTCTATACGTATCAAGAGTTATTGAGGAATAAATACTTGTACGATAAGAATTCTGAAAAAAGACGATTCCACACCACAAATAAAATTAATTAATAAGGGTGTAAATATGTATTTGATATTAGATATCTGCAATAATTCATCGTAATATCATTATTTAGTCGCTAGTTAATATACCTACTACTCTACTCGTTTAATAAAATATTATAATATTACGTTAGCTTCTGTTTATTAGTTGTATGAAACTATAGCAACAAGCTAAATAATATGAAAGTTAATAGAAAGTTTAATGCAAGCGTAGGCCTCAACATTTAAAAATAAAAAATAGTACCTAGCGGCATTTCTACTGCGAGTGGCATGAGTTCGTGTACGCGTTGACACGCGATAATTATACAGCCGTATAAGGTAAGTATGGATTAGTGGAACATTATTTCCGGGTTATGGTACGTGGTGCCAATGATGCCGCCGAAATAGGATGTGACCCAGCATACGCGTGTGTACTGAGAATAAAGGAAGTCACGTCTTGCAGTGTCTTCTACCTGACTTGACTGCGATTCGACGATTTAACGGGTCATTTATTTTCTGATCTACGACTGACATTTTTTTCGAAGCGATATCGACGACCGAGCTTCGTTTCGAATATGGTCTGGAGCCCGAAGTAAGAGTTCCTGAGACTCGTAGACACATATCGAAGCTATAAATTCATGTCGTGTAATAAAAACCTGTTAAATGAAGAGAAATTTTGTTGCAAAAGCTATTAATTTAAATTAGCCACTCATTGTGATTTCATTATCGATCGAAAATAAACTGAGCAATTATTCGTAGAGGACCAAATGTTAAGTATATCCTCTTTTAACATACACGTACATTTAATCAATTAAAAGTAAAGTTTACTGCGTGAAAATAAGAATCATTTCTGGTGAGAGATCAGAAAATAATTCTTTAGCTGTCCAAACAAAATGTATCGCGAGAGAGTATATTTACTCGTTTTAAAATGCGATGGGAACATCAAGACATGTGATCCACGTACGGGACGTACATACCTATGTGTACGTATGGGTAGTCGCGCTCGCGCTCCAGTTTATCAGTTGGAAGAATCAATCGAAGTAAATAGACTGAAAAAACTCAAACTTCTACAAAATCGTTAGATAATATATATTTACTTTAAACGAATAGCACAAACAAATCAAGAATGCACTTTAAAAAGTATTAATACTTCATGTTATTTTTAAAGTTCGTCAGTGGCGATTTTTCATGCACTATCAGTGTAGGATTCAACATTAAATGGAGGAGTCCTAAAAGTTGGATCAATTTTTGAAATATTATAGAAACTAGTCTTATTTACACTCACATTTTAATGGCAACACACATTAGATAATTGACAGATTTTAAATTTCAATGGCTCATAATTCGAAAAGGCAAGCACGACGCGTACATATTTAAATCATAGATGAAAAATAACTTATAAAATGGAATGCAATGAGAAAAATGCAAGCAAAACGCATAAGAAAAAGAGGCGTAATTTTTCTGAAGCAAGACAAAAATAAGACCAGTTCGATTTAAACGACTTCATCGTACATTCAACCTCAAACATTTTTATTTCTAATTTCTACCGGCGTATTGTTGCATTCCTCGGGCGTAATCCGGAAGAAAAACAAACTTAAAAATATCGGCGTGCGATTCAATTTGCAGCAAACTCACTGAAGCGTTAAATTAAGCGAACAGCCGAGCAAACCGCGTAACCGACATACGAACGAAGCGAAATAATCCCAAGGCCTATCGAGAGGAAGGCGAACGGTGAAAATCAACAGAAGAAGAAAGCCAGCCACTCACCAAACAAGACGCACGTGATACGAGAGAGAAACGGCGCATCAGTATTCCGGATAAGCGAAAACGAGGTGAGAACGAGCAGCCGTCGCGGCGTCGAGACGTCCTTGCGTACCAACGGCGGCGTCGTGTCACGTGCCTCAAAGAAACAGGGTCGTACGTCAAATTGGCATGCAACGAGCGAAGACAGTGCAAAAAGGAGAACACGACGGAAAAAATTCTGCGATACGTCGACGAATTCGTGTACATATACGCGCGTCGCAACCGCAGAGACGCGCGCGCTCGGCAGAGAATCGGTACAGAGAAACACTTATGGCATGCGTTAATACTGTATAGACGCACGTCCATGTTCACCACGCAGCTCCTCTCCGGATTCCTCTCGTCCTCTCGTTCGCTCGCCCTTTCCCGCGCCTCGCGCGGACGACGTCGATGCTCCTGATGTGTCCGGACGGACGACTCCGGGACTTCCCAGGACGAGATTTTTAGCCCGACGAACCGGGGGGCCAACGCCCCTCTACGCGCGTCGTCCGGGCGCTGTCGTTTTCGCGGCGAAGACGAGGCGTCGCGGCGCGAAGCGTCGAATCGCGGGGCGGGCGCGGCGTCTCTCCGCGGCTCTCGCCGGCTGCCCGGGTGAAGCAGGGGGTTCCCGGATTCTGCGATGATTGGACCGCGCACGCCCTCCACCCCTGCGAGGGGCGCCACCCCCAGGGCCGTGTTGTGCGTGGAGTCGCGCAGATCGGCGGCGGAGTGACGGGGACGACGCTTTTCGGGGTGGAAATAAGGAGATGCGACGCGTGATGCGGCGTGGGATTGAACGGGTCGATCGACGTGTTTTTTTTGGAAGGGTTGACGGGGCGATGGATAGAATTAGTCTTCGATGGATTTATGGTGTCTTTTAGGTTTTTTTTTTTCAGAATTCCTATAGACACGTATTCGTGGTCGGAACTTATGAATAAGCACGACTCGAGTCGCCGTCTCGACCAATAAGTGAGCTCCGATGCTGACTCAAGTCCATGCTTGTTTGTAAATAGCGACTACGAATATACTGGCCTAAGGGTAGTTTTGCTTGGTGCGTCTATATTTTGCATCCGACAACTCTGTATCTTGGAATAACGATGATCCACAGTGTTAGAGTAGCCGTGTTCGTCTCAATGACGATTTATCTCGTTACTGACGAGTTTCTCGTCGAAATCGATATAGAACTTTTTATAGATCGAGACGTATCCTTGAAAAAAGTATTGCGCTAATTTTGGTCAAAGGGCCACGGTTAACGAGATAATCGCGATTTTGAACTGATCCATTTTACCATCGCGAATTTATGCCGCAGTGTGATATGATTATGCGATTACGCCAAAAGATTCCCCGAAAGCCTGCATAAAGACCCACGCGAGATGTCGACATTTCAAAAACCAACGCGAGAAGACACGATTGAACGCTTCCCCCCTCCTCTCGATCATCCCCGACGAAATTCCAAAACAAACGATCCGCGTAAATCGCGAGATAAGAAGATCCCCGGCCTCTCTGATCCATCGCCGCTAAGCGTTTCGTAAACGACTGGCCGAGTCGCGGCGGCGACACCCCGAGCGAATCTGTACGCGCGACGAGGCCAATATTCGAGGACACGCCGGACCGCGCGGGGGATCCGATAACGAGCGCGCCGACTAGGCACGTTCCTGCATTCGCGCAAAGTCGGCGCGTCTCGTGCACCCTCGGTCGTTCCCCGTCAGCCCCACCGAGACTCGACCCGGCGGCGCGCGGCCGCCCTCTTCGCGCTCGTCTCGTCATCTTTTCTCGCTCATATCCGCGCTTCGCCCACCGCCGGCGCTCGCCTCCGAGAAATCGGTAGACGTCGGTCCCGCTCCCACCCGCGCTTCCGGCTGCGAGCGTCGTCTCGCTCGCGCCGTTTCTGTTTCTCCGCCGTTTCGCGTCGTATTGATCCAGGCGCGCGCCGCTGGTCCTGCGGCGCGGAGGTTGACGAGACAGCGCGGAGAGCACGGTCGTCGTGAAGGGGGGGGGGGGGAGGGGGATGGCGAAAGAGTGGGACGATGGAACTCGTTACCGAAAAGAGAGAGAGAGAGAGAGAGAGAGAGAGAGGGATGAAGGGGTGGCAGGGGAGAAAAGAGACGCGCGCGATAGCGACACCGCGACGAGGGGCTGACGCGAAGAAGGTGGGGGGGGGAGAGAGGAGGATTCAACAACCTCACTCAATAAATCGCTACCGCACCACCCATCATAACATCATCCACCGTCGCATGCCACTCGACCCGCTTTCCCGGCTGTCGCTTTCTACTCACTCCGCCGCGTCTTCCGCTGCGTCCGATGGGGTCTCGCGGCGGCCGCGTCCAGTTTGCGGTGTTCGCGAAGTAAAAGGTACAGCGATAGCGTGGTCCCGGTCGTTCGACTTCTGAAACGAGAACGAGATTCCGATGAGATAGAGGATTCGTTATCGCTCTGCTGAGATTATTTCGTTGAGGTCAACGGCGATGGGGAGGTAATGCTAACGGACGAGGGTAGGTTTTGCGGGGATGCAAAAAAAAAAAGCCGGGATTTTTCAAGTTTATTTTATGATCGAATTGATGCGAGGTTTAGATATTAATTATTGGGTGTTAGAGTGGCTTTGGAATATTCAAATAGGTACCTATTACGTGGCGAAAAAGTAATTTTCTTTGGGGAAGAAGAATAGGAGACGATATTTTTTGAAGGATGAAAAACATCGTGGACGCGATACTTTTTCTTTCGTCAAATGAGAGTAAATATAAATAATTTGTTTTCAAATGAAAAGGAGATTCCTGTTGATATTTAAAAATGCATTTCGTCGATGTTTGTGATTGGATAAATGAACCGCCCCGAAAATCGCACAGGAACAGGAGAATTACCCTTTTACAACGAGAGCAATGCATTGCAGCTATAACCGGAGCAACTATGTATATTACGGTTACATGCAAGCGCTCGATAATTGCAGTCCACGTTCGGTCGTTCGTAATAACGACCAAATGTATAATTATATTCCAGAACCAGTAAAGCGTTAAATACGAAATTTCGTTCATTCCATAACATATACCACTTAAATAATAGAAGTTTATTGAATAATTTCAATTTCAATTTCAATTTCTATGTTCCTAGAATGAATGATAATCCACGATAAAATGATACGAGTAATTTAACCGAATTAGTTACAATTTCATGCGATAAAATCTCACCCCAAATACAAATGAAAAATCTGCCCATATAAAATCTCACAAAGAATTCCACAAAATATTGCATCTGCGCATCGAGCAGCTAGAAAACACCGACCGTCGAAACTATTTTCTACAATCACGTTGCCTTTCGTTACAATCGAAGCAAAACTGAAAATAGGAGCGTGGAGAAAAACGTACCCGATTCTCGTGTGTAGCAGAAATCCATATTGCGCGGCACTGCAGCACGACTGCAATGGAACTCCGGCTTCGACTGACCGTCTCTCTATTGTATCGTGGAATGTTTCAGGAGGAAGGAACGTCCGGACGCCGTGACTCGAATAGTAATCGCCGGACAGTTGGACTTCCTTTATAGCGGTGTGTCGTGCCACGGCTATAATTCCCTCGATCGCTTCGTCGCAGTGCGATGGATCGGTTCTAGCGTTTGAAAAAATAATTCGAAAATTATCTGCATTATCGTTAATGTCGCCCTGATATCTCGTATCGTTCGAAACGTGCGATCTCGTATGATGGCATAAATATAATGATTACGAGAAAAAGGTAGGGTTGGAAATTGTATTTGGCGCGAAATGTAGGTAATACGTTTGTCGGCAAATATTATATAATAGCCCAGGTAGAAATCTGTCCAGGTTGTGCAAGGTTGAACCTTGTTACAAGGTACGTTTTGCAAGGTTACGCTGCAAGGTTAAAACAGGGTTGCTGCAAGCCTGTCTGTTCCTTGCATAGCCGAAACTGACCACTGCCCTGTACCGTTAGCCTGTTTCAAGCTTGCAATAACAGAGAGATACCAGGTTCGCGCGACAAGGCGAAAACAAGGCGAAAACAAGGTTGTGCCGGCAGTTTAGCGAATCAGTGCCGCCTCTAGATGTTGAGACGTCTTCATGCTTAGCGCCCTTTTCTAGTGTCGGCGCCCCATGGCTAGTGCGCCTTCGTGCGTGGCACGAAATGGCCCCTCGTTAGACACGGCCCTGCGCTTAGCGAATAGATATCATAAAAATCCGCGGCGTGGCGTGCGCATCGCCTCAGCTGTCAGAGCCCTTAGATTGAGGTTAGCATCAGTGGCGATCAGTTTGGTTCACGCGTGTTTTTTTTTGTTTAAGAAGCCGTCAGTGTTTAATGTTAACGCGTGCAAGCGTTTCTTTAGTGCACGTTGAGTGTAAACGTTTTTTTAGTGCATGTTGAGTGTAAACGTGGGTTATTCGTGTCCAGCCTTACTTTCTTAAATACGTTCCAAAAAATGTCAAAAGGATTCCTCTAGAAAAAAATACTAACGCAGCAAACAGTATCGAATTATTTAAATAACGATATAATTAACCATAACGATTGTGTGTACTGCATCACGCAAATGGTTAAAAATCGCGCGGACACGAATGACCAACGTTTACACGGAATGGATTAAAACATTCGGGGCAAGATCTTTGGAATAAGGACCTACGAGCAGAAAATAAGTATTATCCAGCTTCCTGCATAGAAGGGTAAGTATTAATAGCTAATTTCATGAAATTATTTGCAAGAGGCAGATAGATGAATAAGTTTCTTTATTATCTCATATGCTTGTCTTTCATAGAGTTGCAGATCCAGCGTTACCGATGGAAAAATTGCCCGGAGGAGGTACGCGAGGTTCAGGAAGGCCAGAGATTCCATCGACTCGGAGGCAAAGTAACATGGAAAGGGGACCGCAGGCATTGGTCAGTGCGGCAGCTCAGCTATCGAGTAAGTAACGTCACTGAGGTTAACAGTAGGCAGCGAAAAAAAAATTAATATCTTATAAGGAGTATTATATCGAATTCGTATTTCAGATCAGAAGAAGGAGCATAAGATCCGGTGCTCTACAGGCTACGTCGTAGGACCATGCAGAGCAATCCAGTCGTGACTGAAGATTTGGCTCCACATCTCCCGAAGATTCCTCGACAGCGATATCTGGTTCCATTTGAGAGGAATGTGCATGTTTTCTCCAGTGTCATTAACCAATTTAGTCTGAAACCTCATAGATTACTACATAATCGAAATTGAATAAGTCATCCGTCAAATTGACAGGGTTCCCTAATTTAGTGTAAAATCTCATAGATTCTTAAGATAATATTACTTCTGTTGCCTGTAGTTTAATATATATATTTAACTTAACTTTTATTAAGTAATAATCAGGCCAAAAACCAACAAAAATCACTACACGTCTGACATTTCGGTTCCTTTTCGAACCCTCTCCGGAGACAATGAAGGATTCGTTCGAAGAAGAACCGAAACGTCAGACATGCAGTGATTTTTATTGTTTTTTGGCCTCATTATTACCTAATAAAAGTTAAGTTAAATTTATATTAAACTACAGGCCACAGAAGTAATATTATCTTAAGAATCTATGAGATTTTAGACTAAATTGGTGGAATACTTTTCCGTACATTATATTTCGCTGTACAAGAAAGGTATAGGTATTCAATTTCGATTGTTTAATAATATATGAGGTTAATTTAACTTAACTTTTATTGAGTAACAATCAGGCCAAAAAAGCAACAAAAATTACTACACGTCTGACGCTTCAATTCCTCTCCGAACCCTCTCCGAAGACACAATGAAGGATTCATTCTAAAAAAGAACCGAAACGTCAGACGTGCAGTGATTTTTCTTGTTTTTTGGCCTGATTATTACCTAATAAAAGTTAAGTTAAATGAATCTCATATATTATTAAACAATCGAAATTGAATAAGTCACCCGTCAAATTGACGGGGTTCCGTAAACCTAGTGATAGTAAAGTAGGAATAATAAAATTTTACTCGTCTTAGTATTATACATTATTTTTCTAAATTTGTAATGCTATCGCTATATATTGTAACCCAATTTTAATTATCAATAAAATATAAAAATTTAATTCTAACCTCAAATGTTCTTCATTACCGACTCATTACCGACAACGCAACCTTGTCCCAAGCGCCATAGTCTACCTTGAAACAAGCTTGCATAGCATACTGTCTCAACATTGAAACGCGTAACGGATTTGCCTTGCATCAGCCTTGTTTTGCAACCTTGCCGCAAGGTTCTACCTTGCCGGCCAACCTTGTAACAAGCTTATTTCGGGGTACGATTTCTACCTGGGAGAACACGATAATACTATGCAGCATAATGCGAGTGTTATGCTGCAAATAACGAATTTTAATGCGAAGCAATCTTTAAGTAAGTATAGTGAACACAATTCCACACTATTTGGACATGCTGTTACGGAAATAAAAAATGCTCCTACAGCGCAGGAAAACTGAAAGAAATCTTTCCGTCGGAACGATGCACACATCGGGGGTGAATTTAAGTCCTGCAACTTAATGCGGAAGGACCGGTCGGAATAAGACAAATTGTACCGAGACCCGCGGAATAAATATATAACTAGGAGCAATAAAAGAGCTTAAACGACTGAGCTAATGTTATTGAGATGAACCGACGGAGGGGCGGGGTGGATTTTCAAACAAGGAACAGCAAACCGCCCCTTTACGGAATTTAGTTTCCTTCCTCCGTCCGCCTTTTATTCCTCTACCTCCTCGGGGCGAATTCTGTGCAACGTCGCTTTGGTAAGCACATTGGTATCTATGCTAAGCACACTCCGATAAATACGCAACGAATACAACGGGACCAGGTACTCCGCTATAGGAGTCTGGTGGACAAAATTGCCCGACTTCCTTTTATGCTTCCTCGCGGAGCCTTGATTACGTTCAACCGATGAAACTCGACGCTCGGTTAATGAGCGTCGATTTGCACGTATAACAATTAAACTCGATCGGACCATCCATTTTTGCGTAACGGCTGTTGAGTGTTACTGGCGTTGGTTGATCGGGGAGCACTCGTTTGGAGGTGAAAGGTCGATATCGAACAATAAAGGAAGGTTAATTATAAAACAATGAAGCCTGATGTTTTCAAGCTATTTGTATTCAAAATATTCATTTTAGATATTTGCTGCATTTATTTTTATTAAATAATATTAATCACGTGCTCGTAAAACCTTTAATATAATCTAAATATTCCAAGTTTATCGGTATTTCACTTTGTACCACTTTTTTTTAGTCGTTCGATTCGAGACAAATGTCACGAATAACCCTTAAGAAGTTGAGTGCTACTGGTGTTGGCTGATCGAAGAGTGTTCGTTTGGCGGTGAAAGGTCGATATTGACAAATAGAGGAAGATTAATTATAAAACAATGAAGCCTGATATTTTCAAACTATTTGTATTGAAAATATTCATTTTAGATATTTGCCGATTTTATTTTTATTAACACTAGAACTACCGCAACCGGTCAATTTGACCGGTGTCGTATTCAGAGTTCCATTCAACCTCAATTATTTCGTAACCCGTGAGGTTTTTGTCAAAATTAGTAGAATACTTTTTTGTAGAGCACATTTCGATCTACAAAAAAGTTCTATAGCAGTGTGGACGAAAAATCCACGGATAACGAGATAATCACCCGCCAAAACGACCGTCTTATAAAGCGCGACCATTCGGTAGTTCTAGTGTTAAATAATATGAATCACGTACTCGTAAAACCTTTAAAACAATCCAAATATCCCAAGTTAATCGGTATTTCGCTTTGTATCACTTTTTCTTAGTCGTTCAACTCGATACAAACGCCATGAATAACTCGAGAAGTTTATTAGAGGTGATGTCATATTTACGGGCAGAATGTTTACGACGAAACGCTCACCGTCCGGAGCAAGTGCAGCGGTAGTGGTGGTAATGTTGCTCACGGTGGAAGTTGGCTTTCAAGCCTCGCCATATTTGAGGTCTACTACCGGAGCGCGCTCGGCATTGATCCTAGAGTAGGGAAGGGGTGCCGAGGTAGAAGCGCCGTGCGACTTTTGCTTCCATATTATTTGACCCGCGCTCGCTGTTCATCCCGGCCGCTTCGCGCGGAAACGCGTTGATCATTATTTATTTAAAAGCGCATGGCTTCTGGGTATACACCTACAGAGGTTTATCGTTCGTCGAGACCGCCTGCGTTTCGAAACAATCCCGCGTCTAACCCCGGATTTCATTACTTATTCAAATTGCAATTTAGCTTTTAGCATAGTCCCCCGCCCGTTAAAGGGGGTGGTGGCACTATGCGCATATCGCTATAGATTTTCGTCGCTGAAAATGGACGTCGAAATTTCCGTGCACGCGAATGCGACTGATTACGAAACGACCTGATAAGCGGCGAATTAATATTTGGATGAATTTAAAATGCTTGAGATATACACATTCGTATATTTATGCGAGTAAATAGATTGAGTGACGTCGTACGTTCAATTGAAAATTCGCGAAAAATGTATAAAATGCATTTAAGTGAATCTGAATCTCTCACGTATTCTTCAGATTAACGGCCAATATTCATCGTGCAGAAAGAAAGCAAATTCACCTCTCATTGGAAAAACATAATCCCGCTATTTGCGACTGATCCGAATCGCCTATAATTTCCCGCGCGACATGACCACCGCGTCACGATCGCCACATCCTCTCCCCAATTCCGCGATCGAATCGTCCCGATCGCGAGATAAGGTGAGAAAAACACGAATTCGTCGTCTACCATCCCTCCACCCGCCGAGAAGCGTCGCCTCATCCGTCACCGCGTATATCCGCTTGGCGCTATCGCCGCGCGAGAGCGCCACCGGCGCGGGGAATCCCCGAACCTTGCCGCGGATATCTTCCAGCCGCTTCTTTCTCCGAGTGCAGCGGACAGTTTCTAATTAAAAGCTGTCCGGCTTTTAATCGTCTTTTCTTTGGCGGACGTCGAGGAGAGATTTCGGCGGTGGGCCGCATTAATGCGACCATAAATCACGGATGGAAAGAAGACGCGAGGAGAAGCGGCGGGGAGGGGGGAGAAGGAGGGAGGCGGTTGAGTGACGCCGAGCCGTAGCTCGTTGTCGTCGCGGTCGTCTCCGAGAAATGGGAGAATTCGCGAGAACGTTTCGAGAGATCCGTCGGAGCGTCGGAGGACCCCGCGAGTTGAAGGTTGAGGGGTTGCGCGCTCGGAGGACGTCGACGCAGCTCCCGCGGGGCATTTTTGCGAGCGGAGAGATGATTGCGCCGCTTGGCGCTGTACTCTCTCCCTCTGCCACGCAACGCCCCCGTTTCCTTTCCCACCCCACGCTTTCCCGGTATACTCCTACCGCTCCTTTCCATTTACCAGTTTTTGTGCCCCCGAGAAATACGGGGAGGTCAACCCAACTGCTCGGAGTTTTACGTATACAGCGGGAAGGAAAGGGATCGTCTTGCGTGTTGTCGGGGAAAAGGGATTTTACCGTGATTTTCCCTCTTCGCGAAAATTACTTGTACGTGGGAACGGGGAAAAAAAAATGTGTCGTCTCCATATTTCTGTAGAGCGTTTGAGAAAAAATTGATTATGTAATAAACGTGACGTATATTATTTCCCAATGAAAATAAAGAACTTTTTCCTCACTTCATTACAAAAGTCTTTTGAGAGTTTGGGAAAGAGATTAAACACGAGGGATTTATTACATTTGGTGAAATCAATTTTTTAAAGAAATAACTCAGTTATTATCCTACGGTTTTTCACTATAACTGTGAGTTATACGATTCCGTGGTAATATTTATCATCTCAGAAAGAATTTCATCGAATAGCTCCTGCTACTGAAGTACCAATAATTCATATTTCATTACTGTTGTCAGTCAAGAAAAAATGTCGCCTTTTTTCACAACACGTGTTGATCGGAAACAGAAATATTCCGTCCCCTGTTCGTGAGTTATTTAGTAGGCCGAAACAGGGGCACGATGAAGGAGGAGAAAGGCCATCATTTGTCAAGAGACCGAACTACATGCAGACGCAAACACATTACCGTACGTATCCTCGACAGAGGTAATCGATCGCGGTATCCTTGCTGCGAGATAGAAATTTCCGCGGGGATGCGCAAGAAGCGGCCGGTTATAAGAAGCGTCGAGAAAATTGAAATGTCATCTGACTAATCGATGCGTTTCATTCTATATACAGTCAAACCCCTCGCGGCGTCACCCCGTCCGCCGGAGGCGAGGAAGTTAAGTATAAGTCGTCCGTAAAACGTGTTTCGCGCTCTCGCAAAACGTGTGAAGCGACTTTGATAAGTGGGGCGAGTTGAAAAATATGAATATGTGCATACGCATAGGCGGAGACGAGGGGTTGGCAGCCAATGCAGGGCATTGACGGGGGTTGGTTAGCGATCAACGCCGGGCGAGAAGGGAGGGAGGGAGCTCGGCGATTCCATCTGCCAACCTGACATTCGAATCGCAGTTGGGCGAAGGGTGGGAGAGAGGGGAATAGCGATTTCATCCGCCAGCCTGTCATTCAGATTCTACCTACAATGTCGGCCACGTCGGTGGAAGGCGATCAATACGCGGCAATCTATACAAAATGGCTGTAGTATTTGAACTTGTCCGCGCTCCCGTTTCAGCCATGATGGAGTGCGCGACGCGTTGCGATTTGAATTCGTATCCGTATCTATCCGTATCGATCGGATGTTGCTGCGCTTGTTAATGAATGTCGAATTAAATCCTAATTTGTCGTCACTAGAAGATACGTGGAAATGGATATCGAGGGTATATCGTTTGTGAAATATGATTGAAGCAACTTAAATGAGGGTATCACAACTGTTCGTTTCGAGTAGGTATAGGAATGTCGATAAGCTGTTAAACTGGGGTTTCTGAAACTAGATTCTTAGGCAGTGGTAAGATGTTGAATTTCTATTGCGAAAGAAATCGTTGAAAGTGCGTTCCTAAACAGAAAAGCATCGCGTAATAAGTCAGATATTAGAGAGTAAGAAGGAGAAGTAGTGCGACTACGCGTTACCTCTACGAGAAGGAGAGGAGGATGAGAAAGAAGGAGAAAGAGTGCTCGAGGAGAACGTAGCGCCATCGTACTTTATATACGCGAAGGATTCGTTCGAAATGTCCCGCTTCTCCGACAGAGGACGATAGGTGCCTCGTTGCACGCCTCTTTGGTACCACTTTTGCACACAGTGAATAGATATTTTCGTTAAAATGGCGTGAAGCGCCGTTTTTAGCGAGTGTGAAGTTTTCCGCACGAGCGAAGCGAGTGCGGCAACCACACAAGTTAAAGCGACGCGAAACGCCCTTATAACGAATTCTATTTTTTGTCACCAAGCGTCAAATACGAGGTCGACGGGGTTGAGGACGCCCGTGAAACCGAGTTTTACGCACTGAGTGTGACGAAAATAATATTTCTCCAAAAATAAAAATTTGACACCCTTTCCTTCCTTTCATTCATACACTTGCATTGCAATAAAGTGCACCAACTGTAAAAATAAATGAACAAATCTAACCTTACGATTTGAATTTCAAATATATTAAAAAACTTCCATCGAATAATTTTCGTACCAGAAACAAAATCACTGAACAATTACACAATTTGCTCGTAGCTCTCCAATCATCGAAAAACGTCATCGGATTATCGTCCCCGCATTTCCATCCATCATTTCATTACCAACCGCTTCGCCGTTTCAACACGAAGCGACGGTTTCACTTCAACCCGTCTTGTATACCGTGCAGAGCTTATCGTCGCTACACCATCTTCCAATTACCGAAAAGGACCGCGAACCGCGCTTAGCGTGACGTCATCGTGAAAAAGTAACGATTTTCCATGGCACTGTCACTCGACGTGCGGCATACACGTTCTTCAATTCGCTGCGATATATTTTATATTTCGAGTGCGTCGCGCTAGAAACTCTTGCGTTTCTTGTTTTCCCTTCTACTTTTTCCCGTAACGGAACGTCGAATCACAACTGCGATCTAGAATCAGCTTTAGCATCACCACACTGATTGCACGTTGCATAAAAGTGTGCACTTTTTTTTTTTTGGAAAATTAAAAAACCGTCTCACTCAAACGTGCCATTTTATCGCATCGTTTCATTCTTCCCGGACTTTCTCGTCGCAAACGATCGCGTTCCCACCCCGAATGCCGTAGCACTCTCGGCTTCCCGTCGCGGGAGAAAAATCCCTTCAGGTACAGGACACGGTCCACCGTCGCGTCCGTAGGAAGCAAACACAGATAACACAACTGCCCAGCAGGCAGGTCGCGGCACAACTAACTCGGGATTCGTGCAATAAAGGGGATCATTTTGAATCTGTGTGAAGTGTGCCGAAATTTATGGTCCCCCTCCAACGTCCCGAACCGTGGGGCCGCTATAAAGGCCGGCCATTAATTTTCCATTTCACGAAGAACCTCCTCTTATTCGCGTCGGTTAGTGGAAGCGCGCGAATCTCTCCGCGGTTATATTCGCTATTTCCGATGAAATGATTGATACTCGCGCGAGGCGAGGGGCGAGCGATTCGTGCCTATATAGGTACTTCCGTTAGGAATGTTTGCTTCGACCGTAGCGCGGCATTCCGGGGAGGTGAGAACGTGAGGCGGCTAAAGGGAAAGTCGTCGGGGCTCTTATTAGCTCGCGCGAAAAATGCTTTTCTTCACATTGAACGGTTCCTCGTCCTTTAGACCTCTCTTTTCGAATGTAATATCTGTACGAGAACAAAAATCCTGTTTCATTTTACTCGCTTTATATTCACAGTGGCAATTAATCGTGTGCCTTGGAATATCAACTGGCAGAATAATCGAGTATACTTTAGTCGCGATTATCTCGTTATCCGTGAGCTTTAGGACAAAATTGTTCGGAAACTTTTTCGAGTACTACGTCAGATTTACAAAAAAGTTTTACATCGTATGGCGCTAAAGTTCACGGATTACGAGATAATCGCGACTAAAGCGGGCAAATATTTGCTCTGTCTTCTAAGAATACCAGCGCAGAGAAAACTGAAAGATTTCAATGAGGTATCAGTGGCGATGTTTTGGCGAATAATCGAGGAAGGATCTTTCAACAAACAATTGCTCAGCCTTTCAGAAATTCATAGTATCAAGTATATACCAGATCCCCACTTAAGCCTATACAGAATAGAAACGTGTTCGGGTCTTACCTAGATAGAAGTGGGAGCTGCCGTTCTGCCGAGCGCGAGCACGAACCCAACGTCTCTACGTTCCAGGTGATGTTGGTCGTTCGCCGATCTGCAGGGTTGTGACGCGCGGGAAAACGCCGAGGGGTAGTATCGCGGAGAAATGATTTACGACTTTGGGGCCAGGTAGGGCTCTATTCAGCATCGGGCCCCGCTTTGTTCTTCTCGTTTCGTCTGCCCTCTTCGCTTCGCTCCTCTGCGGCGGGCTTCGAACGCTGTGGCTGCCCAGCGTGGGGATGTCAATGTTGCCAGTTGATGCATTTGCATGGCAGACGAAAGTACGAACCGCTACGTTTCTCGCGCGCGATATAAACCGCGATGCGGTCTGCTTCTTGTGGTTTCGCGACGGACTATTTCGAGTTCGCGTTTCGAGTGGATTCGGAGCTTTTGAAATGCCTCCCTTCGAAGTCACTGAACGTGCTGTGCGGGAGATTAATATCACGTTTGTTCGTGACGAGAAGAATGATTTGGAGGGACTGTTGCGTCGTGCTGTGGCAGAGCACTTCGATTTTAAGGTAAATCATCGTAGCTTTTGAGAAATCCAATTTTTTCATCCCCCTATGTGCGATTAAGGAAATTTCAAAATCCCGTTACTTCGAAGTTTCAACAGCTATCGAAAAATGTTATAAAGCTTTTTTGTAGAACTCTTCCGTACATCAATGGAACTCCATTTT
The DNA here is from genome assembly GCA_963678675.1 of Xiphydria camelus. Lineage (NCBI taxonomy): Eukaryota > Metazoa > Arthropoda > Insecta > Hymenoptera > Xiphydriidae > Xiphydria > Xiphydria camelus. The sequence continues at coordinate 25,599,878 of OY783197.1, read as the reverse complement.
TTTTCATCCCCCACACCCAGTTAAATTTTTCAGCAGAACATAAAAGAAATTACCATAAACTCTCTGAAAATACAAGTGCTATTCGATGATTATGCGACAGTAAATAATCATCGTCGTCCGTAAATAATAATTGTATCAAACACAACAGCTCGGCTCTTGTTAAGGTAATAATACGTGAAAAACACACGTCTAAACTCCCCCCAAAAATCCTAATGCGCGCTGCACCATATGCGAATCGAATTGCATTCGTCGCGGCTACACATTTCCTTCCTGGCGCGTCTCTAACGAAATCAACAGTCGGCATTCACGTTACATATCCCCACACGAAGTAATATAATTAAACGACGTGAACGAGCTGATATTTTTGCAAGAAAATGTACAATAACCTATTTCTTAGCTCTGAATACTAAAAAAAAAGCCGCCTCTAGAAAAGACCAGAGATGAACCGAGACGTGCATTAAAAAACACGGCACAATTATAGCAATTTATATTTACCATCACATCTATGCATACACGGAGAAAAGTTTACGGTAATCACTCTCACAATCCATGTGGTAAGATTGAATTATTGCGGCACATGACGTTCGGTACCATAAATATGTCGATATCTACCATAAGTACCTACTGTAACATTTGCCATACTTACAGTAAATATCGACATATTTATGATATATCGAACGTTATATATATGCCGCAATAACTCAATTTTACCACATGGGTTCTAGGAGTGGTTACCACAAACTTTTCTCCGTGTAGAGGTAACCACGTATGTATTTACGACGTGTAAGTGTCTACGAATACACGAGATAAATACGTACCTACTATATATAAGGTATCCCAGTTCGTCTCACGAGCGAGACACGCCAGCCGGGGCACGACGTGATTACGCGGGGCGTCTCGCGAAAAGGTAACACAAAGAGGGGCGCAATAATGGTCAGCGATGGGCAACTTTTTCACTTTGCATGTAATAACGCGAGACGAGCGAATATCTTGCGGGAGCAGTTTAATATAAAATCTTGTTCGTCTAATGACGAGCCGGGTCGGTAGCCGGGCGGGATGCGGCGGGGGAGGTCGGGGCCGGGGATTGGAGGGACGTGGAAGGGAACCGAGAGACGGCCGAGTTGAGATATCGCGCGGCCGGATGTGCAGCGGGAGGTTCTTCGGGGGGGTTCAGGAGAGGCACAATGTTATCGCGGAAGAGCAAAACGACCTGATGGCGGTATGCGCATTTTTACTACCTCGGCGGAACGAGGCGACGACGGCGGAGTGGTGCAATCCGCCCGAAGATGTATGCGGACGCGGGGTCGAGGGCATTTTGTTTTGACATCAGTCACGCGGCTCGCGGTCTCTTCGCGTTCAAATCGCGCGAGCCGCGTGTGACGTGTCGAAATTTCACGCGCGCGCGCGCGCGCGGTACAGGAGTGATAGCTAATGAGGCTCTGCAGCGCTCGACGGCGGTTTGACCGAGCTTTACGGGAGTCTGATACGAGTAGTCTGTTCTGCGGTGATGATATTGTGGAACGAGGAAATATCGTGTGAGGCTAAACTTATTTGTCAGGGAAGAAATTTCGATCGCTAATTTATCTCATTATTTATGCATTTTTCACCTATATCGATATAAGGCTTTATTGCAGGTAAAACAGTAATCTTCGAGAAAGTATTATACAAATATTAGCCAAAAGCTCATAGGTGATGAGATAATAGTGATTCGAGTTTCTTTCCCGGCGAGTAAGTTTAGCCTCATATGGTATTAGAAATTTTATTCTTAAATGGCCCTTAAAAACAAAAGGAATTGCAACATATTTTTTGTTTCAATCGACAAAATTATACGAGGACACGTAAAAAATACTGGAATAAAAGAATTGGTCGATATTTTTTTAAATCAACAAAATCAAAAGCAGAAGGACATATCGATCAATTTTTTTTATTTCAACGCTTTCATACCTTTTTAGTATATTGTTATTATGAAACAAAAAATAAATCGGTACAGGTACATATGCCCGTTTGTTTTCACTTTTACGAAAAATACGAAACGACCTTTTGCTTTTAGAGACGCGAAATACAGCCGGGCTCGCATTTCCTTCGCTTTATGAAATTTACGGAAACTAAGAGAATAAAATGTGTTTCCTCTATAGACGTTCTGAAAAGTTCGACCGTGGCAGTGCTTTCCTCGCTGCAGTGGAATTGCAGGAAAAGGGCGAAAGAGAGGGAGATAAAAAGAGAAGAGGCGGAGGTAGGGAGAGAGAGAGCAGTCGCAGCGGCGGCAGCAGCAGCAGCTACCCCAAACGATCATCAATCATCAAGAGCGAGACAATCGAATAGCGCGCCCAACCGACGAACAGCTGTCGCTCCGTTGCTCTCGGTCCGGTCTACGTTACACGATGCTACCGTATATTCACGAAAATCAAGATCGTGCAACAGATTTCGAAACATAAGAGGGACGAGATAAACACGCGTCCCGGAGTGAGAAATAGGTGCGAGCGCATTCCAACTATCTGACGTACCGCATAGATTTGATTAAAAAAATCATTTTATTTCGTATAATTTCTTGAATTTCTTCAATTAATAAACGATATACGAAATAACAAAAGGGGCCGATTGAATAAGTATATCCTTATCGCCTTTTTTAAAAGAATTGAATCGCATGGTTAACAGCAAAAAAAAATTGTACAACGAAGATGAAATGAAAATCGATAAATTCCAAGTATTCGTCTTCATTAAGTTTTATTTTTGATAGAGTCAAAAGCTCTAGTTATCCTTGAGACACGGAGATAAGAAAGAATTTCAAAGATTCTTCGGGAAATACGCGTTTTTGAAAAACACCGAAAATCCCATCTTTCATTTAATACAGCGTACTTATACATCGACGAGCACCGCGGCGCGCTCGATGCGTGTATTCCGCCCAGGTCGATCCACCTCACATCACATCGTATCGTATCGCATCGCTACCATCAGACGCCGACACTGCCCCCCCCCCCCCCAGCACCCCATATTGCCCGCTACGTTTCATAAATAACTTTCATATTACGAAAAAATACAATTTCAATATTACATCCGATGGGTATGCCAATATTACTTGGACGTGTGATAGATAGACGGACGTTATTGTCTTTATAAAAACATAACCATTTGTTTTAGAAATTCATATTAAGCCACGGGGGCTAGGACTTCGCTATACGGCGCGACGAAATTCAGACGCGGGGCGTCGACGTTATTTACTCGTGATTTATTCGCGCACTCTCTATCCGGACCGACGACTTGCCTAAAATATGCACAAGCGCGCTACTCCGCCTTGACGCACGACTTTGCGCGTTACTCATCCCTCGAGTGGATATTTTTCGTGCGACACAGCTGTATCCCAACCCGTGACGAAAGTCGGTTAAGATTTGAGACACGTTTACATAACGGCAATGCAAGGATCCGTTAATTGTATTAAGAGAAATAATTGCTGGCGCAAAAAAGTTCGTTTCTTCAATCAAAAGCATGATATAATTCTGGGATCAAGCTGTACATAGTTTTCTTCGCGCAGAAAAATATTTGATAGGATCGAATAATCGATTTTTTCGTACAAGAAGAATTTCTTGTCCCAACGAAGATATTCTTGAGTCGAGAATATATCTTCTTCGTCAGAGAATCCGTATTCAACACCGTATGGTTTTGGTGCAAAAAATATCTTTTGACACTATAAGCAATTATTTCTCTCCGTGTATGTAACAATTATACGAATAAGGGAAAATCGTAGATTTGAGGGGATGGCAATGTGGGCTCCTTGGAGTTGGCCCCTGATTATACCGCAGTAAGCGATGGTAACGAGTCGTCAACTATCATATAAGGGACTCGTGCTATCATACTCTCTTTTAAATGTTACACGTGACAAATAAGTTTGATGCTTCGGACGGGAGTAACTCGAAGGAAAATTTTTCCCTGAATATAGACACATACAAATAATATTGACTGAAATCGATTTTTCGCGATACGCTTTATAAAGATACGAATTCATGGTGACGCGCTCAACGCTTATTTTCTCCATCAAATAGGTCACGTGACCACGATTATTCGCAAATAAGCATTTACTATTTTGCAAAATTCATTTTTGATAATTTGCATCGTCCAAATAACGAAACATACGTAAATTATAAACTGCTTATTTGCGAATAATCGTGGTCACGTGACCTATTTGACGCTGAAAATAAGCGTCGAACGTCACCGTGAATTTGTACCTTAACTTGTCAAAACGAGACATGCGAGTGGCTCATCGTCACTGCCCAGAGCAGTCAGTCTTCGACAGTTAGTAGGCAACGACCCGAGAGAGAAATGGAGGGAGGGAGGGGTCATTAATTTTCCCCGCGGTATCACGTATATACTCGCGTGAGTGGATCGTAACGTAGCGAAAGCAACAAATGCCTATAAAGATTCCAGAAGGCGGGGGGGAGTTAGCAGTCAAGGGAAGAGACGGGCGCACCGCGTACGAAGTATTCGGCGGGAGCGAGGGAGGACGAGCGAACGGGAGGGACCGCGAAGAGGAGAGAGATGCGGCGAGACGGGGTACAGGGACAGGAATGAAAATATGGCCGCGCGTCCTAGAATTATATTAATAACACCGTGCTTTTGCTCCCTTCCTTCGCGCGACTACGTTCTCGTCGTTGTTTAATTAAATTTCCGGGAATTTTATATCGCTCGCTCCGTGTTCTCGACCACCACTTAATCCTCGGTTGGCATATTAAAAATTCTCGATTTCTCGAACCGTTCTTGTTGTCGATTCGTTCTTACACTACTTCTGGTTCCTCTTCCGACAGCAATTTTTACTCGAACGACTGCAGGGGATGTAATACAGTCTGGAAGTTTAAATATTCGTTCGAAGATACGATTGGTTCAAAAATCGAGCCACTCATTGAAGCGTTAACATCTGACGTCGATAAAGCAGTTCTCTGCGATTCGACGTCACTTATCTACGGTCAGCGCGCTAACCGTCGGCGTTACGAGTCACCGACGATAGATTGCGCCACGGAAGGGATTTCCCAAGCGCGGTAGTTCGTTTCAAAAATGTTTCGAAAACTATTTGTCCCGTGGAAATACCGCGCGCGCGCGCGCGCGGAGCGGTTTGGAAAGGCATTGAAAAAGCGTACGACGAGAGAAATTACACGAGAGACGGGTCTTGTCGAAATTACCGGCAAGGCACGTCGCGCCGTGAAATTCGCCCGATTCCGGGATGACGTCGAGCGACGGCGATGGGAGAAGGGCGTCGAATTCCCGTTATTTCCCGTTTTCCTGTAACTCTGCTGATCCGCGGTGCTCAGCGAGGGATTTGTTACACTCTCTAAATTTAGGTCCCACGCGTAAAACCGATCCCATTAAAATATAAGTCGGCCGGAATTAAAGGGACACTGGGGGCCACTTATTTATACATTTCCCGTGAAGCGGGAGGGGAACCCCCGCCAGTACTTTAATCAATCTATGAGCCGCGCGCTCGGCGAGAGGGACGAGAGAAAAAATATTCCAAAGAAGACAGAAGTTTTGTAGATTTTCCGAGAGAGAGAATATCGTTTCTATTCGATTTTAATTTTACCAAATATTGACCTCTCTATTATTTAAACGAACATGAATTAAAGAAGCTTTTCAGGAAGACCCTAATTGAATTTTTTATCATCAATAATAGATTCAGAAGGAGAATCGAAACCCACCAAAGAATATCCGATGCGTACGAAATTAAATTTTCCGTCTCCGCGTTTAATTATTCCGCATGCGGATTATCGCGATATATACTAATCCGTTACAAATAAATTCATCGAGCCGCGTTTCGTCCCTCGGCCGTTCGTTTCGTCAATGTATTCGGCGGAGTAATTGAATATTCCATAATGCATTCAGCTCCGGGATTAACTATAGCAATGGTACAATAACGAGCTTCCGATATTCCCGCGAATATTTATAATGTGGAGCCAATCGATGATACCCTCATATAGGTACGCACGTCACCTGATCCTATATGCTTTCTAATAAAAGCCCATCATTTCATAACTAATACTTCATTATTACGAATATACTTTGGACACAATAATTAAATACCATGCACTATAAAAAATCCTTATTTTTAATATACTTTTACATAAAGCTTTTTTTTTCACACGTGATTAGGAAAATTAATACAGTCCTTATGAAATTGCCCTTATAAATTTCACAATAAGGTATATCAATTTTCATAATCGTGTATTGGATAAAAACTTTATACACAATTGTATTAAATTTAACACAATTTTTGTACAGTGTAGTTATACTACATTCCAGGAGATGACATAGAATACAAATAAAGAATAAAGTAGAGTTTACTTTACCTAAAATCTCTCCGATGCAATTTAAAAAACTGCAAGTTTGCATATCTTACAATTTATCCTATATGAACGCATAAGAAAAGCGCGGCAAGAGCGCATGCATTGTAGGCTCGAGATTGATACGTCGCTAATACGATTATCAATGAAGGCGTAGACGTAGCCAGTCAAAAGTAGCAAGCAGAGACGGGGGTTGTCACCCTTGTCTCTCCCCAGGCAGCGTGAGAAGCCAGCCATCTTGAATGATGTATGGCGTCGGTTAGGAGGTCGACTGAGCGGCCATCACTCAACGCGCGGAGCTCCAGCTTTCGGGGACGCGCGTTGGGGACTTTCACTGTCTGTCTGTCCGTTCTGTGCGAGCGCGCGCGTTCGACGTATACGAACTTCTCGAATTACTTCCAAACCGCATGTCGAGTAGGTGCGAGTATTTGTCAAACGACTCGAGGCACGTGGAATCAATTGCACTGACGATTGCAGTCCCTGCAATTTCTCATCTCGAATATTTAAATAATTGATCGTTACTTTATCTGCACCGAGAAAACGGTTTATTTATATGACAGTTATTAGGTTACAACTTTGCTTCTGCCGTTTTTCCAAAATTCGAGGCTTTATTGTAAAAAAACTGATTATATATTTATGATACAAAGTATTGTCCATCGCTGGCCATTAATTTCTCTTATATATTTCGGGCAGCGTACGAATCCCGCGTTGAAAAAAACTGGTCATCTTTTGAAGCGATCCACAAATCAAAAACGGCGGAAGCAAAGTTGTACACCGAATAATAAATGTTTTTTTGAATACGGCGAAATAAGCATTTTATTGGACCAAGTAAATATTTTTAATTATTACAATATTTATTTGGCACAACTAAATCAATTGAGGCAATAATTTGAATGAAATAAACATTTTAATAATAAATATATATTTTCTTATCCTAACGAAATATTTATTTCGCCGTATTTGAAATTACACTTACTAACTGTTTTCTCAGTGTGGAGTGGAAGTGATTAAATTCTGAGGAATGCTTGCACTTGTAAGAACTTGCATGGATTATCGTAGCAAAATAAAATTTTACGTTCAGAGGCATACGTATAACGTATTCATTCATGATTCTAGGTGAGTTTTCAAATTAGAAAATCTACCTGAGTCTTTGGGGGAGGGGCGGAGATACTTTGCGGTAGATAGTACACCGCAAAATATCCGATCCGACCGAGCGATAATTAGGTGCGTACTTCTTTCCAGGATTTCGGTCGTCCCTTAATTATCTATAAGTACGTGAAACTCGAGTGTCAAAAATATAGCTGTGTAATATAGCGTTCGCGTTCATAACGTTCCAAGTAGAAAATCTATTCTATATTTTCCAACTTTATTAACATAATTCACGTGTGCACTATCATTATATTCATTTAGATATTTCTAATTTTTTTCCAGTTATTTATTAGCCTTCGCAGCAGTTACAGACAAATATTAATCCAGTCTAGATATTTAATTTTTTCGGTGCAAATAATTTACAAGATAATCACAATTCCCAATTCGAACGAATTAAGGAATAATAATTAATAAGAACTTTATACGATGCACTAATTGGGTAGCTACAATTTTTTCGTTAAATTGCGACAGTCATAACTCCCACACACGATACAACTGGGCTAAGAATTTACATCAGCCGCGTCGGAAAAAATTCGTAGTCAATTTCCCTTCCTCGATAATACTCACTGTTATTATATTCGTTGAGATATTTTCAATCTTCTTTCTCAGTTATATCAGCCTTTGCAGAAGTGACAAACAAACAGGTATCAATCCAGTCTAAAATATCGCATTTTCTCGGTACGAATATACTTTACACGTTAACTACAATTCCCAATTCGAATGAATTAAGGAACGACAATTGATTAATAAGCGCCTCATATATGACGCACTCATCAAACAACTATAATTTCTTCATTAAATTGCAACAGAGACGGAACAAAAATCGTAGTGAATTTTCCTGCTTTGATATACGACCTGTGGTATATATATAAAAATGATGCAATAACGTACGAGATCGACACCGCCGTTAAAAGTACAGCTAACTCTCTCCCCCAGATAACGCAGTGCGAGGCCCGCCATCGAAGTAGACTAATCCTTTTTCCAGTATGCGGATCGTCTCGACTGCAGTGCAAATTCCGACTACTTATTTTTAACTTGCGCAAGTATCGGGCGAAGATTTCACATCGCGACGCACGAAGGGTCGCGACCGGAGTTACCGATAGCCAATATTGTGTTGTTGGCTAATTGGCGTCGACATTCGTAGCAGTCGTGTCGCGGTGTATAGTGGGTAGGGGGGGGGGGGGAGCTACCAAAACCCTTGTACCCTTATCCAACGAGGCATCCACGTAACGGTAACACATTTTGGCGCATGCCCACCGCGTGACCGCAAGGAAAAACAGTCAACGTTTCCGTGTGACGGGCCGTCAATGACAGAGGCCCCGCAATCAATAACCGCATTAAGCTTATACGCATTGCTCCACACGCGTCCCCTCTCGAATCCCGAGCTAACCTCCTTCCCTCCCGTCCACCCCCGTCCGTCCATCTTCCCCCCTACCTTCATATTTAATATGCAATACTCCATTTACCCTATTCAATACCCCGCGCGCGCTGAATCCACTCGACGCCGCGGCTCTCCGCGACCCACATTCCTCGCTCCCCAACTTCTCCGCGCTTCAATGTGGGTAATCCGCAACGTGTAAGGTGCGCGAGTCCGCGGTTGAAGCTTTTTTTCGGCGCGGTGGAGATCCTCACGGAAAAAAATAGCGTCGGGGAAATATTGCGAAATGAGGGATCGCGCGGATAAGAGAAAATGTTACGGATTCGGCTAAATCGGTAGGCTGCACGCACTGAGAAAAAATAAACCTAGTCAATTTAGCCAAAATTCTAGAGACCATAATCAAATTGTATAGTGAAATGTAGATCCTGCATCTGTCCGATTAAACTGACTATTTTCTGGTTCGAATAACAACACTGAGAAAAAAAAAGATTAAAAATTATTCTGTTAGAAGGATAATCTGAGTACGAAAGGTAAAGTGGATCGAAAATTATTCTAAAAGGAAGGTTAAATTTTATACCCTGGAAGGATAATTTTTGATCTGTTTTACCTTTCGTACTCAAGACTATCCTTCTGACAGAATAAATTTTAATCTTTTTTTTTTCTCAGTGTAGATATGTATGTAGTTAGAATGACTAAATATATACGGAAAAAAAGGATTAGTAACTTTTACAGTAAATCCTAGTAACGGGGCTCCTCGGGAAGTGAAACAGCGTACTTTTTACAGCTCGTAACAGTATAAACATGAGTTTATACGGTTAAATTTACCAATTTTCCTTTAATACGCGTCGGGTGCATGACAAATTTTACTGTATAAACTGATACATGTTTATACCGTTACGAACTGTTAAAAATACTCTGTATCACCTCCCGAGGAGCCTTGTTACTGGCATTTACTGTGAAATTTACCAATTCTTCTTCTCCGTATATAGTCAGAATAACTCAATATTTTGTTCAACTTACTAGTACTTTGGTTAGAATAACTAAGCTCGTTTATCCTGACGCGTTTAGTCATTTCGATCGAGTTATTTTTCTCGGTGAGCCCTGAGAAAAAATGATTAGTAATGTTAACCAAACTTTGTTTGACGTGGGAACAACGAAATATTTTTATCACGATATCAACTGTTTGGTTGTCATAACCAAATATTTTAGAAACAATACACTGTCACAACCAACATTTATTTGTCGCGATCAAAAGTTTTGTCATCCCAATATAAATATTTCATTGTTCTCATGTCAACCAATGTTTGGTTGACACCGCTAATCGTTATTTTCCGTGCGAACAAAGGAACGCGAATTTAGTCACTCATTGAACTAATGATTTGCTAAAATCGGCTACGGCTTATTTTCATCGAACAGCTGTTAATCGTTATAACCCAATTATTGAATCGAGTAACTAAATCAGCAACGCGCTGTTCGTGAACGCCAATTTAATGGTCGAATCTACTCATTATTTTCCCCGTGCAGTAACCTGTATCCCTATGGAAATCCGAGATAATCGTTCCTTCCGCCACCCGTTTCGACTTAAAATAAATTAATCCCGCCTCGTAATATAATACAAAAAAAGACCAACAAACACACATCAGAGTTCATTATCGATTCCACGAACTACTCGTTAAACTACCCGACAAACTCGCCCACGCGCACAACGGCAGCTACACGAGAAAGTATTCGAAACCGCGCGATATCCAACCCACACCCCGGCATCTTTCGCCTCATCGAGCGAATCGCGCTACGAGCGAGCAACTCGCGCGTTCCCTCCTTCGCCCCGCGGGGAAACGAACCGAATTATACAGGCCATTGCAATTAATTAGTCTTAGGAAAAAAATTATACGAAGAATTGCAATTACAAACGACCGTTATCCCGTGCCCGGGAAGAGGCGGGGGGGGGGGGGCGTGTCGAGGAAACCGCGGAGCGAGAAGGTGGAAGAAAACGCGGATAGAGCGCGGATTCTCGTCCGGTTGCGCCGTTGGCGCGGAAGAGCGAGAGTCGCGAGAGGCGCTGTGCGCGCGCGAGAGCAACCCGGCGGCGGGGCGGGAACGTCGGGGGTTAAAGGGGTGGAAGAGAACCGGAGGGCGGTGGGTCGGGGGGTGGCGCGCGGCACGCGGGATCTCTCCGAGAGCACGGCGCAATCCCGGGGGCCGCTTTAAATGAGTCAGCGTTTTTATGCCCCGCGATGTTGTCAAAGTGCAAACAGCGCTCGATAATATATCATCCGTTGCGCAAGCAACCCCCGCGCGAGCTGCCTGCCGCCTACATCGGCGCTGCTGCCAACCGCGCGGGCCAACGCGTGGCCTCGCGACCCCGCGCGTTACATAACGATAGAACATCTCGATACACACGATTATATCTCCGGAGCAACCCTCCCCCGTCGCAGCTTCCCTTCTCGTCCTTCCGCGCTCCCCTCGCCCCCTGCGATCCTATTTACACGGTCGGTCGCGGCCGTGCCGCGCGCGGAGAAATCTTTCGTCGTCAGGCGTGTCGCTTGGAGGCTGACGCTGTGTCCGGACGAAGGGATCGCGGGGACTCGTGAATCGATTTTGGTTTTAACGCTGATCAAGTTGGCGATCGACTTGTAAGCCGTTCAGCGGTGTTAATGGCTTTGGTGATGACTATTGTCGTAATCGGGTGTGATGATTCGTAGGGTGCCAGGGGGAGAAGAGTCATCGAGGGAGGTTCGTGGCTTTGATCGAGAGATTTAAATCTGACTGGGACAAAGAGGCTGTGTAAGAATGATTAAAAAGGCGGAAGAATTAGTAAACTGATCGAATCGAATGTGGGATTTATGAAGGAAAAATGCGCGCGGAGAAAATTGAGTAGTAAGGATTAGCAGCTGCACACTGAGAAAAAAAAAGGTTAAAAATTATTCTGTTAGAAGGATAATCTGAGTACGAAAGGTAAAATAGATCGAAAATTATCCTAAGGAAGGTTAAATTTTATACCCTGGAAGAATAATTTTGGATCTGTTTTATCTTTCGTACTCAGATTATCCTTCTAACAGAATACATTTTAATCTTTTTTTTCTCAGTGCACTGTTAAAAATGTTTGTTTTGAATTCACAAGTGTGTTGGGAGCTTTTAACAACTTCTAACAGCGCGGAAGGGTACAGGAACAGGTGACAGTTTCGGCAATATCGCGTTGAATAATCTGCAGAATAGTAATCATCAGTGTTCGAATGATAATTGTTACTATGCCGCAGATTATTCAATGTGATATTGTCGAAGCTGCCACCTTTTCACTACTCTGGTTGGTAATCGCTACTATTAACATTTTTTCGCGTGGAAAATGGACTTATTTAGGAAATTACAGGTTCGTGAAAATATTTGGAGACTACCAGCTTTTAAAGTTACTTCGCTTTATAGAAATATCTCGGCGCGATAGATTGTATTGTACAAAGGTATTTCCTATCGTGTCGTCGCTTCCGTAGAGCTCTGCGCCATTTTTTGTTCGCCTTCAGATAACGATACCGTTGTATCCGCGGCACGTGTCGCTTTTATCTGGCGAAGCTACTTTATTTCCGTTGCATGACGAAGATAAGGGAGCATCGCGCTATTTATCGCAAGTACATCCGCTGCATTTTTCACCGTATTTTTCACTTTTCTTTATGCCGAATACTCATAAGTTAAAAATTCTCGAAAAAAGCCCGATGAGTCGGAAATACTGAGTTTCCTAAAATCTATTTTAGAATAACGTTGAGTGCGCTGTAAGAAAAATTTGTATTTTTAATATAATTTTGTGTGAAGTTTTTTTTCCAATACACGTAATCATGAAAATTAATATGATCCCCTGTGAAAGTTGTATTAAATATTTGACGAACTTTATATACAACTACATTAAATTGAATATAAATTTCATAAGGGAACATATTGCTTTTCATAATCACAGATTGAATGAACGATTTATATGGAATTGTATGAAGTTGATATACATATCTTTACAGTACATTACAGGAGAGTCCAAATATGCAGTGCGAGAAATGGTCAAATATAAATGGTAAACGATAAATATTTGCGGTTTATAGATACATATCATGCAATAATGAACCTCTATATTTCTATCGACGCCCGTCCCTCTATTTAAACTTGTCCGGCGGGGGGTCGCGGTCGAAAATTCTTCACAGTGACACGAAAGAAAACAAGGGCCACCGCAATAAAACAGTTTTACAGCTTTCCTTTCTCCGATCTCCCGTAGGAAGGCCTGCGGTGTAATATGAACCCTCTCTCTTAAATAGGAGGCACTGAGCATTTATATCGCAAACGGATGCTTTACAGCGACGAGACCGGAAGGGGTGCACCGCGCTTATACCTTTTAATGCAAAGGTTCCGGTTCCCGCAGGAATAATGGCCCCACGGTCTCCGCTACATTGACCACCGATTACGGCCTGTGACATTATTTTCAACAAAACGCTTTGAACCCTGTCGTCCCTATCCATTACAGTCTTTTTACGATTCTCGGTAATGTTATTCAAGGCGACCGCCGCCAAAGTGGCGAGAGAGTGGCGAACCCTCGTACAATGCGATTAGAGATAATAAAAGTCAGGGCTACGCGAAACCGAGGAGCGGACGATCGATGAGCACCGATCGGGGACACCGCGCGCCGTCCGTCTAGACGCGCGCTGGCGTATAGTATACGTCGTGACGGTGCGGCGCGCTGCTCGGTTCACGAACGGTATAACGGGGCCGCGACGACGTTGTCTGGCCGAGGGGGCGTAAAATTACCTGAACGACCCCGGAACCCTTCGCGTCTTGTGTTTTCGGTATCCGGGCCGCGCGCGGACGCATGAATTATGGAAATCACTTATTCCTTTTTTCATTGACCGATCGATATGAGCGTCCCCCCGCGCGCGAGATGCTCCGATCCGTTACGAGGATACGGGTAGTGCTTTCGCGCGCGCGCGCGCGCCACGTTTCGTCTTCCCGCGTGGCTTGGGCTGCAGAGGCTCCGAAATTATATAATGGATTCTATAGCCCGTGGGCTTGGTTTGGGTGAAAAAAATGGGGGTAATTGGGTGGAATTTTATAGTGCGGTCGGGGGCATGTGCGAATTTTGCGCTTGCGTTTGTCGGTTATTCGCAAAATTTGAATTAAATTTAATATCATTGCAAGTATATAAAGCTTTTATCCGACATGTGATTATGAAGATGAATGTGCTTCGTTATGAAAATTATAAGGGCAATTTCGTAAGGAAATATGTTAATTTTCATAATTATGGTGTAAATTAATTTCCACAATCACGTATTGGAAAGAAAAGCTTTAAGTACCTATATAAAAGTAGGTACATTAAAAATAAAATTTTGCTTACAGTGCTTTTATGTTTCGTATGTGTTATCCTTATAATTATGCCCCCGAAATATGAATGACGGGGCGAGGGGAAAGTACACTCAAAAAAATTTGGCCACAACTAGAAAATTATAGTAATTGCAGTGATAATTTTCTTCGCCATAGCAAGAATTCTTGCTACGCTAGCAATACTTTTCTAGTTGTGTCTGAGGCAGCCAGAAATATAGCTGTATTAGCTAAATACTTTTTTCAGTGTATTTGGATCGCATTATCGCATAAAAATTAAAAGTAAACAGTTTTTCACCGGTAGAGAATTGTTTCAAGGTATCAAAGTTATCAGATGTACAGACGAACACTGAAGTTTTTGAAATACTTAATATTAAATTTCATTAGCTACATGAATAACGTAGAGCGTGAAGAAAATATCGCTTTCAAATTTAACCGGGTAATCGTAGACCATGTACCTACCTAGATAAGCTGACATTGTTTCATTACCCACAAATTATACGGTAAACCGAGGAGAGATGCCATATGAGGAGAGATGCCAAATGGCAATATTTCGACCTGTAAGGATGTAGTGTTCGCAACAATGTCTTGTAACTTCCGCAATTTGACTAGTTACGGGGTACTTTTCGTTTTTTAAGAAGTTAAGAGTTTATATTTTCGTTATATTGTGTGCAAAGGATCTAATAAATTTTCAGTCTGTCGATGTGTTTTAGTACAAATAAAAAAAACCTGGCATCTCTCCTCGGTTTACCCTACAGATACGAATTTACGAATGTTCTGTGTGTCGCAAAAACGTTGTTACCGTTAATTATATTGAAATAAATGTAGAAAAAACAAACTTTCGAGAAGCCTTCCCGCGTTAACAATTCCACATCTCGCGCCGTCCATCGGACGCATCTTCGAGCGCGTATAGTACCGTCGGACGACTCGAGAGCTTCCATTACGCGCGATATAACTTGGCGAGGAGAGCGACAGCCCACTGATTTTGTATTCAGCAAACTTCTATTATAAGATTGCTAACTTTTTGCCAACCTCGGAACTCAGTGAACGCGCGCGCGCGCGCGGAGGCGGAGGCAGGGCGAAAAGAGAGAACGAGAGACGTGGTGGGGGAGTGATGGGAGAGAGAAAAAGGCGATGGCGGTGAAGGGGTTGCGCGAACGCCAGGGGGGGACTGACTATGACGCGAGACGTCAACCTCGCTGACGGCAAAGCCGACGGGGGTGGCATTCAGCGCGACGCTCCAAAACCCAAAATAACTTCCTAAACTTTAACCTCCGGAGAGTATAAAAGTGGGATGCCTCCTCTATCTGGTCGCGAGAATCTTCGTATCCGGCTTAAAGTTGACGGGGCTCCTCGCTCGCCCCCCGATAAAGGCGCGAGTCATATCCGTAGGTGGTTCGCCGGTGGTTCGGTCGGAACCGAACTGGAACGAAGAAGAAGAGGCGGCGGACGACTCCCAGAAGATCTCCTTCCTCCTTGCCTTCTTTGTACGGCGCGGAAAATCTCATTGAGATACCGAGACGCGCGGGCTGCATTTTTCCACGGAGGGGCGGGGGGGATGGTGACTTTGGTGCGGTCTTATCCGAGCGGAAGGTGGGGTGCAAACGCGTCGTACGATTTGGACGAGAAATAGAACGCGGTCTCGTCTGCTCGTATATTAATTATGAACAATCTAAGTTTCTCGAGGCTTCGTATACACTGCAAGAAAAATTTTGAATCGGACTTGATATAATCGTATCGATGCAAAGTTTTTATTCAATGCGTCATTATGAAAATGAATATATACTCTCTCACGAAATTGACACTCAATTTAATATAATTATATCCAAAGTTCAACAAATACTTAATACAAACTCCACGAGGAAGTACATTAATTTTCATAATCACGTGTTGGATTAAAGCTTTATATGAAATGATGTTAAGAGTATACGTACACATTTTTCTTACAGTGTACCCAGAGAGAAAAATTTAGCAGAATCAACGAAATATTAATTTGCATATTCCTAATCAAATATTTTATTGATTCAAGTAATATCGATTTGTCCCAACAAAATCTGTTTCTTGATCAATTGTAATAACTAGAGTCAATGAAAAATTTCGTCGGGACGAATAAATATTACCTGAGCCAATAAAATATTTAGTCAGCAATATACAAACATACGTTTAGCTGATTCTGCTAAATTGTTCTCTCAGCGCACGTCGAAGGAATATTTTCCCGTCATTTCGTTCATTGCGCGTAAATACGCCGAAGTAGACGTTGGCGTTCTTCGATGACCCGGACGATAGTAACTATAGCGATGCTATACGTACCTATACCACGATCCGAGAGCGGTTCCCACAGGACCCGGTAGGAGTCGGTGGCGTGTAACATATGCTTTTATCTAAATTAAACAGTGTCGGCGCGATTTTCATTTCCTGGCTTGAGGCCGCGCTGATGTTATCCGCAGGATAGCGCGCTTCACGCGAACGCTAAGGGTTGGGAAAGCCTTTCCCTCCCTCGCCCCCTCTCTGCACCCTCCTGTCGCGCCTCGCCGCCTTATCCTCATCCCGCTACTACGTACGTATGCTCTCGGTACTACTATCTCTCCGCGTGTTCCAACCGATCCGTCCGTCCCTCCCCGTCCTTCCTGCGCCACCCCCGCGCACCCCGCCACCACCCCTCAAACTTCCAAATTATATTATACAAAAGCGGAGATACAGCTCTCCATTTCCAAGCCGACGTCGCCGCGCGCGCGTCTCCGACAACTGTGCCCCTCCACCCCCGCCGCTTCATCCCCTTCGAGATGAAGGACGCGGACGTATACGGACGCGGGGGGGACCCCTTTTGCTCGCAAACTTCTAATTAGGGTAACGGGCCGCTCATCCTCCAAGATTCAGGGTTGTCGATATCGCGCGAGGCGTCACGAACCGTTCGATATCCGACGGAGAGCCTCCCCCCAACCCCTTCGCGAAGTCATCCGCAAATTGGTACTGTAGGACTGTGCGCGAGTCTCGACGAGGCGTTTTCCGTTGATAGTACGCGGAAGGTGTAGTACGAATTAATCTACATGTGGCCTTTGACACTCGGTTTAAGCTGCTGCGATTTCTACGCACTTTGGCAAAGGTCGAAGGTTATGATAAGCTTTATAGTTGCTACAGCGGTTATGAATTAACTCGTGCTCGGTGGTATTTCAGCTTTGTACCATCTAGTAGTCGATGTGGATTTTGCCAACCATTCGGTGGGCCACGAGACGCGTTTGGAGTAAATTTATTTTGTATTTGGAGTATGTATATTTTTAATATAATCGGGTATCAAGCTTTTATCCGATATGCGATTATGAAGATTAATTAATATTCTGTTCAATTTAATATAACTGCATATAAAGTTCGACAAATACCTATTTAATGCAAATTTCGCAACGGGGTATAGTAATTTTTATATATCCAGTTATATATATTAAAAAAGTACACATTTTTCCTACAACGCATATAACTCACACATGGCCCCCGGCCCCCGTTCTAACTGCCAGCAACGAAGGGCCATCTTCGAAACAACCCCTATCTGCAACTCTTCTTAAAGTGTCCTCAGAATCTATTTCAGAGTGTCTAGATAGTACCGCGAGTCGTTATTACATGCATAGTAGGTATACCATTACGTCACGATTCAATTAAAGTATACCCCCACCCCCACGGCCCGCGCGACATTGACCCCGCCGCTGCCCGTCGCCCAGCCGTCGCTCGTGTCTTCCGCTTTTTATTAATTGGGTGCGACTAATTGACGCGGCTTTCCGAATTCCCGCAAAGGTCTCTCCCCTGCGGCGTCGTAGCCACCTCGAGGAGTGTCATACTTTTTTCCTTTTCCTCATCCAGAATTTTCCTTGCCGAAGGTATAACGAATCGGAGGTGGGCCGGAGGACCTGTAGAACAATACGGCGTGCGGTTTCACGAAGAGTTCGTTCTCGTAACCGCTTTACCAGTCGAGAGAGAAGGCTAGTGTAATCCCGCCCCGCGTTGCGACCGCAGCTGCGGTTCGATGCTAATTTACGACGTGTTGACGCGTCTTAGCCCCGGGATTATCGTAGAAAATCCTCTAAGCACGGTCTCATTGTTCTGCGCAACCATCGTGTGCGTACGAGTTGCGTAAGAGCTGAGCGTATTAACGTACCCTCGGCGTTACGTCAGAAATTTTTGATTGACTTCCCTTCCGCGAAAGATTACGGTTGGACGAGCGGCCGAGTCCCGACACGAAATCCGAGACCTGAAAGAGCCTTGACGGAGCTGAAAGACCACTGAAAGAGCCTTGACAGAACTGAAAGACCACTGGAACAGCTCTGATACCTCTGAATATGCATTTATGCAGGTCTGTCAGTGCTTTTTCAGTTGTTCTGAATTCTACGGGCCGCGCATGCGCAAAAGCTTTTTGACGAAAATAATTTAAGGGTACAGGGGCAAAAGGGGGAATGTCACATTTTAGCCAATTCGTGATCTCTACACCATCTACTTGACAATTTCGCATTCTTTCAGCTGGCAAAGGATTACAGGCAAAAAAAAGGCACAGTCAAGAGATACAGACGTTTAAAATTTTAGCGTATAACATGGAAATAGAGGGAATGTCCGCGCGCAAATTTGCTGTCCTGTAAATTTGTTTTTTTTTTTGACATTCCCCCCCTTACTACTGTACCCTTCAATTCAGTTCTATCAAGGCTCTTTCAGTTCTCGGATTTCGACTCGGGGTTGCTTGCGATCCTGCGCGAAAATTTCTTCTTGCTGATAGAAAAAAATGACCTTGTTGACTTGCGCCGAGAAAAATAAGTTACAAATCTAAGTAAATGGTTTTCTTGGCACTATTCATGTCGATGGTTTATTTGAGTCAAGTGATACTTGCTTGGATCAGAGAAAATTGACTAAATCCAAGCAAACATTATTAGTGGCTCAAGTAAACCATCGACGCAAATAGCGTCAAAAGAAACCCATTTACTTGTACCCAGGGAGAAAGTCTAGTTGAATACGAACGAAAAATTTATTTGAGATAAATAGGAATTTGAAAAATGTTCTACTAGGTTCATTCTCGATTACAAAGTATGCAAAACATTTACCTAATTCAAATAGACTTTTGTCCGATGCGAATAAATTCCTATTTAGCTCAAATAAATTTTCCTATTAGGTTCGTACTCAACTAGACCTTGTTCCTCAGTGTGGATCGCCATTAGTTTTTCTCAGTGTGGTCTAATGATAAGTACTCTGCATGTGGAAGAATTTTGCTTTATATACGAGTAGGTTTAAAATACCATGACCGATTATTCGCGTTTATTCAACATATTCGACTGCAATTGTTTTATTAACCGTCAACTTTAGAGCAATGTCCGTATAGAACTTTTCCGTAGATGAAACTATTATGTTTGAGAAACTATTGCGTCAACCTCGGTGAAGGACTTCCGAGAAACCGGATAATCGCGGTTCAAAATCCTCTTCCAAGGAAAACCCTCTTATCAGGCGAACTAGTTACTCGCAATTCTCGTGGGGATTTTTCTTGGCGAAGGACGACGATTACGTCGAATTTACGTAGAATCTGTTTATAATCCTGTGCTAATAATGTACAGGTGATATCTGCGAATCAACTGCACGGTTATGCAATGCTATTCGGTTTAGAGCGCAGGTTCGTACCTACACTGAGAAAAAAATTTACTTGATCGAAATAAACGTGCCTTCGGATAGTCTCAAGAGCATATTTATTCGATTTAAATGAATATCGGTTGGACGCAAGTATTAGATTACTGAGTTAATTAGATGTTATTTGAATCAAATCAATATTCATTTAAATCGAATAAATACGCTCTTGGGACTATTCAAAGGCACGTTTATTTCGATCAAGTACATTTTTGTCTCAGTGTAGGTATGATTACAGTTACGATTACACGTAACTCGTTTTCTACGACATTATTTAAAATTATGTAATATATAGAACTTTTTTTTTTGGTAAAAAGCTATCGTACCAACGTTTTCGGAAATTTCAAACGACACTGAGAAAAATAATTACGTTAAAATGACAAAACGCATCTAGTTAAACGCATTTAATTATTCTAACCAGAATACTGATCAGTTTAACGAAATTTATTATTACTCCAATCAAATGTTTAGTTACAATATTTTAACCAAAAAGTGGTCAGTTTAATCAAACAGATGGGGAATCCATATTTCGCCAAACATCGTCTTCAAGATTTTGGTCAAATTGACCAAATTTTTTCCCCCAGTTTAGCGAACACCAATCGAAAACTCACAAAACTTGTTCTCATAGAACTTGAAGACGATTAATTAATTACGAATTCGATAAAACGATGTCACCACAATCGTTTCAACCGACTCGTGAGATGCAAGCAAAGCCGTCGTACTTCCGTCCTACTTCGACGTCGGATCTCACTCCCACGATTACCCCGAATGGCCTTCGAGGCTCGCCTCCTCTTCGACGTCGGGATTTCGAGTGAAGCCTCGCACCTCCCGCGACTTTGAGAGGAGAGGGAAAGAAACGGACGGAGAAAGACGTCCCGGGGAACAGAGCGAGAGAGGGAGAGCGTCACGGAAGCGTTGGACCCTCTCGCAAAAAGTTGATTGCAAGAAAAGAATTAGCGGAAGAAACAACGCGCGCGCTTTTTACGAGGATTTTTTCGGTGATCTTTGTCTACGCGGGAACACCGGCGCGGAAAAAGGCGAAGGGTGCCGCGCTCCTCGTCGCGCGCGGGGAGGGCGAGGGTCCGAAAATCGGTGGTGCGGATCCGCAGACAGCTCTTGCGCGGATGGAGAATGGCTGCGATTCAGAGGGGGAGGGGGGGGGGGGAGAGGGAGCGCGCGAAAGAGGGAGAGTAAAGAATGATCGGGAGTGGGCGCGAAGGAGAGGGAAAACGGGGGATCGAGAGGAAGCGACGGGACAGGATGCCGAGGGGCGAGGTGGAACGGGTGGCGGGGGAAGAGAGAAAAAGAGGATACGAAGGGGGGGAGAGGCGCGCGCGCGGGGCCGCAAGGGGCGGAGGAAAGGAGAAAACGAGAAAGCTGCGAAACGGTCCGACAGGATGACGCTGATCAATCTCCCGTTTTCGGATCCCCCGACACCGCCGGACCCACCCTTGACCGACTCGCCCTTCCGTACTTCACCGGCGGCCTTGCGGATTCGCGCGCGTTTCTCATCCCGTATATCGCGAGATTGACGCGCGCGCGTCACCGCATCGACGACCGATGGAAGAGTCGCCGGGCGAATTTCAGAATCCCACCGCGATTCTCGAGCGACGATTGTACGGATATATGCGCGGTTGGAGACTGTGCACTCTGAGAAAAAAAAAGATTAAAAATTATTCTGTTAGAAGGATAATCTGAGTACGAAAGGTAAAGTGGATCGAAAATTATTCTAAGGAAGGTTAAATTTTATACCCTGGAAGGATAATTTTTTATCTGTCTTACCTTTCGTACTCAGATTATCCTTCTAAGAGAATAAATTTTAATCTTTTTTCTTCTCAGTGCGTGTGTTGAATCGGTCCACTCAATTTTGTACGTCGAAATCAATTGATTCTTCGTGTAAGTTTTAACGCGAGAATTATTGGATTTTAATACAAAAAAAAAAAGAGAATTAGTTGGATTTACTGAAAATTACTACGGGGTTGCAAGTAATTATTCATTTATATCAATGAAATTTTTTACATCATTTTAATCCTTCAATTATATCTCCTCCTTGTGAAATCATGTGAAATAAGTGACCCCGCAAGTAATTTTTAGTAGATCTCCTATTAATTCCTTTTCTCTGTGCATGAACGATCCAAATGGCTGATTTTGATATAAAAAAATAAGTAAAACGATTTTATCACAAAATTGGGCATACAATTAAATATTTTCTTTTTGTACTTTAATATTCCCACGTATAAAAAATAGCCCAATTATATTCAAAGCTACACCTATATTTGGTGATCAAAACTAATGTTCCGAACATATGATCGGACCGCTCAATATCATCGATATCTAGAAATCTGCAAGTTTTTTCACTGAAATTGGTAGAACAGTTTTTAAGAAAGGCATTATTCGACGCACAAGCCTAGACTACTATCACAGTCAGCGTATATTTAAACTTCGAAAGAGAAAAAAAAATAGCGAAACGCGAGCATGGCAACTGATCGGCGACGACGACGGGCCGAGGCATCGGGGAAAACAGAGCCGCTGGCGAGCGCACGTCATCGAGAATCGAAGTATTTATTACGCCGCGGTATCCTCGACATTTCCTACGGAGCCCAGAAGGCGCCTCCGAGGACGGCATTCCTGTATACACACATCGAAACGCGACACGATTCCGTCGCGCTGCCGCGACGGCGACGGAACCGCAGCGCCCCTCCTTTGTTCGCACGTCGGATCGGCATGACGATCATTATCGATTGTACCGCAAATAAATTTGAGCGAATCCATGTAGAATATCTTGTACCGATGTTATGTCACTCGATATATTTGCAATTTTGAAAATAGAATAATTCCATTTTTCGACTGCGACTCTCTCTCTATTGGTTTATTTCTCTTCTACTCTGGAGTTCTCTTTCGATAGATAAATTATAGTCGATCTCAACGTATCGTGTTTATGTCGTCTCGATTTACGCCTATATCGGAGCGGCGAGTCTTTTGCTTTCCTGGGAAATCGATTTTGACGTTATAGGTGTCGATGATGATTTGGAAAGGAAATAAAAAAAAGAGGGAAGACGACTTGAACGAACGAATAAGAATGTGTTCTGAAAATTTCGATCAAATCGATTCAAGTTTTTGTTAAATGAGCAATTGAAAAAGAGAAATTTGATTTAAAACTGGATCAATTGAATTTTGAAATGCGAGTGAAAATTGAAATTCGTATCAAAAATTGTGTTATAGTGGAATACCTCGTATGTTAAACCACTCTTAAAGTATATACGTTTGTATTTTGGCCTCTCATCTCCTTCCTTTACTCCCATCTCCCTTGTATTTCACCGCTCGTCGTAAGTATAGAACTCCGAATTGGTGTGGTCCGACAGCGCTTGCAACGTAAACAAGACGATAGGCGCGCTTGAATGATTCCGAAGTTACACTCTTCTCGTGAGCTCTAACACGATAGGTATAGGAGATCTTACTGTATATTTAAATTATATCCACGATTAGCGTTATACTGTCTAGAATAGAGTATAGAATAGAATAGAATTTGAATTAGTACTTATTTATATTTTTCACGATGAATATGACGAATTCACATTCTTTTTATTTCGAGACATTATAATGTTAATTATATGTAATTATAAATTATATATACATATAGTTTTACATATAATATTATAAAATTTCAACACATATTATTTCAACGATATCTTCATTATTCCCTTCATGTCACGAAACGAGGATGGAAAATTACAAGCTTTCGTACGACGACCTAAATACAACTGTTACTGCGGTTTTTCTATACGAGAACGAAAATACAAAAGAGAAAGGGACGAAGGGAAGAGAATAATAACTCTCCCAAAAAACTTACCTCTCTAATTTTCCGTCGAACATATTCGACGCGGACGGACGAACCGCGCGCGGTTGAAACGAAGAAACCGAAGCCCACATACGATCGCCGGGGTGGACAACCTCGAAGGTCATCCCCCTGCGGCGATGCTCACATTCACCTTAGTCACCGAGAACTTTTCGAGTTCTCGGAGCTGTCATCGGGCAGAGATAGCCAGAAGACAGTGGGCCGCACGCGTTTTGATAGCGGGGTGCATTCGGTTAGTGCCTCCTGCACCGTGTCGCATCCGTGGTAGTGTTCCGGGCGGCTCGACGCGCAGTGCCCCGAGCCGGCGCGCGTCGCAGAAAATTCAGGTGTGACGGAATACTTGGCGTTCGTGTGCAGAGTATCGGTATATTGCCGCTATATCTATCGCGGTACCGTTAATCGGCGCGAGCGTGTATAGGTGTACCACAGTTTTTCCTGCGGTGCATACACCGTAAAGTCGCGTCGCGACGACGCGGCGACGCGGCTTACGAACCCTGCTGCATTTGGCGATTCTTCAAAGTGGATGCGACTCCCTCGCGATCGGATGAAATCGTCAAGGAAAATCGGTTGGAGAGCGACGATCGCGGACGTTCGTCGGTGCGGAGCAGTAGGTGCGTCGATTTTCGCTTTGCCGAGGAAAAATCGGCGAGATCGGTAGCGCCGATCGCGACAGCGTTACGCCCGCTCGACTCGCAGCGAAAGGAAATTCGAAAATATCCTCTCCTCCGAGAAATCGGCGGATCGCACAGCTTGAGACGCGTCGCGTCGCCCTACGAAATCGACCCAGACGATTCGCAAACCGTGATCGCTGCGCGGTGGCGATCGGAAGAAGTTCGGCGACCGTCGGACGTCCGCTCTAATCTCTCGGTGCATCGCAGGTGGGTCTCGGGGGGTTCGGCCGGTAGACGAAGAAGTGTGGGACAAAGGGGGTCATTGTATTCGGGTCCGATCGACCTCCGATCGGTCAGCTCCGAAAATCTACAAATTGGCGAGGAACCGACGTTCGAAATGTCAGTCGGTGAGCAGTCGGTGAACAGCGAACATCGGCTCTTGGAAACGTCAGTCGCGTCCAGTGCGAGTTACGAGTATTCAGACGAGAGGAACCAGCGAGTCGAATTGTCCGCGAAATCGGCAACGATGACCTTGGTAGACTACAGCCACCAACATGTGCGCCAAATCAGTGTCCGCGGTTCCCCGGAGGACGCGCCTTATCCGTCGTCGCCCGCGAGCGTCGATTCCGCGGTGTCCACGTCCAGTTGGAACGGATACAACAATGGATTTCAGAGCAACCCGTTGTTCTACAACTCGCCACGATCCCACGCTTGGCAATTGGAGCAACGAATAGAGCCTTTGCCGACGCATATTCGTCAGCTACAACCGCAGCAGCAGCAGCGGCTTCAGCAGCAACCGTTGATCGAGGTCAAGCAAAAACCGGCGCCGCAGCATCAACAGGAGCACCAGCGGCTTCAGCAGCAACGATTTATCGAGGTCAAGCAAGAACCGGAGCCGCAGTATCAACAGGAGCTGCAGTACCAGCAAGTGGCAGCGCCGGCCGCCCCGGCTCCTTCGAATCAAGGTTGGTAATGCGTGCGAATGATTCGCAACATCTCATCGAATTACGTCATACTCGTTTAGGTCGGGTACCGTGCGTGTTAGTTCCAATTTCCGAGCTTTTGCGTAACGGTAACATAACGGTGTGTGTAAATATTATATTACCGTTACACGGGGAGTATTGTTTACCACCGCGTATCTCGTTTATTTCCGTTTATATATATAAGTTATTTACCAACGTCATATGACTTTGAGAGGGTCCGCATCTTGTTATTGCCCACTTCCGGAAACTTTCCCAATAACAGAATTTCGTATTAATCGAGAGAGGCGTAGGCTTCAACCGCAATTATCTCGTTAAATAAGAACTCTAGGTAGAAATCGACGTGAACCTTTTTCAAAGATCAAATCTCGTTCTATCGAAACCTCTATAACGATATAGGCTAAAAGTCGCACGGGAAGGAAAATAATCGCGATTGAACCGAATGTCACTCTCCGAGCGACAGTCTCGATCAACCGCGACGAAGATTCTTCGCTAAATTTTCTCGCACACTCGATCGATCATTATTTCCCCTTCTCCCCGCCCCGCCGACGTAGCGAGGACAATCGACGCGTTCGATTCTCAAGAGCTCCGCCGTCTTTCGTCCCTCGGCGGAGCGGTAGAGCAAAGGACGGACGGACGGAAGGAAGGACGGTCCTCCGCGAATCGCACGCACACCCGCATTGTAGGCATCGCGTTGCGCTGAATCGAGTTTGATTAACGAGCGGGCCATTTAGCCGACTTTAGACTCGGGGGATTATAAAACGACGCGCGCGGCCCGTTTACCCCAACCGTATATACGTATAAGGGCGGTCCCCCGCGAGCCACAAGATGATGGACTATCGCGCGGTCCAGTGGTGACATATTTATTGGTTACAAAACATGGAGTGCCGGGCCAACTCCTCCAAGTTCCCGCAGGATGTCCTAATAGCCCATTGAGTGTCGCCTCAAGACGGGGCATTCACTCGGGATACGTTATAACGCGCGCAACCCCCACCACCGCGTGCCCCGCCGACGCTCGTCCGTTCACGGGGACGCCTGTCGTCGTTACGCGCGACCGATACAACGCGTTCACAAAAGATTCCTCTTCGGACGCGAAATTCAAACGAGAGGGAGGCGGTCCAGATCTGCTGGGAGTGCGACAATGATTTGGAATTCGGAAGAATTCAGTAAAATCGGAGTTGGTTCGAACTAGGAGCTACTTAAACAAAAAATACTCTAAAGAGTAGTTTTTTAATTTAGAAATGATGTATTTTTACCAATGGAACCCCTAAACGCGTGGTTGGTGAAGGCCCTAGTCGTACACCGAGAAAAATAATTAAGTTAGAATGACAAAACGCCTCTAGTTAAACGCTTTTGATTATTCTAACCAAAATACCGATCGGTTCAACCAAATTTTGTATTATTCCCATGAAAAATTTAATTATTCTAACCAAAGAGAGATCAATTTAACCAAACAAATGGAGAGTCCATATTTCACCAAACGGTTCGGTCATCGTCTCCAGGTTTTCGGTTTGATTGACCGAAATATTTGTCTCGGTGTATTATCTGAGAAAAATAATTAGGTTAGAATGACAAAACGCAGTCTAGTTTGACGCGTTTAGTTATTCCAATCAAAATACTGGTCAGTTGGACCAAATATCTGGTTATTCTGATCAAATTTCTAGATATGCCAATTAAACGCTTAGTTATTCTAAATAAAATTTTGTTCAATCTAACCAAATAGATGGAGAGAGAGAGAATCCATATTTCACCAAACGCTTATTCGACTTATTTTTCTCAGTGTAGCTGTATCAAGAGTAGCGCGAGTTCGAATTCGATTTTTTGTCACTCCCGCAGCTCCCGACCGAAATGACACCGGGCAGCGCTGCGGAGAGCCGAGCGCAGATTACACGTTGAAACGAATATCAACAACGAAAGGAAAATTACCTCGCGTGTTAGCCCGCGGGGTCCGTCCGCTCACGAAATCGTCGTCGTCGGTGCGCGGGAGCACCGCGCGCATCGAGAAACTCGCCGTCGCATCCCGCGCCGAGCAATTTGCGTTTACATTTTTTCGTCGTGACATCGCGGCGCGCGGCGTGTACGACAGACCCGTACCCGCGACCTATGCGCGGCTCCTTGAATATAGAAATGCGACGGGTTCCTCCCGCGTATATGACTCGAGGCGACGAGCCTCGGTGGATGATGCCCCGCGCTGCATTCTTGCGCCGATGCGTTCTCTCGTCGCGTCCGGGCGGCTTGCATTCGTACACCGAGAGAACAGTTTATTAACGGTTGACAAATGTAATTTTAAATACGGCGAAATAAATATTTCGTCAGGACGTGAAAATATGTGTTAACTATTAAAATGTTTATTTCATTCAAATCGATAGTCTCAAAGGATTTAATTGTGCCGAATAAATATTGTAATAGTTAACGAATATTTACTTGATTCGATAAAATACTTATTTCGCCATATTCGAACAAAGATTTGTTAACTACAAATACATTGTCTTCTCGGTGTATTATCGAATGAATAATTGCTCCGCTCGAATGAAAATCGATTCATCCACATGCGAAGGCTTACAAAAATATTCCATTCAAAAATTAAGATCGACAAAGCCATCGATATACCTATATAATTCTTCAATAACCGATCATCATTTTCGCGGATACTCATTTTCAAAAATTATCCTGGAAAAGAAAACCTTTGCTTACGCGATTCTCGCCACACGATACGAATTTTTACAGAAAAAGAAAAGCATCAGAAGTTAGTCAATCGATGTTTCCTAAAACCAAAAAACTTGTCAGATCTAAGGTTTTATCTTACTTTTGTCATATGCGTTTTCGTCCTTTCTCTTCCTACAATCGTCAGTCGATATATCAACTCGATTATGTCAAAGCGTCTTAAAATTGGACCCGAAACAATACTCCAAAAAATGAATAATTGGAATTTTTTTACAAGTCCAGTTTTTCAAAGACGAGTCATTCGCTCATTCCTCCGCAAAATTTCACCTCAGCTGCAATCATTGCCAACGCCGGTACATCGAAAACCTTGCACACATGACCGTCGTCGCTGCAACGCCATGACCGTCGATTTTCGAGCAACTTCCGCGTCACGGGTTTTCGTGCGGTCCCGACAGTCATCGACTGTCAACACTCCCTCAATTTCGCCACGTTATTCCACGCCGTTACCGCGGCGCGCGCGCGCGCGCGGGTTATTTTTACGTCGAACGACCGCAGTTTCGTTATAGTCAATGCCGTCGACGAGTTTCAGCAGACGTGCGCAAGTACGTGTGCGATAACGGGCGCGACGCGGCTATACGAAACGCGCGATAATCACCGGCTCCGACGCGATGCCCCGCCTCGTGGATATAAATGATGGAACCGAAATGTGAAAACTTTCGAACACCTGTAACTGTCTCATACGGCCCACCGGTACGATACGCGTATATATAACCGCGTGTCGCGCGAGGCCAAGGCGCGCTTCACGCAAGGCACTCGACGATCGTTCTGTGGGAAGAACGTCAGCTTTGACCCCTCTATTATTTAACGCGCGTCTATACGGCGGTTATACCGCGCGCCACGACCGAGACGCACCCGGGTGCGCCTCGCGCTTCTTTTTTACACGTCGTCGTGAAAATTCGATCCACCGTCGTCGCTAGCGTCGACGAGCGTTCGTGCTTCTTCGATAATTCACCTCGCGCGATCGTCAGGGCAGCTGATATTGAATTTTATATGTAAGTGCACTGGGAGAAAGAATTGCCAGTGGACAAAAAATATGTCTTGAATCAAGAACGTATGATCTTACAAATTGTTAAGAATACAGAGATTCTTTGTGGAAGAATATGAATTCTTGATTTAAGAATACCTTTGTTGGGACGAACAATTCCTTCAGCGCGACAGAAACAATTACTCGAGCCTGTCGAATATTTTCTCGCACTAAGAAAACTATATATAGCTTGATAATTATATCATGTTTTTGATTGAAGAAAACATTTTTTAGTCATCAACAATTATTCCTCTCATTGTGGGGGAAAAATTTGAAGATATTTTTCTCGCGATGGAAATACATCAGAGGTGAAGATGCGCGCAAATTGGGAGACGCGGTTCGTTTTCGATGCGAACGTGGTTAAAAATTTCACGTAGATTTCCCGAAACACGCGTCGACTGCGTTACGATTCCCGCAAGAAAACCCCACTTCGCTTCTTTCCCCGCCGCGCGCACATCCGCCTCCGGAGTAGGACGTACAGCCGTCTCCGTCAGAGGGAAAATCGCATGCGACTCTCCCAGGGCCATCGACCCAACGCCGCGCGATATACGACTTTCCGAGAAAACACCCGAAGCGTATAGGTGACACGTCGATAAGAAATACCCGGTGTTGTTGTCTGCCCGGAGGGAGTGGCGCGCGGTGTAAGGGGCTACGCGGGGAGGGGGTTGACACACGCACTCTACATTCCTGAACAATCAGGAGATAGCTCGAACAGCGTGTCCGCGCGATACACACCGTCTTCGACCTATCTTTTCACGAAAATATGAAAGATCGTCTTCCGTCGCCCCGGATTTCAGGGACGGCGATGGCGAGGGTTGGCGTCAGGGTCGCGTTTCTAGCGCATAGTCGCGAATCGCGCTTTTTCCTACGGGGAAAATGTGGGGCATGGGGTATATAAAAGTGGGATAATAACACCCTCCGGTTGAAGAATGGAAGTTCAGAATCGATTATCTTGAGAACGATTGGAGATACCGAAAAAAAGTTAAAATAAAAAATAATCGTCTAGATTTTTACAGTAAAAAAGCTTCTTTTGATTTTTTATGTATCTTTACTGCGTTTCGAGATAATCGCGTTCAACGTTAAACCGAAATAACTGAAGCGCTTACCTATGCCATTTTTACACCATATGCATGTGATCGAACAATAGCGAAATAGAACATTTAATTCGCACGATCTTAACAAAGAAATATCGACTTTATCGGTAATGTGGCCATTGAGGATTTTCTTATAATTTAGTTGATAATTACCCTAATGATTACGATGAATATCGAAGATTTGAGATTTCTGAATATGTAATAACAGCGCCTTAAATCTATCCGAGCCCTCGATAAAGTTTGATTCTTATACAGAAAGCCAGTGCTCCCGCGGGTGATACCTTTCTCAGCTCCGAGTTTAACGGTTCATTTCGGTTGTATACTCACGGGGAACCATTTAATCCGATATCACGGTTGCTGTGTTCGGGCATTGAGTATCGCAGCGGGAGCAGCGGCCACCCCACGTGGACAGACACGTCGCCCGCTGAGCGACCCTCGACAAGTTTTGTTTCGTGCCGCGCCCATCGGAGGAGGATCGCGTGTCAGAATTTCCGCGGCATTTCCTTATCATATCACGCTTGGGTGTCGCGCGCGCTTCATTTCTAGTGACATTCTACACTGAGAAAAATAACTTGATCAGTTTAACCGAAATCTTGGAGACCATGACCTAACCGTTTGGTAAAAAATATGGATTTTTTCCATCTGTTTGGTTAAACTTGTGGTGAAACGAAAAACAATTAATCGAAGCATTTATAAAATGTATGATAAATTTCGAGATAAGGCCAATTTATTGTAACGATAACTAGAGTTTTGGTAAAAATTATAATTAAACTTGTAAAAGTTTCAAGCGTTGCTCCTATTTT
This sequence comes from Xiphydria camelus, assembly GCA_963678675.1. Taxonomy (NCBI): domain Eukaryota; kingdom Metazoa; phylum Arthropoda; class Insecta; order Hymenoptera; family Xiphydriidae; genus Xiphydria; species Xiphydria camelus. The sequence goes on along the minus strand of OY783197.1, from coordinate 25,568,947 downwards.
TTGCCAAAATTGTAGTTATCGTAACAATAAATTAACCTTGTCTCGCAATTTACCAAAAACTTTGTAAATCCTACGATTAATTTTTTTCCGTGCAGAATAACTGAACATGTAGTTAGAACAACTAAATATTTCGTTCAACTTAACAGTATTTTGGTTGAAATAACCAAATTCGCTTTAGACGCATTTTCTTATTTTAACCAAGCGCATTCTCTCAGTGTAAGTACTTCCGCGTTTACGAAGCAGGAGAGATGAGAGACAATATGGAATTATCAAAGAAAAATTCAAAATTCGTCGCGTCCGTGAGAATACATCACCCGTCGATCTCTCGCGATCGATCGAACGCGGCGCGGGAACGATAGAGGTGCGGAAAATTCGATATTTTCACGGCTGGCCGAAATCGAAGAGGGTCGATAGACCCAGTCCCGGCGCGCGGCTCCCCCGAGACGCTACTAATTATTTAACTCCATACGCTCCCGCTGCGATCCATCACCGAACCCTTTGTGCCCACGAAATCACATTTACACACCTCGGCCCCGCTGCCAGCGCGGTGTTCCGTACCTAGAACTATTACGTAAACAGAAATGCTGTTCCTGTAGCTACCAAAGAAGTTACAGTTCGTTTGGATTCGTTTCTTTGATTTGGCGGGAAAAAAAGAAGATTCGCATTATCGCACCAATCGTACCGCGAAACGATGCTTTTCAATCGAACTGGACACTTAGGTATATTAGAATCGAAGCGTTATTCAATTATACTCTTCGACTCCTAACGATATCGCCGAGATTTGATTTGTCGGGGAAAGAAAAAGATTTGCATCATCGCACTAATCGTACCGCGAAACGAAGCTTTTCAATCGAACTGGACACTCGTAGAATCGGAGCGTAACCGAATTGTTATAATATATTCTTCGGTTTCTAACGATATCGTTAATTCGACAGGGAAAAAAGAAGCTTGCATTATCGCACTAATCGTACCGCGAAACGATGCTTTTCAATCGAACTGGACACTTATAGAATCGGAGCGCTATTGAATTATAGGTATTCTACGGATTCTAACGATATCGCCGAGATGATCGTGGGATATCGTCGTCGCGGCGCGACTTAACGACCAATCCGTCATTCGTCATCCGCGCTCTTTATCTTCGTTCCCCCGCGAGACTCCGCGTTATCTTCGTTTCTCATTATCTACGATCTCATATATCGGGTTTATTTTAGTCTACTCTAAGAAATTTGGAAGCGTAATTGAAATTAAAGCGGTTACTGCTTCGATGAAAAATTAGTCAATCGAGTGGACAATTATTTCTGAGACAACTGCAGGCTAATTAATAAGTGCGTAATCAGTAAGTAAGATAATATCGATGGCTTAGGTCGTATCCCCGAAATAGTAAATTTTACAGGAGACACAAAAACTTCACAGAGTGACAATATTTAAGACAAGTCTGATATTTCCTTGGATCAGTTACAACTAAAATATAATCAAGAAAAGTATTTTAGATGCATTTTTAAATTATCTTCCATGTTTGATTATTTTTGTGTGATACGTCCTATTGCATATTCTTGCTTTGTTTTTTGTGGGTTACGACCTATTGCGCCTAAGCCATCGATATAGTAACGAGAGGAAGAGCGAGGTCTACAGCTAACTCCATTCGGCGCGGAACTCTATAGCCAATAATTGTAAACCGAAGGAGAACAAAAAATTCGTAAAAATTAATTAAACAAATCCCTCCTATCGTTTGCAGGACACGCCCAAGCTCGCCCGCGAAAGCAGACAAACGGCAAGCGTTCGAGGACCGCGTATTCGAGCACCCAGCTCGTCGAGCTCGAGAAGGAGTTCCACTGCAGCCGATACCTCAGCCGTCCACGGCGCATCGAGATGGCGGATAATCTGCGCCTCAGCGAGCGGCAGATCAAGATCTGGTTCCAAAACCGGCGCATGAAGTACAAGAAGGAGCAGTTCGCGAAGCAGACCGGCATCAATCCGGTCAAGTCACCGCGGAGCGGCAACAGTTCGCCGGCCGGCAGCGGCAAGGAGACAGGCGTCGTGCCGTCCAACGCCTCGCCTACCGCGATCTCCTGGCCCGCGCGCTCGGGCAGCCGCCAGCAGCAGAACTCCGTCAGTCCGTCTCTCTCCTTCACGTATCCCGGTACGGTGACGCAGACGGTAACGTCACCGCTGGCGCGTGATTACCGGCAACTGGACTGCCAACAGTACAGCGAGGAGGGCGCGACGCGGTACGGCCACTACTCGCAGGTGAATCCCACTCAGATGCAAGAGAATCGCTATCCCCCCTCTCACGAGCGAGATTCGTTCGCCCAGCAGCAAGCCTACTCCTACGCGCAGCAATCCAACTACCGGCAGCACCTTCCGCAACAGGAGAAGGGTATCGCCCTGCAGCAGCAGCAGCAGCAGGAATCGGCGCAGCAATTGTGGCAATCTCATCAAGACGAAACCCTGCCGCAGAACAGCGGCACCCCCTCGTACTACGCCGAAACGCCTTACGGCCAGGAATCGGAAGTCTACAATTACGTGAACACTTACGTCGATCCTTATTCCCAGTCGATCTTTAACGACATCTGCACCCAGCTGCCCGACAGCTCGTCGCACGTGCAGCAGCAGCAGACCGTCGAGAGCAAACCAGTCTTCGAAGCGACCGCGCTGAGCGAGGCCGCCGAGTGTCGCGAAGCCGGCACGAATTTGACGAATTTGTAGTATCGACGAGGACGGGCGAATGGAATTTTCGCTTGCGGATGGCTGTGCGTTTAGGGGATTCGCGTCTCGCGATGAATTGGTTGGAGGTATTGTCGGACGGTTTCTCGTGTAACGACGACGGACAAGTATTAAGTAGGGTAGACGCGGGCGAATCGGATCATTGATCTGTATCGATTTCTTAAATCATGGTGAAAATGAATATTTTACCCCCCCTAAAAAAAACAGTAATTTTTACAGTTTAATCCAATCGTGCTGAGATTCGAACTGATTTTCAAGAATCTGTATAGATGACACATTTGTACAGTATTTACAAGTAAATAAATATTGTATAAATACCGGTTGGATCAGGTCTGTTTTCACGGGAATTTCTATCAGTTCCCCTGGAAAAACACCTAATTACTGTGTAATTCTGTAAAGTTTCCTGGGCGAAATCGTAGTTTATGATATAGTCAAATTGTAATTCGTGCGGTTTCTTTTTTTCCATGTTCAATTGTTCGTATTACTTCATTGAAGAGGAATGAAGAAATACGAACGATTGAAATGCTCATTTCAAACATGATTTCAGAAACTTAGATTTATGAACCAATTCGCCTCGCTCTACCCTGCGATTTTTGCTAACGCTGCTATTATGTATATACGACGACAGCATTCTGAACATCGACGTAAAAAGTTGTAAGTAGTTAATGTTGCGTTGATGCTACTGCTTAAAGAAAAAATGGAGCGACCCAATTGCAGTGAACAGATTAGAGACGTGTGCGTCTATATTTACTGTAAGACAGATTATTTTAATATTGTATAGTGACGATTTCGCATTTTCCCGTGAAATTGACTGATTTCTGAGTATCGACGTTGACGTTGACAAAAAAAAAAGAGAAAAATAAGCTAGTCCATATTTTTATTCCGAGTTTAAATTGATCGAGAAGATATCGGATTATTAATTGTAAGACATAACATTTTTCTCTTCGAATTCATGGCAATATCTTTCACTTTCTATGCCGTAAGCAAAGTATTATGTGGCACATGAGAAAAGATAGAGCCAATAATTAAATTTCACGCGAAAATTAAGAAAAATATATGATACTATACTTCTTAATGCCATATTTTACTGTCTACTTAATAGAAATGTTAAGAAATGATGAATTATGTACATAACCCGTTTTTATAACTCGTTTCGAATTAAATGGCAAATTAAATAAGCCTTCAATCGACGAGAAACGCCATAGCCACGGGAGACATTTAGAATTAAGTATTGTAAATGAAGAAAATCAATGATAATTCGACCTTAAATGTCGCAAGAAGAGAGAATATACGATATGCAGCGCATTCATAGTAATAGAATAATATAAAAATATATAACGGCGTTCTCTTCAAAATTATCATAGCTTTAGTGACTATCCCGTTTCTTTTAATAAATCGTTTCACGTGCTCTGTAAATCACTGAAAATCGAAAAAAAATGTACGATGACTTTGAATTATGTTCAAATTGAATATGCAAATAATGTATAAATACCGACGAGTCTTTTTAAAAACTACCTTAATCGACATGGCACGCCTGCTTAATTAGATTGTACGCATGTGAATGGTTTTTGATTTACAATTAAACGCCATATTTCGTGCAATATATGTTTGCCTTCTTCTTTTCATCAACCTACCATCGTCGTTAAAATATTATAAAAAATCTCTATCACAATGTTAGAAAATTTGTACTGGAATCGGTCCATACAATTTCTGTGTGTTAAAGTTAACCTATTTTTTGTTTCAACCCAACATTTTTGTGATAAGATTAAGAGAAAGTATGTTGAATTAGCACAAAATTCGCCGATTTAATAAAGAAATTTCCAAATGTGACAAATTAAAGCGTAAGTTTGCCCTCAATTTACATTCTAAATCATCATCGAATCATAGGCCAACTTTTAATATTCCCAAATGCTTTAAACAAAATATCCGCTTGAACACAAAGAAGGTAAATCTATATCTATACAGCATGGATAGGTATATATATATATATATAGGTATACTCAGTATCCATATATTTATATATCGGAGCACGGAGATCGGGCGCGCGGGATGATACCGAGAGCGAAGTATAGAATAACGTAGGGCCGAGTGGTAAGGGAGGCTGCGGAAGGGGCGAAGGGGCGAAGGGCGGACCGAGCGAGGGGTAGGTTTCAACCATGATTTCCATTCGCCAGCCATCCATCTTGTTTGAGACTGGAAACTGACAGATAGACGCGGATCCGAGTGCCGGTGACGTGGCAAGTCTTGCCTGGCTACGTGTGTGTGCGCGCGCGCGAGCGGGTTACGTATGTCGTACCCTTACACTTCCACTTGCCGTTATACCCTTCTCTTTCCCTCGTCTCGTTCGCTCTCTTCTTCTTTCTCTTCCGTCCCCAACTCCGTCCGCTTCGCCACTTCTCCAGTATTTACGTATATACGTCCACACTTCGTGTGGGTGAGCGTACGATGGCTGTAGGGGGTAGATATAGGTATTTACACATGTGGCAAGCTGGTGTGTGTTGCGGAGCATGCCGGGGCTGTACGCGGATCTACGGAACTTTTGTGTACGTATGACCCGTGAGTATCAAATCATAAAATAAGATTTTTATGGTAAAATTGTTCGCGTGAATGGGATGCGTCGATCGTTATGGGTCAGACTTAGAGTTGCGACGAGAAGGAGTAAAGAGTATTTTAATAAATTTAATCTAGTTTTCTCTTTGTGTTTCCGCACGTATTCACGTGAATTTACGCAAGATTTGGGAAAATAATACGAGTTTCACGTTTTCGATTGTAATTATTTTCTAATTTGCCAAAGATATTACGATATTGTTTGCTTTGAAAATATTTTCTGGCTCGTTTTATTTTTCCAGTGGGACAGATCTTTGATTCTCAATTTTATTTCATCGATCCTTTGAATTTCTATGAATTGATTCGTGCATGTAATGCATGCACATTGACGTCACGTAAATATGGAGGGGATGCTCATATATATACATACGTATATGGACAAGGCACACGTGTGCATGCTGAAGAAAGCGGGGCTCTTTTGTCACTCCAGTCTATCTACCAATAAATACAATGGTCGGCAAAGTCGTATGCCGGATCTAGGCAGTATTTGAATCTGAATCAGATATTTTCACCCCGCGGATTTACCGCGAATACGCCCCCGAGAATCCCGACTTCGATCCTAGTTGAATAATGGATGGATAATATTAAAAAAGAAACGGTTATCCGCGTTTATAAACTGTCTTTATATATCGAAAGCTGTGTATATACACTGTAGATACTCTTGAGGTATGTGCATGTATATTTATGAATCTGCAGGCCTTGGCATTTTATTTCGGCAGAATTATTCTTTTCAGTTTTCGGAGAATGAAGAACTTATCGAAGCCCAGATAGCACAGCAAGTAAACAATTTTACATCTACGTTTGTTCCACTCATATGTCGATGGAAACGCAAGTTCATAAAGTACTTCAAAAGTCCCAAATATAAAAATACAATAGCACGATAATTTGCGCCTACCTGCCTGTAAGGTGAAATTTTTCTCATCAGTTGAACGTCTACAGTAGTGAGAAAGTAGGCCAATTGTAGCAGACAAAGAATGCGATCCAGCAAATTCTATTATTTATTTTTCAAAGTAGAATTTGTAACAAGGATTCAAGAGTTTCTCGTTCCCCGCGTAAAAAAGAAGTGTGGCTAAAATATGGCGGAAGTCTGGGAAAAGTCGAACGAAAAAAGTGCGGTTATGGATCGTATTCCAGATTTTCAGCCAGACAATTTTTTCGTATCGGCTGAAACGTAAAATTTACTCTACATTTTTTATTTTTTAAAGTCTTTTCAGTAGGTACAACGTACGGTGCAGTTTGCTCCTTATATTTCCATCCAAATAATGCATCTATTTCCAAAATGTCTGCTACTAACAACCAGTAAGACACGGATGCCACTGCGCTTCCTCTTATCACCAATGTAACAATCTGTATAGTACTGGTAGAGTAACGCGAGGACAAGTTTTCTCCAAGTATCTGCCTATGTACGGCTTGGCGCGGCCCCGTTGAAATTCTCGGCGCGGCGCGAGTTTTTTCCAGTTAAAACGTAGAAAAATTGAAATGGGAGAGGCGAAGAATGAATAAAGATCAGTGGAGGGGACCTGCGGGTCGCTACCGCCACGTGAAGCAACCGAGATGCCCGAGGGTGCCGAGGGGCGCGCGGTGCACGCGACTGATATTAGGTAGAAACGCATGAACTTTGATATATTTGAGGGGCCGCGGAAGGCGCCATACTGTGGCAAGTATGCGAACTATACGTGACCTGCAACTTTCCGGTACCATCTTTCCGGAGATATATCGGCGTAGCGATGAGTAGTATTAAAGCGCCGGGAGGCCTATATCCAACCCGAATCGAATACCGGAGGAGACGACACACGGTTCACGGTGCATTTTCGATGTCCAACAATTGTTGACGGAACGAAGTATTTATTCCGGAGTCAAAGATACTTTGCAAGAGGTCATGCGTGCAAGAATAGAGAATTTCCAGAACTATCGCTTGATTCCTTATAAAAAATTTACAATTTTCCATTTCAAAATGTGACGAATATATTATATAATATTATATTAATATACTATATTATAGTATACTGTATCATGTCGATATTATATAATATTATACTATACTGATAGTGATATTATACTTTATTATACCGATAGGTATATCTCTGCTACCTCGTATGATTTTTTTCGATTAACCGTTGGTAATATCACTTTTCCGGGGTCAAAGATACTTGGCAAGAGGTTATGCCTGCAAGAGAAGGGAATTTCTAGTAGGTACTGTCGCTCGATTTCTTATAAAAAATTTACAATTTTCCATTTAAAAATTTGACGAATATGTTGTATTATATGAATACTCTCTACTATAGTATACTATATTTATAGTGTACTATATGATACCGATATTATATTATATAATATTATATTATACCGACAGTGACATTATACTTTATTATACCGATATATGCGGTAAGCAAATGCAATAGAATAAATGACGAAAGAGAATAACTCAAATTTTCGCAACGATTTCAAATCAAAATCGATCCTTCCTTATCAATTAATCGTCACGCTATTAAAGCGCAGATTTCGTCACGTGACGGTTCGAGGAGCTGCGCGGCTCGAGGATGCGGTAAGGCGAGAGAAATCGGGACGAGGGTGGAGGAGGTGGAAAACAACGGAAAATAAAGCACCGAAAGAATCGTTGCCAGAAAAAGAATGAGGGCGCTGTCAGCTGGTGGAAATTATTCTGATTATGCTAATTCCGGTTCTGTTCCACTCCTTTACCCAGGCGTCCCCAGACCCATTGCTTCCCTGCTGCTGTCTGCGCCATCTTTCATGGGTGATATTTATAATATAGGGGCGCGCGAGCAGTTTCAAACTCTTTTTGGCCCTCCTCCCCCGCTCCGCCACCCTCGCGCACTCGGCTCTGCGCAGTGTCGATAAATTTATTCATATTCGTCTCAAAATTTACTACCACACGCGGAACCGATCATAGTCGCTATTTAGGGGGCCCGGCTGTTTCGAGTGATTTATGAAAAATGATATCCGCCGAGTTACCGAGAATACGTACCTACCCCCTTATACTGTGCGCGCGACCCATAAAATCAACACATTCTGGATATTTATTCGCGCGAATAATTTGGTGGTGACTTTCTAATGAATCGTCCTTTCTACACTTTCGATTTTGGGCGATCGCGAGCATAGTCGTATTTTCGATAGATTTTTTGTTCGTTTAATTGATATCTAAATACCATAAAACGAAAAGAATGATTGCATCGTACGAAAAATAAAATCAATTAATTTTCAATATTTATTCGCGCATAAAAATTTCACAGCAACGCCATTTTAATTTTCCACTTCAATTCTTGGAATTAATTTTTTTTTTCCTCGTAAGTTATTTCAGCTTCAAATCTTTTAATCTTTCACAATCCCATAAAATTTACCGCGAACGATCGCTGAACTTTCATCCTCGTACCGGAGAACTGCAAGTAATTATAAATTTAATTATCCATATAAATATTCACAGCCATAAAAACAACGTGCAGCTTTTTGGTCCGGTGCCGGCTGGAATGGGGTCGTTGCGGGGATTGTAACCACCCCCCCATCGCGGATCCGGACCACTAGTGCCCCTGTTTTGCAAGCTTCCTTACGACAACGGATTGCTTTTTATAATTAAAGATCCTTTGTTATACCCGCCACCGCAGTCGAGTCGGTTACGAGCTAACCCTTCTTCTCCGGGCAATGAAACACGAAATTATTGCATTTTCAGCTTTCTCGTCTTCGCGTCGATTCATGGGCGCCGATTTTGAGTGCAATTTCGCAATGTAGCCCAGAAATAACACTGGAGCTCCCCCGGCAAATTTGACGTGGGCGAGCTTTCACTTTTTACGAAGTTAAGAAATTTGTCCCGCGTCGTTGCGGGAAAAGAGCGGGGGGACAATGTTTCGTATCGAGCGTCACCCTCGTCAAGAAGCACATTCTTGTTGTATAAGTTTCGACGTAACTCGATCCCCCTATAGTCTACCCCCCTAGGTAGATTAGCACACAACCCTGTCATCAAAAGTGGTAAGCTTACAACCGTCGCTCCTTCTAGTATCTATAGACTCTCAGCGAGAGTAAATTCTGTTCCGCGCGAGAGAAACTAACGATAAAGAAGGGCAGAATATATTTTGGCTACACCGAGAGAAAAGTTTATTTACACTGGGAAAATATGCATTTGAATATAAACCTGCTAAAAAAGTTCATTAGTTATAAATGGGAATTTATTCGCATCGAACAAAAATTTATTCGAATTGAACAAATGTTATTTACTCCAAATTTATTTTCTCTCGCCGTCAATAAATTCTTGTTCTTATCGTCGTCAATTTTCTTCTAAATTCGTATTCATAGCGATTTTTCTGCGAATACATTACCAAAAATAAATCACTTTGAATTTAAACGTCACACGCCTTCCCGTCGTCATCGTCGTTCAGTCGTAGCGCCAACAGTGTGGGCACTTGTTGACCGAGCCATCGAATGATTAACTGGGACAAGCCATTGCAACGTGGGGAGATTCGATTCGATTCGTTGCGAGCTAATGACAGGAGGCAGCAATATGTCGTCCTCCGCCGGATCCCGCGGCGATCCTCTCTCCCTTCGCCCAAAAGCAGCCCCTCAAGCCCTCGCTCACCCTTGTAATTAAAATCCATTACCGATTGAACCAGCCAGCCGCTCGCTCGCCCCCGTTCTCTTCGTGTTCGACATATCGGACGACGCCGTGTCGATCGCGAAGCGAATGTATAGGAGCGAGATAACGACAATCGTAGATTCGGGGAATATTGAGACATTCGTGGGAAATATTTGAGAGCATTCGTTTCGGGCTAATCGAGCGTCTTAATTACATGGATTTGACGGGGAAATATAATATATGTCTATTGTGGATTATTTATAGCGGGATTCTATCGCGAAAACACGATAGGTTGAATAATACAGGAGTTTCGTGGAATTAGCAGCCGGAGGGGGGGGAGAAAGATAACTAGGGAAATTGCGGTCAGATGGGCTCAGCACTCGTATGCGACTCGACGATCAAACAGGGATGACGACTCGTAAATATCGGGCTAATGGTGGCTGTACGGTAAAAATGTTTGCTCGCGTCAAATGACCTCAAGTGCAACTATCCTCGTGACGTTTCGCTTTGACCTTGTACTCGCTCTTGAACCCCTCCACTTATTCACAGAGGGCGTGAAAGGAATCAATTTCGTTTATATTTGTACATATCCAAATCTATCGGATATTTATTAGATAAATTCTAATAAACGCTTTTCCTATAAAATCGTTCTGAAGGCTCTAAAATTAACGGAGAAAGCTCCAATGCAGCTATAAAGCTTCATCCCGTACAAAGAGAACATTATCACGCGGGACACCATGGTACGAGATCTCACGGCACCTCGGGGTAATTCCTATTCTACACCCGATCAAAACCAAACTGACCCTACGTATACAAATGTATCACACATCTATTGCATTCCAATAATCGCTTCTTCCGTATGTGTGTGTGGAAATTGTTTAAAGACTCCAAAATTAATGAACAAAACTCCAATTCAGCTTTAACGTCTCGACCCGCGTGAAGAGAACATTATCACGAGGAACCCAAGCGTACGAGATCGCGCGGCACCTCGTAACAATTCCTATTCTACGCGAGATCAAAACCAAACTCACTCCGCAGGACACTTTACTCCAGACCCAACCCGCGGACGATCGGCGTCGCGCGCTCGGGATTTCTCTCGCGAGCGTCGTAGGTGGGCAAAGAGTGCGAGCGTTAATTAATCATATACAACTGTATTATTTCCCATTTAAGTCTGTTCTCCACTTCCTCGAAACTCTCCCGCGTAAGCGACGGGCATAGAATTCGGAGGCATTCACGGGGATAAATCGTAGGCACACTTTGCCGCGGTACAAAGAGGCGCGCGAGGCGCGACTACGCCGGGGCCCTTTACAGACGGGCTGTGCGTATAAACATGTCAGTCTGGCGTGCTCGCGCGGAGCCGACCGTTCATCCATCACTCGGCATCTCGGCGCGCGGTCTGTGCACGCGGGCCAGGATTTCGTGTCGTTTGCGCGTGATCTCTCGTATCGGTCGCACTCGAGAAATTGAAAAATTCACGTCGCGCGTGTATAGGTATCGGCAGGGCGTCGTTTCGATCGTCCGCGCTTCGAACGTCGAGACGCTTTCCATTCCGGAGCGCGTTTAGTGTAGGTATGTGTCCGCCGGACGACGACATCAATGTTCCATTTTTCTCCTCGGGATTTCTATACTCGAACGCGTGCGCGTGGGGTGGCTTTTGAGACCCGTGTGCGGAGAGGTGACGGTCCGGATGAACGAATCGAAACTATTGTCTGCCAGAGAGATTCGTGATGAACCTTGTGAGAACGTTGCTTGAGAATATGAACTCCGGGGTAGAAATCGATGTGAAATCTTTTTCAACGATGAAATCTCGTTCCATCGAAAACCTCTGTAACGAGATAGGCTAAAGGTCCACGGGAAGGAAGATAGGTAATGGCGAATGAACCGAATGTCGACTCTCTGAGCGACGCAATTTCGTTTCACCCCGATGAAGATTCTTCGTTAAAGTTTCTCGTACACTCGACCGACGATATCAGTGTTCCATTTTTCGCTAAGGGATTTCGACATCCCCGTTTAACGTTTAATTTATCCCATAAGAAAAATATTACGATTAACGCAGTGAACACTGAAAACAATATTTAGCTAATCCAGCTATATTTCTCAGACATTATTTGGTGACAACTAGAAAAATATTGCCAGCGTAGCGAGAATTCTTGCTATTGCGAAGAAAATTATCACTGCAATTACTATAATTTTCTAGTTGTGGCCAAATTTTTTTGAGCGAAGCTCCGGACTGTTCAACGATTCAAATCGTATCCACGTTCCGGCGTGTTCTGTCGTCATAATTCGGTTTTCTTATAATTTTCTTTTTACTATAAATTCGAAAGATTTAGACGAATTATTTACCCCGTATTCCTTCATTTTTCATTTTGAAATCCAGCTACGTCGTCGTGTTGCTAGTTTCTCTCTTTTGCGTTTCGATGACGTCACAATATCACAAAGAGAAATGAGCTCATAACTCAGGAAATCATTATTGTTTCATACATTCTCTTTTTTCGTCTGATATTATAATAAATGTGTATACAGATTACAAAATAAATTAAAAAATATGAATTTTCGTAGATATCAGAATACCGAATTCGACAGCAGAGAAACGTGTCCCTCTCGCCCATCGCGCGCGTCCAACTCCGGGGAAAGCGACGCGAGAGGAGAAGCGCTGCGAAAGAGACGCGAGGAATAGAAGGGAGAAGCGCGGAGATCACGTTGACGGCTACGGTATTAGAGCAGGGTGGCCAGAAGAGCGGGGGGTATATGCGCGCGGAGGATCGGGAAGAGCGGCGGCGGTAGTAGTTTACGTGTGAAAAGGGGGGATTGGGCGAGGTGCCGCGTGACGTATGGCGCAACGTCACCGAGCGTCACTCGGAGGATGGGCGAGGACGCCCGTTTGCGCGACGACGGCGAAGGACGGGAGCGACGGGACGACCGTCGCCCGCCTGACTGCCTGCGTTGGTGACGGCATTGTTGCCGGGGAAATCAGACGAAAAGACGCGATAACTAACCGCATAATAAATAAAGTGTTCGCGGGGGTGTACATCACTCGCGTACCCGCGCGCGGGAGGGTGGTTCGGCTTCTCCGGCGTGGGTGAGGAGGGTGAGGAGAACCCGCGCGAGAGAAATACGACTCAAAGTCGCGCGGGGCTTTGTCGCGCGGAGTACCTTTGCCGAGTACCGATACGGTAGCCGTCGCTCGTGATTTTTCCGGGAAGAAGTCGGCCGAGTCGAAGGAGGCGGGACTGGGGGAAAACACGTGTCGACGCCCGGGCGCGACCATCCATCATATTCCTCGTACATCCACCGTTTCGGAAGATGACTAATTAGGATTACGAATTAGCTTCCCGTTGATGCGGCGCGCGGAGGCTGCCTGTCTCTCTTCTTCACCTGTCTCGCTCTCAATGTGTACCGACCGATTTCAGACTCGCTCGCCGGGATGGAAATTTGAATCGCTATTATCTCGTTATCGGCGAACTCTTGTCGGGGATTGATGTAGAGCTTTTTTTTTGTAGATAAAAGTGTAATCTTCAAAAAAGTGTTATGCGTTAAAATATGGGCTGAAAGTTCACAGTTAGCGATGTAATAGAGATTTAAGTTGTTATCTTGCGGCGAGCGAGTTTGAAATCGTGCCACCGAGAAAACAGTTCGCTTGTAGTTAATAAATATTTGTTAGAATATGGGGAAAGAAGCGTTTTATCGGACCGAATATATATATATATTCGTTAACTGTTGTAATATTTATTTAGCACAATTAGATCTTTTGAGATAAACGTTTAAGCAAAATAAACATTTGATTAATTAACATATTATATTTTCTTATAATAACGAAATATTTATTAAGTCGTATTTGAAATTACATTTATTAAGTATCGGCACACTGTTCTCTCGGTGTATGATATCGCGGAATAAAATGTATAATGCATACCATTGACTAAAAATCCTCCACACACACACACACACACACACATTCTATGTAGAATTATTCCCCGTTTCTCGGATACAATATATCAACTTCCAAGTAGAAAATTCCGCGAAAGAGTAAGCCACATAGCCGGACCGACGGAGCCGCGGAGGAAGAGCCTTTCTATCAGAAAATCATCGGGGGCGACCGAAGATGGGCGGAGATCGATACCAATCGCTTCCCGAAGCCCGCCGCGCCTCATCATCATCATCATCGGCCGACGAATAGCGGGGGCAACCGCGCGCGCGGAACACTCGCTCGCCTCGCTCTCTTCCGCCATCACCGTCGCGCGGCGTTCGCCATCATCGCTAATTCACTGATAAGAAACACTCGGCGGCGCGCTTCCCGCCTTCGGCTCCGCACTTATTGGTTCGTATCTCGCCGGTAAAGAGAGGTATCGAGAGAGCTGAAATTACAGCCGCCGGAGAGCTCACCGCGCGAGGGGGTGTTGAATCTCCGCGAGGGCTCTTTCGAGGGAGCGCGAGACGGGGAAAGGCGCGGGGCTATTCTTCTGGAAGGGGAACCCGGTGGTCGAATCTGTGTGTGTTTTGGGCCGTGTATCGATATTTCTATACACAGGGAAAATTGAGAGGGAAGTTCCAAATCGATTATCTTTGAAACGATTCGAGATATCGAAAAAAAGTTTAGGCAAAAAGTGTTCGTCTATGTTTTTACTATAAAGAAGCTACTTTTGATTTTTTACATATCTCTACTGAGTTTCGAGATAATCGCGTTCGAAGTTTAACGGGAAATGGGGCGTTCTACATCCTTCGACGAGAATCGGTAAGACGAAGGAGAAGGGAGGGATGCTGCGAATAAAGATCCATATAGTATTGATCGTCATTATTGAAGATTCCTCATATTTATTCATACTGTAATAGTTATATGCGCGATTACGATCATAATCGTTAAAATGTAAGTACTTTTCACACCAACTGTAAGCGAATACTAAACTCTCCATTACCAACTTCTCCGTTCAAATACCAAAGTATATATTTACCAAATAACCTTCGCCGCGTATAAATCACAGAACTCACAGCGGCGATCGTTCATACACATCACAGAGGTACGAGCCACTTTTCTCAAGCATAATTCCCACGAGACGATTTCTCGCACAGGTGGGCCATGATCGTCAACGGCGCGGAGAGGAGCCGCGCGAGAAATCTCACCGTCTCTTCCCATTAAATTTGTCACGGCAAATCGGTAGAGAGAGCGAATCCGATACGCGTATACCCACCTATCGTATAGCTCCCACACGCGAGCCAGTTCTATATCGTCGCTATCAAACTGCGCCGTATAAATTCAATGCGATACGTCGCGATAGAGCGCGCGATATAAAATGTCGAGAGAGAAGAAGCGAACCCTGAAGAGAAACCGACGGAGAGGGAGAAAGAGAGGACGGAGAAAGGTGTCGCGGAGATACGCGTAGGTAAGGAGCAGGTAATGCCGCGCGACTATAACGTCGTCGATTGATCTATCGACGAACGCGCGCCGTGAGGAGGCGGAGGGGCTGCGGATTCGCGCGCGGGCGGAGGAGCCTTAACGAAATCTGGTAATGGGAGAGATAGCAGGTGAATGAGTAGCACGGTTTAAGGGAAGAGGGAGGGGGTGCTTTCGCGGGAGGGATGGGTAGGTTCGGGAGGGTGGGACGGGATGAAGTGGATGTGGATACATTCTAGGACAAGGGACGAGGGTTTGCGTTGTAAGGAAGGTTTCACTTTGCGCCAGGTAGTCCCGCGTGGAGCATCGGGAGTTTATTAGTATCGGGAGATCGGTCGGAGATGAATTTTTCAAATGATACAGATGACGAAGACGTTGGTAACGATAATGATAAGAGTAAGGACAGTTTTTTTACACTTTTTAAATGTAGTTCATCGCACCTCTAAAACTTTCTCGTTTATGTGTACATCTTATAAATTTCTATACAAAGATCTAAATTGCTTCGAAGGTAGTAGAGACGAACATCTTTTGTGAGACTTAGTCTCACTTTTCTACTCGATCTGCTATTTTCTCTTCTGTAATCGAAAATACTTGGTGAACTCGAACGATGATAAATGTGTAAATGAAATTTACTGCGAATTTTACTTTTTCATTGATGGAATTAAGGATTCTGCTACATCTGGTCCTTCTTTTTTCCCAACCTTTGATGAAAATTACATTGATAGAGTGACGATGTTCGATTCAATTGCATTTCATTTGAGACGACAAATATTTTAATTCATAAAACTGAATTATAGTCGTTCAAATAAAATAGTTGTTATTTCAGATGAAATTTAGTTCAATCTAACACCGTGACGCTATCGGTGTAGGTAAAATATTTCGGAGAAAAGACTCGAACGTGAGAATTCGTGACAAAAAAAAAATAGAAAATGTAGAACGAGAATTTTCTAACCTCCTCTTCCTCTTATCATTTTCACCCTCGGCGTTTAGATAATGCAACGCGAGCTGAACACGAGCGCGGAAATACATTCAAAACTCCTCTATAGTATCTGCTTTATCATTTTCTCTCGACGTCTCCTACTCCCCCCTCTCTTTCACCACCCTCCTCACCTAGATGCATCCAAAGATAGAGTGGAACATACGCGCGGAGCTTACATTCAAAACGCTTTATTTAACGCGCTTTAAATAACGTACCCTGAAAATAAGCCCGGAATAAAGAATCTGCATGAATTCTCGCTTCTTCATCCCCTCATGCCCACCTACACTTCAATCGAGTCAACCGTAGCTAAAATTTTCCAGCGAATATTTGTGTTTTGGCACGAAGGCTAAATTTGATCAGTACTTCATGGCAGAACAAGAAGATTCGCTCGTATCGTTCAACTACGGTCGACTCAATTGAAGTACCGTCATCCAAAGCGGATCGAGCAGAATCATTGACGCTACACGGAGAAAAAGAATTAGGTTAAAATGGCACAACGTATCTAATTAAACGCGCTTGATCATTCTAACCAAAATAATGGTCAGTTGAACGAAACATTTAGCTATCCTAACCAAATGTTTACTCATTCCAACCAAACGTTTAGTTATTGAAATCAAAAAGTGGTCAGTCAAAACCAAACAGACGGAGGATCCACATTTCACCAAACGGTTTCGTCACCGTCTCCAGGATTTTGGTTAAATTGACCAAGACATTTTTCTCGGTTTGAGAAACTCGAATGTATAAACACGCAAAAAGCTCTACGAAACAAAAATGTATCCAAAAAAGACAACAACGATCCTCTAGGATCTATATACCCGCGGCCTTTTTCCCTCGGCATCCCCCGCGCCTCGCTTCGCCCCCCCCCCCCCCGCGTCTCTAGGTACACCACCGAGGTAGACTCGAGCGCGGCGAGATATATAAAAAGATTCTTCGCGGAATCGGGGGGAAGTATACGGCGGCGAGACCCTCCGGGACCGCCGTGGCTGCGGGGGGTAGGTCGGGTGGTGTGTCGGCGAAGCGCGGTGGGGTGGGACGCGGCCGGGGGGAGGGTAAGGACGATAAGGCGCAGTGAGTAATGAGCAATGCCGCGAGTGATATCGCGAGCGAGAACAAGATACGTTTCGCCACCCTGTAGAGAAGGACGCCGCTGCAAATCAACTTTTATACCGAAAAAAGTTCATTATTGGTTCGCCATAAAAAGCAACGGGGAAGATTCCGCGCGGAGAGGGTGCGCGCGGTTGCGCGGGCTCGTCCGCGGGAGGGTGGCGCGCGGGGGCAACTGGGGCGAAGGGGGGTGAACGGGGCATTTTAAGTACTTTCGTCAATTTTTGTCATTATCTCTTCGACAACGCGCTCTAGCGTCGCGCGCGGGAGGAGGTTGAACGTGTGATTTTGTTAGGGGTGACGGAGGAAGAGAGGGAGAGTGATCGCGTTCGGGAGAGTAATTGCGTTACGTGATGCCCGAGTCACCGTTAAAAGTTTCATTCAATTTCGGACACGATAATGCGCGAGTGTACCTTGAATTTCGGAAATTGCAATCTTTTATTTATCCTTGTCAGCTAAATAATAATTATAGGCAAAATTAAGCTCCTGCGTGGAGTCTCGAAATTTGTCAGTCTTCGTGTATCGTGTGAATACACTGAGGAAAAAAGGTCTAGTTGAATACGAACCCGATAGGAAAAATGTGTTTGAGATAAATAGGAATTTATTCGCATCGAACAAAAGTCTATTTGAATTTGATAGACGTTTTGCGTATATTTTTCATCGAATACGAACATTTATCAAATTCAAATAGACTTTTGCTCAATGTGAATAAATTCCTATTCGTCTGAAATGAATTTTTCTATTAGCTTCGTATTCAACTAGATCTTTTCCCTGTGGGTGTTGATTTGATTTTTTCACCCTTCAATTTCGAAGTTCAACAGCTGATCCCATCTTGATCCCAATGTCTTCCCTTCATCTCTCGGACTATCATAATTATCAGTAGCAATTATTACAACCACGTGCGACAAAATAGTTATCGTCGTGTTATCGAAGACGCGAGAAGCCCCGCTCAAAGGCCCGTAAAAGCGATCAGCGTCGAGAGCGATTACGAGGACGCGCCGGCAACGGCGCGCGAGAGGGGAGGAGGTCTTTGTCCCCGCGTCATCTCCGCGATAAAACCGAACGCGATAATTTTAAGTCCCGCTGCGGAGAAGTACCGCGTACGTGCCCCGCCGCCGTCGGGCGGCGCGCAACGTCGGTAAATCCGGTGGCGTTGTCGTTTCCACATCCTGTTTCACCGCGCGCGCCGGTTTTCCACCAAATAATTTCAGCTTCATTCTTCATTTAGCTTGGCACAAACTGCCGCAAACAACCGGGCGGCGGCGGCGGCGGCGGCGGCGGCGGAGCCTCGAACCCGCGCGCGCGGCTGAGAGAGAGAGAGAGTCGCGGCGAGAGTCCCGCCCGCCGCAGCCGCATTTATATTAAAACACTAAGAAAAACTTCCCCCGGAATCGTTAATTTTCTGCTTCCATTCGCTTCTCGTAAATTCAACGCGCCTCGCGCCGCGGAAAAATAATACTAGGAGGAAATGTTGACCATTATTTCCAGGGTCGGTAGGTTAGGTACACTTTCGCGGGGTGAATTACGAGTTTGGTCGGCGGTTTTTCTTTTTTTTTTTTCTTATGTAAACGCGGGAGGATCATCGGCCGGATGGGCGGTTCGAAAAGCGCTCGCGATGTCATCGAGATGACGGCGCGGGTTCCGCGCGCGTCGTCCCGCCGCGAGGCGCGCTCGGGAAATACTCGTGTAAGTGGAAAGTGAGAGATATTAGTCGGACCGACCGACTCGGTCGGTCGGATGGTGCGTGAGCCGCAGCGGCGCTGTGCTTCTCGTGGGATACTAACCGGTGCGCCATTAGGGAACGTGCAGGTTCTTCTATGGGGTGGCGTGGAAAAAAATTCGCTCGATTTTTTGCACGCTTCTGTATAGCCGGTCGAGAGATCGAGAAAGGCCACCATCGAGTAATAATACAACCGGGATTGTGGCTTCTGGTGTTCGAGGAAAACTAGGATTCGCATGAATTCAAAGACGCGGGTACACGGTGAAAAAAGTGATGGTGATTTTTAACACCACTTCACCGATATGGACCTATATGTACTACGTCTGGGTGTCATTCAGTCTTGTGCCATTGTTATCTAACACCAAAAGTGGTCTACCGTATAAGGCTAAACTTATTCGCGAGGAAAGAAAGTCTGATCACTATTATCTCATTATTTATGAACTTTTGGCCTATATCGATATAAGACGTTGTTATAGGTAAAAATGTAATCTTCAAAAAAGTATTATATAAATACGAGTCAGAAGCTCGTAGATATTAGGTAATATAACAGTGATTGAAGTTTCTTTTCTGACGAGTAAGTCAAGAGACACGTTCATCCTACACTGAGAAAAATCCTACATTGAGTAAATTAGCGGTCATATGCAGGGGAACGCAAATTAGTTACTTGAACTAATAATTTGTTAAATTTGACTATAGCTTGTCTTCGACAAGCAGTTTTTAATCATCATAACCGAATTATTTAATTCAAGTAATTAAATCAGCGTTCCCCCGCCTGTGACCGCTAATTTAGTCAAATCTACTTTCTTTTCTGAGTAATAATATATATATATATAGGTTTACACCACATAATTTTTTACCGTATACTTAAATACATACGATGAACCAAAAAGGCCTTCATTCCGATTTTCCGTGCGCAACGAAGTGAGAATGAACGGAAAAATCAACAGAGAAGAAGAATTAGCTGGATTTACTGAAAATTATTTGCGGTATCGCAAGTAATTATTTATTTACATATATCAACGAAATTTTTTAATATATCAATTCGATATCTCTCCTCTACAATCGCGTGGAATGGTATGTCATTGCAAGGAAGAAATATCAAATTAATATATGAAGAAAGATCAAATCGATGTAAACTGATAATTACTTGCGACCTCGCAAGTCATTTTTAGCAGATCCAATTAATTATTTTCCTCTATGTAATTTTGTACCATCTTTGCTACGAAGAAAAAAAATGTTGGAATTTTCTTCGCAATAAGAAAATCGCACCCTTCGCCCGCGGGCCACCCCGTAGGCCGCGCGGTAGCGTGCCGGATCGCGAGCTGACCGCGAGACTGCAGCAGCGAGGCGGCGCGGCATCACGGCACGTTACGTTCCATTATACCACCGGGTTCCCGCTTCTTCGGGTCGGTCCAAACAGCGAAGACACACGCAGCGGCCGCCCGCCCCTCCTCTCTCACTCTCTCTCTCTCGTCCTCGGCTTAATCTGCTTCCCTTTGGGCTCGCTGAACGACTGCCCGCCGCCCGTGCGTTGATCCGCTCGCTCTTCCGCCCGGCCACCTAACCTCTACGCTTGCTTACCGCCGCGATAAACCTAAGAATAAAGATACCGGATGACAAAGGGAACGCGCGTCTTTAAAAGGACAAGGAAAGGTGATTAATGATCGGCGCGACGAGCTCTCCGCGCGCTGGCGACTTTGGCTCCTATGTACGAAAGACGAGGAAAAAATTGAAACGCGTTACGCGCGCCGTGTGCGACGAATGTGGTCGCGTCTAATTTAAGATCAGGCGTGTACGGATATTCTCCAAATTAAAGTTTTATTTGTAGACTATTTTAGGATTCAATTATAAATGATTTTAATATTGTTGATTCGCAAATTATTATCCAATTTATGTTTAATTGAGTAATGAATATGTCGTGGATGCTTCGAAACGCTCTACGGAAAAAAAAACTGTGATAAATTTCGGGAGAAGGTCAATTTCTTGTTACAATGACCACAATTTTAGGAAATATTATAGTAAAACTTGTAGAAGTTGCAAGCATTTCCTGTAATATTTACTAAAATTGTAGTTATCACAAACTTTGCAAATGTTACAATTAATTTTTTCCCGTGTCGTTATTCGTTTGACAAAAATTTGCGAAAGTACCTAAATGCATTTAATTGAAAAAAATGGGTAATACCAGTGTCTAATCACTCGATGCAAGAAACGTGATAAAATGGTATTTTAATAAAAGACTGAAACGTATGTTTTAGCGTTCTGATCGGTTATCGAGTGGAAATAAAAAAATACACAAGCGAACAAATTAATTGAAGAAAATGTTCTATCGACAAAACTTGACGAATTTCATTTTACGATTCCTTTTTCGATGAGGGATCGTTTCTCTCGTTCATTATAGATACGAGACGATTATCAGTCATGACGAGAAAGTCGAAAAGAAACGACGAATCGCGTCCGCCAATAATTTGGACGAATTCCAAATCGAATACAAACAGAAATTCCACGCGCGATGACCCACCCGCTGCGCGCAACCGCCCCAAACTTAACAACCCCTCCGTCCGGCACTCGCGGAGACCCGCGGGCATATTTTTCCCCGCGCGACACATAAAGACATTAATTTCTTACTCGAAAACTTGAGACATGAATTAATAGCACATCGGACCGCCGTCCTCCCTTCTAGGCACGCCTGCGACAGGATTCTCTGTTATTACGCTCTCGACATTCTACAAAATAATTTTTTCCCCGCGGATAAGATTAATGACTCACGAGACAAGAACCCTCAATAGCGAACTCCGTTTTGCAAATTAATCTTACACATTTCTTTAAAACGTATATAGGTATTAATAATGATTTTTTTTGTACGGGCCACGCGACGTCGCGTCGGGGATGGAGTATCAGGTGGGGGTGGAGGGAGCGTCGCCGCAATTTTTATTGGAAAAGGGCTCCTCTTTCTTGTTCAGAGTTTCTCTCAGCTTTCGGCGCGCGAGAATAAGTATATTTGAAAATTTGTAACGAATCTGATATTGCTAATTTAACTATGCGGTTTTACGGAGACTGGACCAGAAATGCTGCCCTGAAAGTAGATTGAAATAAAAACAGGAAAGAATCATTCGAGACGATTGGCACTTTTCGATTCACATTTTTTATCGCGGTTACCGATGCTTGCCCAAAAACTTAGGTACACCTCTCCTTTAATTTTTCGAAAAGTGCCAATCGTATCTGATGGTTCCTTCCTATTTTTAATTCAATCTAAATACTTTTAGGACAGCGTTTCTGGTCCAGTCTGTAAATGGAACTCTCTACTTCTAGCTCTCTACAGTAATCCCTCGTTATCCGCGAGAGTTATGTTCTTACAATATTCCGCGGATAACGAAACTATAGAAGCCCATTTATAAACTACTTAGTGAATTAGTGAAAATTCGCCAATTTCGCTAATTCTAAGCAGAAAAATTATAACGAAAATTAAATGAGTAACTTTTCGTTTGCTCTTTTCTGTGGGGAGGTGGAAATCGTACGATAAAACGCGGGAATTTCAAATCGCGGATAACCGAAACCGCGAAAAAAGAATGCGCTGATAACGAGGGATTACTGTATTATATCGCTATAGGAGTGATACGTTTTTTCCAGTGTATTGTAATGCCAGTCAAACAGCAATTCGTGCAGTTTCTTTTTTTTTTCCGTGCGCGCGATACATCGATGTGTATAGCGGAACCCTTTTTATTTCGCTTAATTTTCCTCCCCTCCTCTTTATCGAGTGCCGTTTTGTTAGGGCAATACGCGCAGCGGCCGAACGAGGCGAGTATATAACGAATTAATGCCTGGTACCGGTTAACGTAATTACCAGGCATAGCTCGCGCGGACGCGCGGGAAGAGTGATGATGCGCCGCGCCTGTTGCTGCCTTTGCTTTTGCTTTCGCCCGTTCCTCTGCTCTCTTGCCTCGACTGCGCTCTCGTACCGGGTCGCGCAGTGGCGTTACTCCGAAAGCTGGACTCGGGACTGCAGCGCGTCTCGATGGGAGGAGCTCCGATCTCCGAACGGCGAACCTCTCGCGCGCACTTGACTGATCGAACGTCAAACGCTAATAAGCGACCGCCCGATCGCCGAACCGATTTCGACCGTGCGCGCGGCAACGCGGGGCGAAGAAAGCGCAGTCGGGTTTTTACGGTTTACGACGATTTTATACGCTTCCCCCCCTGCTCCCGCCTTCGCTTCCGTAAGCATCCCGATTCCTGCTGCGAGGAGCGCGCGCTCTATATTCGCCTTTGCGATCTTTCAACTGGGATGGAAAACTGCACGAAGAAAAAAAATGATAGATTTAAAATTAGTAGATTTTGAAATGGTAAGAATAGGAGAGTCTCCTGCCCGTGACCGCACATTAAGTTAATTGATTAAATAATTATGTTATAGTGGTTAAAAACTGTTTGACGAAAACATGATGTAGTCGAGCCTGGCAAATCCTTAGTTCAAATTTCTTCTCAATGTAGTGAAGATACCCACGATTGGTTTGAATGAAATGATGATTGAAACTCGATATGAAAATGTCTGAACTCGATTTGACGAACTTTTTTGTCGCGTTATTCGAGGAGTGATTTGGAAGGTGCACCTGGAGCAATTATTAAATTTTAGTCAGCATCCGTTTAGATGACGAATTTGTTACTGCTGACGCATCTTAAAATCCTTTTACTAGGGTTGAAGTAGGATAAATAACGCCTCGCGGTTTCCGTTTACCTTTGTTCGCGATTTTCTCGAAGCGCAGTGGAGATACGTGCAAAATCGTAAGTCAAATTTTTATAGTAGAAATACCTATAGGTAAATATTTTTTATTGAAAATTTTTTTCGATATCTCTAATCATTTTCAAAATAATCGATTTTGAACTCGCTCTTCAACTAGGGCGTTTATCCCACTTTTACACTACTGCAAACATGTCCTAAATACGCGTCGGATGTCTTCCTGCCCCAAGACAAGGGTACATCCAGGGGGAAAAGGTTTAGTTGAATACAAACCTAATGGGAAAATGTATTTGACATGAATAGGAATTTATTCACAACGAACACAAGTCTATTTGAATTAGATAGATGTTCTACTAAGTTCATACTCGGTTAAAAAACAATATGCAAAACATCTATGTAATTCATATAAACTTTTGTTCGATAAGAATAAATTCCTATTCATCTGAAATAAATGTTTACATTAGCTTCGTATTCAACTAGACCTTTCCTCTCAGTGTAGAAGACCATTTTTATAATACAGGATGGCGCAATGGGTACTGACGGTTTTTGAAACGCCACTGTTCGAATATGAGTAAAGTAGAGGGGAGAATCAACCACTGAAAATATTCCGTATATAATGCAGTTCAGTAGCCATGGATGCGTGGCCAGTGAATCAACGCAGCTTTTGCGTTAAGGCCTATCACCGATCGGAGTCAGTTAGAACGTTGAACGAGTACGGCAAGCTGTAGTAAGGAGTCCAACTCGTTCAGCCAAGCGTCATGCAGTTGCACTGAACATTACACGAAGGAGTTTGGGTCGAATTGTACACGACGACTTACGATTTCATCCGTACAAAATTCAAAATGTTCATAAAATGTTACCGCAAGATTTCGCAGCACGACTACAATTTCGTAGAACATTTCTTGATGTACTGAACCCACACGTTTTAAATAATATAATCTTAATAACTTGACGTTATTTTCAAAAAATAATAATTATTGTAAAACTGCATTATACGTGTAATTCAAATATATGTTTTTGCCCTTGATCGTTTCATTAGTATATCTATAATAATACCCTAAAAACCGTCAATACCCATTGCGCCACCCTGTACAATCGATTCGCGTAATCCGCATCCACAGGAAATCGAGGAGACGCCCCGAACAGGAAGACGTCGCGCTGAACCCGTCGCCTACCGCGCGACCACAGCCCAAAAGCGAAGGTTTGCCGAGATTCCTCGTCCGGCCGCATTACCGTTCATTTTTTATGCGCCGTCCGTGGTCTTCGGGACACGATGATTATTGATAATTACGTAATGGGTGTACGAGCGGTGAGAGTATACGGGAGAGCGAGGAGAACGCGCGGGGGCACCCTCTTCGGCGGGATTACAGAGCGAGGAGCGAAAGAGCGCGCGCGCGGTCGCATTTGCAAGTAGATTATCATTCCGAAACCCGAGACTTCCTCCTCTCTGCCCCGAAAACAACTGGGCAAGGCTTTGCGCCTGACGTTTGACAAATAAGAAACGGGGCCCAGCCGTATCATTACCTACCTTCGCGGTGGATTCGACTGGCCGGGCGAAGCATCCTTGAAAACTCCTTCGGCTATCTAATAACGTCGAGGACGCGCCGCCTCATTAGTCAAGTCCAAGAGCTGCGTTCGCTTCTCCGCTCCAGGTTCGCCCTATTACCAGGTACGCGGTGCATCCGCCGGCCGAACTGGAATCCCGGACCGAGGCGCGTCTCGTATCGGCTCCAGGGACCGGTAAGAATTTCAATTTGAGCGGGGGCGATCGATTTTTTGATTTTTCGTTTCGGGAAAGTGAGAAATGTGGGGTAACAGTGGGGTATTAAACGCCCCGATCGAAGCGCGCGACTTCAAAGTCGATCATCTTGGGAACGATTGGAGATATCGAAAAGAAGTTCAAATAAAAAATGTTCGTCTATACTTTTACTATGAAAAAGCTAGCTATGGCTGTCCACGTATCTGCGCCGAGTTTCGAAATAATCGCGTCCAAAGTTAAACGAAAACGCTTCGGTTGAAATACGAGTTCAAAGTCGATTATCTCGTAAACTGCTCGAGATATCGAAAAAACATTCCAACGAAAAATATTTATCTACATTTTTACTATAAAAAAGCTACTTACAACTTTTCACATACCTGCGCCGAGTTTCGAGATAATCGCGTTCAAAGTTAAACGGAAACTGAGGCGTTTGTAATATCTACTGCTTTCTGTATGAATGTCGAGACGAGACAGTAATCTCGTCGAACTAATTTTCTTCGCACTATACGAATCAATGAAATGGGACAGAAAATGCTGAATTATCTCATTTCGAAAAGAATACTGAGCGAGGGGATGTTAGATCTCCGCGAAAACTTCAAAAACATCCCCCGAAGTATGCTAGAAGAAAATCGGACTTTTCGTCAGACCTCTCCCCGACATAAAACACACATCCGCGCGACGGCGCAGTCGTGTGACGTGTAACCGAGGATGTTAACTATCCAATAAGAGACAATCAACGCGTGTCAGCCCGCCAGGCTTCGTCCGGAGACCGGGGGTTCGAAAGAGTGCTCGCGGAGCCCCGCGCGTACATCCCTAACCTCGGAGAGCCTCGGCTCCAGTCGGAGGTGATGGATGGGCTCTCGGTTACGGCTACGGGGCTACGTGCTCCGTTCCGTTTCCCCAATTAAACAATTGCATTCCCATCCATCCATCCATCCGTACCGCGCGCGCGAGATCGCCGGAACGGGATCGTCTCTGATCGTTCCTCTCTGTTCGGCGACGAATGCCCGAGCCTCTCGCACATTTGTGCAGGACGTATGCAAGAGATTGGTTCATATTGAATTTTATTCCGTGCCCTAATTCGTTGGATGCGAGAATCTCACGTTTTCTCCGAGTATCTTCTCTTTATCTGTCCATTATTTTGTCTTCGGTTACTATCCCAATTATCGGTTAATTCTTAAGTTCAGAGTGCATTAAAAAAATGCTGGTTTAAAAATTAACTTCGTTTATAATAAAATGAGTGAAACTTCTTATTGTTATATTTTGTCAAAGAGAAATACCATACTCACGCATGAAATATCTAATAAATTCGTATAAATAAGTACACGGGAAAAAACTAATTGTAACATTTACAAAGATTGTGGTATAATGCGGGACAAGGCCAATTTATTGTTAAGATAACTACGATTTTAGGAAGAATTACAGCAAACGCTTGCAACTTTTACTATAATTTTTACTAAAATTATTGTTGTTATAACAAGAAATTGGCCTTGTCCCGAAATTTACCACAAATTTCGTCCCGTGCATCGAAGCGTCCACAGAAAGACAACAGCGAGGCGCGACGCATCTCCGCCCCTTATGAAACTGTAATCACACGTCCTTGGTCCGTTTCGCCGCGATCCGGTCGGCCCGTCACGTCTCGCCCGCCGTCCATCGCCTGAAATCACGCTTCACCGGAATTTTATGTAAAATCCGATGCGCCTGTTAGTTTATGCGGGCTGCATACATCGGCGGCGGTCCCACGAACGTGCTCTACGTACCAATCTCCCTCTCTCGGTCCGCTTTTCTTCGCCCGCGCGCCTCTTTCTTTTGTCCCCGACTCTTATTGCCATCGTCGCGGTCCGTCGTCGATAAACAATCGCTCGTCGACTTTCGATATGCGCAGATTATTAACGGTGACTGCATAGTGACGTTCCTCGCGCGAAATATGAAATGTTAGCTCGGTCTCCAGTCGGTATCAGGACGATTTATTTCCAGCGACGGTAAATCAAGGAACTTAAATTTCGAAGAATCCTTTTCACTTTGAAAAATAAATCATGCCTATATCAGTTTTACTTCATTTTTCCGTCAAGAATTTCAGATTCAACATTACACATTTTTCCTCGACTTCGAAAATATACACCGAGAAAAGGATTTATTAATAGTTAATCAATGTCATTTCCAATACGGCGAAATAAATATTTTATTAGGAGAAGGGGAAATATATGTTAATTATCAAAATGTTTATTTTATTCACATGGTTGCCTCGAAGGATCTAATTGTGCCAAATAAATGTTGCAACAGTTAACGAATATTTACTTGGTCAAATAAAATGTTTATTTCTTCATATCTGAACAAATATTTATTAACCACAAATAAACTGTATTTTCGGTGTATCGCCCGGTATAATTCAGAATTCTATCACGTACACACTGTTCGAAGTTTTCTTCATTTTGAAATGTGATAATGCACGAATAATTTGTTAAATTTACGAAATAATACCCTTAAGTTTAAAGGACGCGTATGTACCTTAAATCCAAGTCATAATTTCCTAACATTTCAATTGCTTCTTAATTTTAAAGACAATCTTTCAGAAATCCACAATCCACACTGAAAGAAATATAATAATTGCTGATGCTAAAAAAATGTTTTCTTCGGTCAAAAATATGATAACATTTCAGGATCAAGCCATGGTTTTCTTCATGCGAAAAAATATTCGATAGACTCGAGTAATTGTTTTTTCTACGCAGAATAAATTTCTTGTTCAATCAAAAATATGTTATTTTCTATCAAGAATCTGTATTCCTAAAAATTTGTAAGATCATATATTTATTCTTGTTTCAAGAAACACTTCCTTGACATAAGTAATTATTTCTTTCGGCGCATGCGACGCTTTTCCGAAATTCAACGGAAGATCATCCGATATTCGAGACACAATTGTGTTTGATAAAAACTTCAATACTTTCTTGAAGCTTGAAGTAAATATTTTAACGGTGTACCCCCACTTCGCCACTCCACGCGACGGTTGTGCTGCTTCGAGCTTTTTCGCGGGCACACATCGCACACACCCCGCGCGCGTATAGGGTGCGCGGGTCGATCTTCGCGTGACCGCAACTCGGATCACAGAGGAGCGACGCGCGTATATACCAGCCCTAAAATTTTCTCTACGAGCGGCGCTCGTCTTTATTCTCGAGATTGCTCACTTAGATAAATCCGGTCCGTGAGAGCCGAGGTGACACTCCGGTGAAAAATGAACCTGCCGCACGTCATCCGGGGTTACACCCGATACACGCAATTTCTGTGCCGTGACCGTTAAATACATTTATCAAGCCGCGCGGCGTCCTTCGCTCTCCGCCGTATACGTAGCTTCCGCGCGATCCTGTGATAATAAATTGGAATAATTTGAATGGATATCGCGCGCGCGAGAGCCGCGACAATTGAAATCGAAAGATGCACGGAAAACCGGGCGGAAAAATGGAGCTCGAATTGTAAGAAATTGTACCTGAATAGGATTTGAGTCAAAGATACTGGTATATGGTAAAACTGAAGCGAATTGATAATTTAACATTTTTAAGTGATCAATTTATGAAGCATTTGATAAAACTCGTTATATTAGTAGTGAGAAATGACGATTTCAATGTTATTATTCTAAACACTGTAGTAAATCTTTAACTATTTGCATAGTAAAATTTACTTTATTTTTATTTTTCCTATTTTTACAGTATCTAATCTTTGATGCGGATCAGTATTTGTTAATTAACACTTCGAGTTGTTAACTATACAGCAGTGTAATTTTTACTTGGAACTGATTTCCGTTTTTCTCCGCGCAGCGAGACGCGCTCGGAGGGCGCGACGAGACGATCGAGAGTTTCCGGTCGGCGAGTAGCGCGCGGGAAGAGTACAGGAGACGCGCGCGCGGGCCTTTCGCTGACGTTTGACGTCGCCGGCCGCCTCCGTCCCTCCCCCCCTCCTGCGACCCTTCGCGCGCGGCGGGGTCGCCCGAGTCTCGGGTCGGAGCGCCGTTGAAAAATGATCCGCCGTCACTGCCCCGGCTAAAAGCACAAATACTTTTTTAGCATTGGAAAACACGCCTCCGACCCGCGCAAAAAGCGACGAGGTAGTCTGGAGCCGGACGTTCGTTTTATGTATCTCGCGCGCGGCTCGGCTCGTGTGCGCCTCGCTCTGCCGCTACTGGACTCCCGCATGAGTGTAGCACTCGGTCAGCATGGTGGTGAGAGTGTAGGTGCGTTTCCCTTTCTCCGCGTGGTGGAAATGGGAATTCGATGGAATAATTAGTTCGATAGTCACACGGAGGCAAAAGCGATCGCGCGACGAGATACGTATATAGAATTAGAACGGCGTCGCGGCTGAGAAAAAGAATTAATTAGCACTCTCGACGCGTGTGGGTTGTTATTTCGTGGGACGTAAATATATGATAAGAGTCGTATAATAAACTGATTCGATTAACGCGATATTGAATTTCGGAGGATATGAAAATGTCCTGAATATGAAGTATTTTACTTACAAAAGTGTAGATTGTTTAATTTGGACCACCACCTTTTCATACAAAATAGGGTAAATGTGGAATAAACAATCCGATCGAAGTACAAGTTCAATAAGGATTATCTTGAAAACAATAAGAGATATCGAGGAAAAGTTTTAATAAAAAATGTTCGTCCATCTTTTACCATGAAAAAGTTACTTTCGACTTTTTACACATCTTCACCGCGTTTCGAGATAATTGCGTTGAAAGTTAAATCGCAACTGAGGCGTTTATTTTATTTTTACCCGGACATTTTAACAGCTGATACACACTGAGAAAAAAAAAGATTAAAAATTATTCTGTTAGAAGGATAATCTGAGTACGAAAGGTAAAGTGGGTCAAAAATTATTCTAAGAAAAGTTAAATTTTATACCCTGGAAGAGGATAATTTTTGATCTGTTTTACCTTTCGCGTACTCAGATTATCCTCTTCTAACAGAATAAATTTTAATCTTATTTTTTCTCAGTGTATATTATGATGTTAAATTAACGCAACACAGTTGCTCATTATCGCGTTCAAATCAGCGTCTTTTACCAGATATATCTACCTTGCCAGATACGCACTCCGAACGGAAGTCGAAAAATATCTCCCTCGCTTCCGTCGCACACGAACGACACCGCCGCGCTCCCGTCCTAATACGCTACGCCCGCTTTCCGCGCGCTGCACCCTTCGCGCGGACTTCGTCACCCCTTTCCCTTTCATCCGCGGCGGCCCTCGCCTTTTAGGCACACGAAGAATCGGCGCCGGGTCGCGCGCCGCCGGCGGAGTGGTGAATGGCGAAGAGTCGGTGGACACGGCGAACCTACCGTACCGCTGGGGGTCAGTTGGCGAGCTTTTGGTAGCTCGTAGAGAGAGAGAGAGGGGGGGGGGAGTCTCGCTCTCTCGACAACTCCCCGCGGCGAGAAGACAAATGAGCCTGAGGTGAGAACTTGCCCGATAAATACCAAAGGCGACACAGTGTTTGACCAGAGAGCAGAGCGCAGCGCAAGAAATACTGCGGCCAGTCCTCCCACCCTCCCACGGATCCCAGTCTCACCCTCTCGCGGACGGTGGCCGGCCGCCTCCGAACCCTCCGGCCTGCCGGCTGACGCACGAGCCTCATTTACCCTCGCCTTCCGCGTGCGCACCCTCGCCACCGACGCCCCGCGCCAGCACCCTCCCGTGCGCGCATCCCGCGTCCTCATCTGCGTTCTCCTCTTCGCTCTATGCCCCTTCGCGAACCCTTTCTTCTTAACCCGAACCGTGTCCACTTACCGCGCAAATTTCGTGCATTTTAATGGGCGCAATTTGGGCGCCGCGCGAGGAGCAAAAGGGCGATGCTTCGTGGGATCTTTGGGGATGCGCGTACAGACGTACGAATAATTTTGGATGTTTTTTTTGGGGGTTGATGAGACGTGATGGATATATCGGAAAAAATGATGAAAGTGGAAATAATAGGGATTATGAAATTGAACTGCGCTGAGAACGAGAATTGAAGAGTGTAACTTCTAATTAGTCTACGTTAGTCCAATGAAACTGTCGTTTGAAAAAAAAAAAAAAGAAAAATATTCCGGACAAGCTGATTTTTTTCAGGGTTTGTCAGCGACTGTCTCCTGAGTGTAAAATTAGCAAAATCGGAAACTTTCTCCTTGGACTTTTGAGGAATAGGGGTTGTTTTTTTGAAAATTATGCTATAACAAAATTATTAGACTGAAATTGTGCAGAAGAACATTCTCTATTACTTTGTCTTATGAAAGTTGTTTATAAAATTATTATTTCCGGACTTATAATAGCGGCCGTTTATTGAACCCTTGGGGGTGGTTTTCGAAAAGTTTCCGATTTTGCTAAGTTTACACTTAGGAGACAGTCGCTGAAAAACCCTGAAAAAATCAGCTTGTCCGGAATTTTTTTTTTCACGCTACGTACGGCGATACAATTTTACTGTACTAACGTGTCAAATTTGCAAAAATATATATTTTGCTTGAAAACGGTCGTAAGTGCAAATCCCAATGCATCTGAAAAGGGTCTATGTGCAAAAGCATACGTAGAGGCTTAAAACTCACAAATCTGCAAGACATGCTCGACTATATTACTTTGAAGCATCTACCCGCTTTTGTCTATTTTCCCAATTTTAGCTTTTTCGCACTTAGACTAATTAGAAGTTACACTCTCCAATTATTATCGTTGGTGGAATTTTGTTGATTTTAATAGGCATAGTTTTTCAATGCAATTTTGGTGGATGATTTGGAGGATCTACAGAATCCGAGTCGACAGAATTTTTTCAAGAATTTCATGCATTTATACTTTTGTTGAATGAAATATTATAGGTACCATGATGAGTAGGAGAAAGATAAGGAAACTACATTAAAAATGAACTTCCTCGCGCCACCTTGATGCAACATAATTACTCATTATTATTATTTAGAACAATTTATCTCTTCCCTCGAGCAAACGAAATGCGTTTGATGAAACAGCGTTATCTTTTATTCAGCGACACGCATGTAGATAGGGTACGTGCCTACCTACGTATCAATCTTAGGGGCTCGACGTACAAGTATCGCGACAACGGGATTCGATCAATCGTATCGGAGTTCGCGTGTCATAGAAAAAATCCTCGCAACGCTTCTCACTCGTTTTCTCTTCGGAGTCGATGCGCCTATATACGCATACCTACACTTAGGTGGCGCGATGCACCGCTGCACAGGCCCTTCGTAAAAGTGCACAGCGTAGTCCGCAGTTATTAATGCGACGCGCGTCCGCCGTATAATATTCATAACCACAAATAGTTGATTATGCACTTCGCTCGTATATTACGGGACAGCCGACAAAGACTGAGACGCGCAGTGCGGCCGTGACGAATTAATCTACTGATTAAAGCAATTCCCTGACACCGCGATGCTACCACATATTTAATACGTCACGGAGAACGGTCGAATGCGGCCTCTCCGTTACGCTCGCTCATTTTTTGTATCAACCTGCGCGCGTCTTGCTGGAGCCAGAGAGAGCAATTTTATCGCGCGAGGTGAAATTGCTAATCTTTTAGAGACGGCGAGAATTGGACAATGAAAAATAGTGATACATACCACACAACGTTACCTAGGCTACACACCCAGGGAAAAGGTCTGGTTGAATACGAACCTATATATGAGGAGCACAGTTCCAAAACTCATTTAGTCCATTCGCAGTTTGTCTTATAATCGCTAAACTATTAGCAATTATAGGACAAACTGCGAATGGACTAAACGAGTTTTGGAACTGTGCTCCTCATATATATAGTAGAAAAATTTATTTGAGATGAATAGGAATTTATTCGCATCGAACAAGTTTATATAAATCTTCTTTTCTCTACTTACATATTTAATTGCGAAAACGAGTACACTTCCTTATGCAATTTTCTTTATAAATTTAATAACGGGGTTTAATTTTCACAATCAACGTATTGAATAAAAGCCTCATATGCAATTACATTAAGTTTAATACAAATTTGTTTACAGCGCATATACGAAACAGCGCAATAAAATTGTTCCGCGTCGAGGAACTCGTCGAATCGATCGCGTCGCCCAAAATTAATCGATCGAGAGATACGCCGACACTGAGAAAAAAAAAGATTAAAAATTATTCCGTTAGAAGGATAATCTGAGTACGAAAGGTAAAAAATAGATCAAAAATTATCCTTCCAGGATTTAAAACTTAACCTTCCTTAGGATAATTTTTGATCTATTTTACCTTTCGTACTCAGATTATCTTTCTAACGGAATAATTTTTAATCTTTTTTTTTTCTCAGCGGACATGGTCGGACTTTCGCGACGAAGATTCCAAGCGAAATAAAGTCGCAGATGCGATTCGCGACCGAAGCGAAATGGAATCCAGAGCGACTTGGCCGCGCGGCCGAGTTGCAAACTGACAATTGGAGTCCCCGCGGGGCTTCATCTTTCTATTTGTGTCACAGTCCGTCGCTCATATCGATTCCTTCGAGGACAGCGAGCGAGACATTTCTCGAGCCGCGCTTCGAACCTGGGGTTCCCCCTTGGCCCGCGCCGCCCCCGCCTTCCGGCTTCTCTCGCTCCCAACCCTCTTTTCTCTGCAGCGCCATTCTCCTCCCTCCCGCCCCCCGTTATGCTTTGCGTTACATCGATGCTTCGCCCCTTTGTCTCGGTTGGGACTAGGTCGCGCGCGCGGGTGTCGATCGGGAAGAGGATTCGTCTTTCGATTTTTCGGGGGTTCAATTTCTCGTATTCACACGAAGAAAAAAAATAGAAATTTACATATACCGGAATATTCCTTATTATTACAAATTCTGGTGAAAGTTGACAAGACTTTTTTAAATCGTATTTATTTAGACGTCATCTCAGCATCGATATTTCAATTCCGACCCTCATTTTTGCATCGACTCGAAGCAATTCGTAAGAATTGATCGCGAAAAATTCGATCCATCAGCATTTTTCAGTGTCGTACGATCATCCATCAATACGATACTCCAGCATCCGATGATCCTACGCGCACTTTGACCCTTCGCACGCACCCGAAAGATATCGACGTTAATACCCGGGAGGGAAAACTCGTCGTTTCGAATCGATCGTTGATCAAATTTCTCCCATCGATTACTAAAACGTGGGATGAATGAATTTGATGACATTTAAACAGTGGGAAATGTCGATAGGATCGACGAAATGTTTTCTATTTCATTATTATTTCTTATATTCGATTTATTGAAATATTTTCATGTCTTACACGGAAAGACTGATACTGGTAAATTTTACTATATTTATAATAAAAGAGGTACACATGAGGGCTTTCGGATATTCCTGCTGTGCTGAAGAACAATTTTTCTTTAAAAACTGTTAAATTGTAATGTAAATTACCACGATTTAATGTTTCCAAGAGAATAATTACCGTGCCGCTCTGTAAAAACATCATGAGGGTTCATGTGCGGATCTTTCATTGTAAATAGATCGCTGAGAAAGGAAAAGATAAAAAATTATTCCGTTAGAAGGATAATCTGAGTACGAAAGGTAAAATAGATCAAAAATTATGCTAAGGAAGGTTAAATTTTAAACCCTGGAAGGATAATTTTTGATCTATTTTAAATTTCGTACTCAGATTATCCTTCTAACAGAATAATTTTTAATCTTTTTTTTTTCTCAGTGTACAGTAAAATTTAAGAGAATCAGTCTTTCCGTGTATTGCGGCGACGAGGCATGAGAGCGTCCACTTCAATCCACACTCGTAATTTTATTTATGGAGCTTAGGCTTGCCTTGGTACAATATTCCATTGTAGAGAAATTAGAGGAAAATAAATCACGAAATCCTCCCCCCTTTTTACTCTTCGTCTCCCAACATGCCAGGTACACCGAGAAAAAAATGTTAGGACGTATACAAATATTATTAATTGAATTGAAGACTATTTGGATCAAATCGAATAAATGCACTTTCAGGATTATCCACAAAATACGTTTATTTCAATCAAGCAAATTTTCTTCTCAGTGTAGTACTTGACAGTGAACGAAAATACAAAATTCACCCCGCGCAACCCTCGACGACGGCCAAATAAAAGAGCCTACGTTCAACCCCCCGTCCGCGGAAAACGTTGGAACAAATGTCGCCGCGCGTCATACCCACCTATAGCGATGGTCTCGCGAAGCCGGTCGCGTCCCAGGCCGGGAAAAGACCCTTCGGAGACCAAACCACCTCTTCGCCGCGACCCGCGCGTGCACGCGAAGACGCATTTAGCATCACGAATTGATATAAGGCCTCGGGTCACGTGATCGGGAACATCAAAGGCACTATGCACAATATCAGGGCGGGCTCTGGAAGCCGGTTGGTTGTTGCCTCGATCGACGAAGCGTGTCACGTGTGGCACGCCCACGAGTCACGCGAAGCGTCTTGGTGTAGACTCGAGGTTCAAAAGCAACGCGAACATTTGTGGAAGCTCGTTTTCGGAAGCTCGCGGAAAATCGCGACGGGAAATTCGCACCGGCGAGAGCCGAGGATCGAGTGCGCCTATCTCTAAATAATTAAAAATTGGAGTTCTCTTGGGAGACGATTCAAAAAATTCCATTCTTACCTGTAATATTATAAGAATAATATAGATGTTATACTCGCGACTCCATCGCGAATATTTTGTTCAATTGACGGATATCAATGTTGGATTTCAATGAGGGATGTACACCCACCCTCTCCCTCTCCCCTATCCAACCGCGCGCCGCTAATGTCGTCTGCTGGACTCCATTGAAAACGCTGTCATTTTAGAGCTTTCACCATATTGAATTTATAATGACGTTACATGCCCTGCGTTTATCTCTGGGTTTTAAGTTATCCCTCTGCTAAATTTCATCGAGATCGATTCGAAACATTCTGACAAACTCACTTTCGCGTTTATGGTATTAGTATGAATACGCATGGTATGGATAAACGTTGATAATTTGTCGTGACAAATGATATGTCTACTACTCTAGAAAACGTGTGCACTGAATTTAATACAATTGTATGTAAAGCTTTTATCCAATATGTGATTGTGAAAATAATTATACTCCGTTGTGAAATTTATAAGGGTAATTTCACAGAGAAATATATTAATTTTAATAATTACGAAGTATGTATATTGATTTTCATAATCACACATTGGGAAAAAGCTTGATATAAAAGAATATTAAAAATACAAATTTTGTTTATAGTGAACGTCTGAAAAACCGCCAATAGGATAGTTTTCGACCTCATACATTCTCACAAAATAATGACATTTAAAGATTCTTGAACTCGTCCCCCGGATAATCGTCAATTTTCATTCGACGTATCGATCCCACCACATATCATACAGGTGCCTGAGACTCGAGACACTATATACCTACCCGTCAACGCGAAAGGCCTTTAGAGAGATTCCCTCCAAATTCGAGAGCCCCGCACACGAGCTAATTAAGACACCCAACGAAATGGCTACCAAACAAAAAACCGTCGCAATGTCGCCGAACCGTACGTACCTACTCGTCCCGCGAGAGAGTGCATATTAAAACCTACCCCCACCACCGCGCGCCGCGGGACTCGTAAACCGGGCGAAAGATAAGCATCTCATCAACGAGCATCAGAACTGCCCAGAAGCGCGCATCTATACGAGTACATCGTGCGGCGCGGAGTCCTCCAAAGGAGCGCGCCCCCTGCACCGCGTGTGCGAACGACACACGCGCGCGCGCGCGCGCGCCCGATCCGAATCGCGCCGAAAGAAAGGTCGGAGGGGGGATATCAGGTTTTGTATCTCTCCTCTATACCCGCGTCCGGCTATCTTCTCCCCGATCTCCTCCTCCAGGGATAAATTACTCGAATAATACGCGGGAGTTATTTCCGCGGCCGTACGATGTCCGCGGCTACGTCGTACGCGTGTGTGCAATGTATACAGGTAGGTATATGTACGCTCCGCGGCGTTCCGTTCGAAAGGCTGTAATGATATCCGTAATTATATGGCACCGCGCGGTGAGTCCTCGCCGTCTCTCCCTCTCGCTCCTACTCGCCACCCCTTCTCGATCTGCCTCTTTCTCCCTCCCCCGCCCCGGCCGATAGGACGTTTCAGATATGAGGAACCGCGGGCGCGCGCGCGCGGCAGCAACGTAGATCCGAGCGCCCAGATAACCGCCCGGCGCACACCGGCGGCGTGTTACTTCGACGGCGCGTGTCGACGCTACTTATTGCTAGCCATCATCACGCGTCGGGTGGACGCGTACCTGCGTAGGTACTGTATACGTACAGCGCGCGCGCAACGTGTGTGCGGGTAGAGCCGTGTGTACGGTTGGTATGTGAAAAAAAAAAAGAAAGAAAGAAAGGAGCACATACATCCTATGCCATTCTCTTCCTCGCCCGGGTCCGCCCCGTCACGTCCGCACCACAAATGTCATTAGAGCAGATGTCTTCATTCCGCCTCTACTCGCTCGGCGACTGCTATCGGCGCTCGAGGATCTGTGCCGGCGAGAGTCCGCGCTCGTGTATAGGTACCTACTGTACTACGCGGGTACATACGGATCGTCGAACGCCGAACGGATTATGAAAATGAAGTCGAGGTTGATGGAGGAGTTTCGGCCGAGGCGCGCTGCGATTTCGGCGAAGATTGCGGGGCTCGTGTGCGGAGATGGCGGGATCATTGTAAGGATTGCCGGCTGTGTGGCCGTGTGATGTTTGGAAGCCTTTTAATGACGAATTGTATTTCGCCGGGGGCTGTTGTGTTACATTTTGCGAGACTGCGAGGAGTCGAAATATACACTGAGAAAAAAAAAAGATTAAAATTTATTCCGTTAGAAGGATAATCTGAGTACGAAAGGTAAAACAGATCAAAAATTATCCTTCCAGGGTATAAAATTTAACCTTCTTTAGGATAATTTTTGATCTATTTGACCTTTCGTACTCAGATTATCCTTCTAACAGAATAATTTTTAATCTTTTCTTTTCTCAGTGTAGGTACGGATGACTACGTTGTCATGTTACCTTCATATCTCGCGATGAATAGTAGGAATTTCGAGGTTGAAACATGTCAGAAATACAATAAAATAGAATACAGGCTGTATCTAAGTAGTAGGTGGTTTAGACTTCATTGCAATAATCTCATCTTGAATCGCGGTCCTGCTAAACGATGTCAAACAAAAATGTATTTTTAATATTCTTATATAAGCTTTCTTTCAGTACGTGATTATGAAAATTAACATATTTCCTTATGAAATCGCCCTTATAAATTTCACAGATATAACGGAGTATATTAATTTCCATAATCAGTACCTATACCTATAATCACGTATCAGATGAAAGCTTTATTTACAATTGAATGAAATTTAATACCTACATATTTTTGTAAAATGTACACTGTAAGAAAAATTTATATTTTTCATAGATATAACTTTGTATAAAGCTTTTAGCCAATACACGATTATGAAAATTAGCCTACTCCATAAATATGAAATTAATATATTTCCTTATGAAATCACCCTTATAAATATTATATTATAACGTAGTAGATACATTAATTTTCATAATCATGTATCGGATAAAAGCTTTATATACAATAAATTGTATTAAATTTAATACAATTTTTTAAGCGTATACGAACTACAACGTATAAACGGT
This sequence comes from Xiphydria camelus, assembly GCA_963678675.1. Taxonomy (NCBI): domain Eukaryota; kingdom Metazoa; phylum Arthropoda; class Insecta; order Hymenoptera; family Xiphydriidae; genus Xiphydria; species Xiphydria camelus. The sequence goes on along the minus strand of OY783197.1, from coordinate 25,529,751 downwards.
AAATAAGAAATCAAACTCTTCTCGGTTCTCGACTCCTCGCAAAATAGGCGCGACACGCCCGGAGGGCCTGGCGCATATTTCGGCGAATAACCGAGGCTTATCGGGTGTCCTCCTTTTAATAGAAAAGAAGCGTGTGTGCCGCGGGGATGTTCCGCGGGGGAGTATCAGGCGACCGCACACTTTCCCCAGGAGTGGGCGTATAGAGAGGGGCAGGGGGTGGAGGGCGAGTCCCTTTCCGTCGACGGCATTCGAATTGCAAATACCAGAATGTTTGCATGTTGTTGTCACCGCATCGCTGCTCGGCGGTAGGAGGGTAAACGGTGGAGGGGAGGGGGCGCTCGCGGGAGGGAAACTCCTCAAGAGGAAATGGAGAGGAACCGACTCGAGTCTCAGATAAAGACGAATAAAAATAGGCGAGCGAGCGGAGAGATAGAGGGTGTAGGATGGAGACGGCGTTTCCTGCCCGGGGAACATTAGCGCCCTCGATACTCCCCGCGCTCCGCCGGGAAAGGAACCCCCCTCGGCCTTCCCGCGCCTCTCACCCTCGCGTGACAAACACTGCAGGCAGGAATCAAGCGCGTCCGCTGCGTTCGCCCGCGTCTCGCGGCGTATCGCTTCTCGCGATACGTATGTGTTTTCGAGTGTCAGGTATATGGCGTTGTAAGGATGCGGGGGGTTGGGCTGTGTCGAGATGAAATCTCGTCTCGTTTGGATACATCGAACTGGTTTTTATCCTAGGTTCCTACATAAACTGGGGGAAAAAACGCAGTATATTTAAAACTAAATCGGCGGTTACGGCTGGGGAAAGCAGACTTTGTTACTTGGACTAATAATTGACTCGAATGGAGTACAGCCTGTTTCCTTCGAATGGCCGTTAATCACTATAACCAAATTTATTAGTCGAAGCAAATAATTCTGCATTCCCCCATCCGTAAGCGATGATTTAATTGAATATACCATTTTTTTTCTCAGTGTACTTTGGTACGAAGGTTTCGAATTACTCGAAAAGAATATATTTTTTGTTCACTTTCAAGGAAAAGTCGAAAGTTCGATGTGAAAAGGTACCTACGTCACATAGGTTAGTCAAAATTTCCACTTTAGAAATTTCGATAAGGATATAAGGCGAAAATCTTTAACGTTTCATTTCAATCAATAATGTAGGTAGGTATAGGAGTTAACTGTCGAGTCATCGACTCAATAAAAAAATAATTTCTCTTAATTATAGAGGACAGTCAACTGACAACATTTGACGGATTAAAATACATTTTTCTGTTCCAGCGATGAATGATGATGTCTCGATATTTAATACTTCGACATTTTCTTCAGCAAATGCCTTAAGATTTTGACAAAAATCGAAATCTCTGGAATCGAACTCTCGACCATCCTATCTTATGTATTTTTTCACGCTGATTACGAAAATTATAGATACATCGAGGATATCTCAAAGGAAAACAGAAATATCGATGATTTTCCGTGAAAAAAAGAATTTTCTGGTACATAAAATCACCGATATCTTATATTTCCTTTGAGATATCGTCAATATATCAGCCATTTTCGAAATCAGCGTGAAAAAATACATCGGATAGGGTGGTCGAGAGATCGATTTCAGAGATTTCAATTTTCGCGGAAAATTGAAAAAATGTTGAGTATATGCCTTAAGATTTTGACAAAAATCGAAATCTCTGGAATCGAACTCTCGACCATCCTATCTTATGTATTTTTTCACGCTGATTACGAAAATTATAGATATATCGAGGATATCTCAAAGGAAGACCGAAATATCGATGATTTTCCGTGAAAAAAAGAATTTTCTGGTACATAAAATCACCGATATCTTATATTTCCTTTGAGATATCGTCAATATATCTAACATTTTCGGAATCAGCGTAAAAAAATACATCGGATAGGGTGGTCGAGAAATCGATTTCAGAGATTTCAATTTTCGCGAAAAATTGGGCTCTCGACCATCCTATCTTATGTATTTTTTTCATGCTGATTACGAAAATTATAGATATATCGTGGATATCTCAAAGGAAGACCGAAATATCGATGATTTTCCGTGAAAAAAAAATAATTTTCTGGTACATGAAATCACCGATATCTTATATTTCCTTTGAGATATCGTCAATATATCTGCCATTTTCGGAATCAGCGTGAAAAAGTACTTCAAAAAGGGCGGTCGAGAGTTTAATTGAAACAATTTCAAGGGAGTTAAAGATTAAAATCTCTTATCTTATGTATTTTTTGTAGGCATACTGACCGGTACTAATTGTAAAAGGTTTGAATTTCTTCTGATAGGTAGATAACGTGGAAATGCTCATTTACTTAAGGGGGTATTCTACAGTGCGGACTGTATTTTTACATGAAATTTGGAAATTGTTTTCCAGAAAATAAAAAAACATATTTGTATTCAGTTTTTTGCTATCTACTTACAAAGACAATTATTATTCAAAAATATATATACATAAAAAAAACAAAACAAAATGGCAGCTCTGTGAGCGGATGAAGTTGGGCGTGTCCGCTGCCCCGGGCGCCACGGCGTGCAGGCTGGACGCTGGTCAAGTGATGTGAAACATAAATTTAACCATTTATTTTATTTATTAACATATTTGGAAGGGATTGAGCCTACGTAGGGTTGAAATAATTAAATATTATAAAAGTTTATGAACTAAATGAAAAAATTCCATTTTTATTGCTTCTTTTTCGTATTAAAATGTCAATTAAAAGAGAAAAAAAAATAAATTCTTAATCAATTTTAGGTTCACTCCATGGGAAAAGTAATACAGATTATGCTGCAGAAATTTTAAACGAATCGGTTGAATAGTTTTTGAGCTATCCTGCACGCCAACTTTAAAGATGCGGTTCCGAGAAAAAGGCGTTTAAAGCCGGCTGCGCATGCTCGGAGCCCTATGCGCGTCGGAACACGAACACCTGTAATTTTCACATTTCAACGAATTTCGGGAAATCCATTTACAGGCAAATTCCTAAGGGTATAATAAACGCAAAAAGCAAGAAGAAAAAAAATTGTTTTTTGAAACCGTCACTGTAGAATACCCCCTTAAAATAGCCAGGAGAGATTCAATTTAGGTACCGGTCCAATATAGGCAACTCTCCCCTACATATCGAGTAGTTAATCGCACACAGACTGCTTACATTTGCAGCTTTGATTTTTTAATTCCAACATCTCGGCATCTTCTTCCCTGCGCCCAAAATCGATCCAGCAACGGCGAAATCGCCGCCATCCGAACGGCGAACCACCCACGATCCTCCCAAAGGCCGGCGGGTCGACGGGTTTCCGTTTAAACGAAAAAAGAGATCCCCATTGGTCCCGGGGAGCAGACGCGCCGCGGATCGCGCGCGCATCACGATAATGCCGCTTAATGATACAGCGCGCGGCTCGGCGAGGAACCCGGGCACACGGATGAATGAAAGGAAGGAAAAGCGATGGCCGCCCGAGGCTCGTAATTGCGCGGCGGAGCGATGATTATCGGCGGCGGCGGATGGCCGATCACGATCGAGAGTCTCGTCACGTCCCGCCGGGGCCTGCACGCCGATCGGCCGCGCCGCTCTCCGCCACTCCACTCGCTTTCCCTCGCTCTCCGCGCGCTCCCCGACTAAACGCACCGATTATGCTGAAAATGCGACTTTGATGATTGGGTGCGGCGGGAAGGCCCGCGCGCCATGGGCCCCGGAGTCGGGGCCCTATTGGCAGGCGGGGGTAGGCGACGTCTTGTGCAGCGCGGCGCGCGTCGTGCGTGCCCTGCCGCGTCCCGCGCGCTCGCCATTATCTCTAAAGGCGGGTTTCTCGTAGAACTCAACAGGTAACATGACCGCCGTAACCGCCGGCCATAATTGCCGGAGAGCATGGGGTAATTTCATATTACGGCGAAATGCCTGGCTTCGGGAAGGAATTATTTTCTGTATCGGAGCGGAGGGTCTCACCTCTTGCGCGTCTCTCGAGGCGCGCGGCGATCGTATGGGTAGGCTGTAAAAGAATTTGTATTAAATTTAATAGAAATGCGCACAAAGCTTTTATCCAATACGTCCACAGTGAAAAATTCTGCGGTGTGGACCTGTAGGTATAGACCACTTTTGGTGTTAAATAACGATGTCGTAAATACTGAATGACACCAGTTGAAAAGTAAAGGGAAAAAACAGGGAATATGTGTGTCCTATGTAGAGAAAAATGAAGTTTTAGTTTTAACAGCTTCGTATTTTCAAGACAACTTGTATTATTGATTTATAATATTGATTTAAAAACACTAGGCGGTGTATGTTTTTGAGATTTATTTACCAAAACAAGTTACAACGTGTACACAATACAAAAAACCCAAAAGAATTAGATTTCAAAGATTTGTGATATTCCTTGTTTCTTCCCTTCACCCTTCAGTTGAGGTATACGCAGGGTGTTCACGCCGAGATTGCGAGAATGTGTGGAGCTTATCTCAAATTTGTCGCATACGCAAACCAATTAGCGGCTTGGTTAGTCTTCCCTGGTGTCACTGCGGCCATTCATTAATAGAAGACCAAGATGCATAGTATAGGTCACTATTGGTTCGCGTACCTATATGTGGCAAACTTGAAAAAGGCTCTACCCATTCTCGGAGTCTGGGTGCGAACACCCTGTATAGTTCCACACCGGTGTAAAATTGTATTAAAAATTAACACCACTTTTTTACCGTATGATTATGAAAATGAATATACTCCGTTATATGAAATTTATAAGGTAAATTTCATAAGGAAACATATTGATGTTCATAATTACGAAGTATATTAATTTTCATAATCATGTATTGGAAAAAAGCTTTATACAAAGGTATATTAACCCTGTATCTGGCAATACCCCAAGAACCTTTCGAAAAATTCTGAAATTTAATATAGGTAACATAGGCACCCTAACCCTAATAAAAATTCAAAAAGCCACTGACTTGAAGAAAAAGATGATTTTTAATTAGTAGCTCTCTCAGACAAGCAATGTTACCTTTATTTAGAGATAAGTGAAAAATAAGTACTTATTTGAAATCTATGTTGCGACGGGCTACAATACCAGATACAGGGTTAAAAATACAATTTTTTTTCAACAGCGCAGTTATCCAGAGAAAACAAATGTTAGAAATTCCCGGTCCGGTCGTAATTGCAAGGCAAGTGACGAGAGATCCTTTCGAAACTTAAACCCTCTTCGAGTTCTCCGGCGAGAACCATATGAGGCGCCGCTGCACCCGCAGAGCTCCCCAAGAATACGCGTTAACGTAAAAGGGTATATGTCGCTCTTGAGCCTTTTTTTTTTTTTGTAACCATTCGTCTATCGTACTCGTCACCGACACGAAACCATCTTACCGCGTGGCCAATATTCCATACGTACGACTAGCCCGACCACTCGTTTCGCTCTCCTCGTAGCGCCGCGCCGCAGCCACAGCCGGACCAACCCTCGGTCTTCCCTTTTTTTACCGCCTCGCGCGCAAGCATACGTGCAACCACGGCTAACCCGTAATTAATTTCAATTATAAAAATATCATAGTCCTTTATGACGCCGGCAGGTGTTTCGCGGTCAGGGGTTAGTTTTTGCGCGGGGTGCTCTCGCGTTCGCTATTTCGACTTTCGGCGACTGCGAGAAAAATCGAGAGAAACGAAAGAAGGGAAGCGGTCGGCGATGGTTTCGCGATCTTCCGCCGTTGCGGATAAATGGGAGATGTGAATTTTATCGCATGGATAATATTTCTTATTTCTTATTTGTAGAAAATTACAGTAGCGTTGTTTACTTACAAAAAAAAATCCTTCAAATCCCGATAATAAAATACGTACCTATATAAATAATAAATCAAATTTATTTGAAGAGAAAAACAGAAACTTCGAAATTAATCCTGCTCAGATTCCGAAAAAAAAGATTCTTAATAATTCGAGATACGAGACTCCTTCTTCAAAATTCATTGAAAGTATAAAAACAGTCGACATTCTAATACAAAAATCCAACGTAAAAATATACCGTATACTTAACATTTCTCCCTTTACCGACCGCGCCATCCGGGGGGTCCGGAAAGCCCCCCGCCCGACGACATCCATCGCGGCGGGGTGAGTTCGCCCGACCATCAAACGTCACGCAGGTACAGCGCAACCGCCGTATAAAGGAAGCTCGCAACTTTTCGCCGCAGATATTATTCAAAATTAGCGCGCGCGAGGAGCGGAGGAAGCCTCAATTTCGCCGGTGGGGTAGCGAGTCCCTCGCGCGATCTTCCTCACACCTTTCCTCTAATTGTAAGCTTGGCTCTGGTGCGGATGAGCGAATCGCGCACAAAAGAGCGGCTAATTATGATTCTTTTATGAATCGATTTAGCCGATCCCCGTAGACCGGTAGCCGGTTGCTGAACGCGCGCGCCTCTAAATACGGCACATTGTGTGGAAATTAACCGACTATTAGGTGGCGGACAATGGGGTGCCTTTTTCTCCTTCCGCAGAGCCGTGCGCGCTCTACGAGAGAGTATAACCGGGTGATCAATGTCCTGCCAGGCCGCCTGTGCGTCCGGAATCTACAATTCTCGCTCTCCTTCTCATCGCGCGTTAGGGTTGAGGCGCTTGCGGGATCGACATCCGCGAAAATATGAGACGGGGGAATAGGCGAACTGCCTTGACCGCGTCAGCGGCGATTATTTTTGGAAGTTGCTATAATTCGAACTCGGAGGTGTCTCATCTTTGCGACGGGTAAATATCCATGAGGGAGGAAACGATGTTTGGGATATGATGGAGGGAAAGTTGACGATTCGTCTTAATTTGAACAAAATTTTGAAAAATTCCTATAAATTCCTACCTACTTATATTTATCTACACTGAGAAAAAAACTTACTTGATCGAAATAAACGTGCCTTTGCACTGAAAAAAGTATTTAGCTAATCCAGCTGTATTTCTGGCTGCCTCAGACACAACTAGAAAAATATTGCTAGCGTAGCAAGAATTCTTGCTATTGCGAAGAAAATTATCACTGCAATTACTATAATTTTTTCTAGTTGTGGCCACATTTTTTTGAGTGTGGATAGTCCCAAGAGCATATTTATTCGATTTAATTGAATATTGGTTGGACGCAAATATTATATTATTGAATTAATTAGATGTTAGTTGAATCAAATCGATATTCATTTAAATCGAATAAATACGCTCTCGGGACTATCCAACGGCACGTTTATTTCGATCGGGTACATTTTTGTCTCAGTGTACTGTACAAAAATTTGTATTAAATTTAATATATCTAATTGTAGGTATATAAATTTGTACAATATGTGATTATGCAAATTAATATGCTCTATTTGTGAAATTTATAAGGGACATTTCATAAAGAAATGCATTAATTTTCATAATCACGGAAAATGAAATATTCCCGATCTATCGATAAAATGGTTTTCAATTATCTGCACGAACGCGCAATTTTTTCCTCCCGAGATTGCGTCCCTTAAAACAACGAAGGAGGGACGATCGAGTTAAACGCTATGCCGGAGCTCGACTTAAATCTGTTGAATGGGCCGAGTGCGACGAGGCAGCCTTCTCTTTCAGCGCGGGGATACGGATACAAAGGCGGCGGTTTTACTTTTAAATTTAGTACACGACCGGCTCTCCCTACACCGAAGTCGGTTAGCTAAGTAAAATAGAGATTTAGCTCCACCGCGGGAGCTTATTCTAAAGTCGCTCTCGAGAGAGAGAGGGATGCGATAAATCGGCATTCACCGCCGCTATTCGGCCCCGGCGTAGGTCCTACTCCAAATGCGAAATGTGAAGTCGACACGTTTCGTTTACACGTCGGTCCCGTTGCAGTTTTGAATCGGCGAAATGCAGCATGATCGTATACTTCAAATGTATCTACACCGTGAAAAAAGTTTCTTTGTAATTATCAAATTGTTATTTGAAAATGAAAAAAACATTTCGTAGGACAAAGTGAATACTCGTTAACTACTTCGATATTTATTTGGCACAATTAAATTTTTCAAATCAAACGTTTGAATGAAATAGGTACACATTTTATATAATTACCATATAGTTTCTTGTCCTAACGAAAAATGTAGTTTTTCGTATTTAAAATTAGATTTATTTACTATTAACAAACTGTTTTCTCGATCTACGTATAAAGTCTATTTTTAAATACGACATAGCCTGTAGGTAAATCATATTTCATTATAAATTCTCGATAAAACAAGTTTTTTACTCGAGAAAATATTTTCTAAAATAGAGAGAAGACACTTTAATTATCTTCCTCCTTGTTCTCCGCGGCAATCCCAGGCCGAAAAATTCAATATATTATCTATATTTCTTTCCATAATATCCATAATATGGTTTCAGTCATATATGGACTGTATAATTATGATTTCTTTATATAGTTCTTACACGGTTAATATAGAAATCATACATAATCCATGTATGACCAAAATCACATATGGATTATACACAAAATATGTAAAACTTTTCCGTCTGGTATAACAATCCCTTCTCCGGCATATCGAGATATATACGTCGACATTTTCTGCCGCTGTACTCGGAGGCCAGACCCGAAGCCCGAACGCGCGAAGGAAAGCGGAGAGGCGCTCCTATACATAGAACCACGCGCCGACTGCGGGATTCTTCGTGACACAAATTACCTCTTTAACGGGGGGTTAGCGCGGTCCACTCCACGGGTCCGAGATCCAGTTCAGGGAGGGAAAGATGGAGTAGTCCCCGGAGACGGAAAGAGCCACGACTAGAAAGACAGGGAGCGTCGTCCGGGCGTCTCGGACTGCTGTGGAGCGCGCGTCCTCGCGCGGGTGTCCACCGCGCGGAGCTCTCCCGCCCGGTGACAAATAGACGTTCGTAACTACCGCGCGCGCTGGCCGAGCGCGACGGGATAAAAGCTTCCCGACAAAATCGCGCTGCGAGAGGGCAAATCGAGGATGTCTCGTATAGTCATCCGCAATTACTCCGGCTCTCCGTCTCTTCGTCTCGGAGAGGAGCGTGAGAACGTGCGCTGCGCGGCGGCGGGATTTCTTGCGTGGAAATTGCACTCCCTCACGACGTATTCGGGAGGGAAAAAGCGATTCTTACGAAATTTCTAAGCCGAGAAAACAATTTATTAATGGTGGTTGATAAATGTAATTTTAAATACGTCGAAATAAATGTTTATTTCGACGAGAGAATAAATGACTATTATTTAAATATTTATTTCATTTGAACGGTTGCCTCGCGGGATAAATATTATAACAGTTGATGAATATTTACTCGGTCCGATGAAATATTTACGGCGAAGTAAAATTGTATGTCTCGAATATGGCGAAATAAACATTTTATTGGATCAAATAAATATTTGTTAACTGTTACAATGATTATTTGGTACAATTAAATCCTCTGAGGCAATCGTTTTTGAATGAAAAACATTTTAATAAATTACATTTAAAATTACATTCATTAACTAATAATAAATCGTTTTCTCAGTGTAAGCATCGAAAAAAATGTATCCATTTGATATTTCGTCTCGGTAAAATTGAAAGTAGAAAAAAATTAGTTGAAATTTCGTCACTCCAATTTTTTAAACCGATTATCGCTACGCTGGCGGGGAAATTTTATATAATTAATTAATCAGATTTCTTCTTTCGATATCAGTTTAAATCCGAATACGCGTGAGCTCGGAATAACTCGGGAAATAAACCGGAGCGGAGCGGAAAATTTTTCGTTTGGACGGAATTTGCGCTGCATTCGTGTTTATCGAAGCGCCCTTCTTTCTTATATAGGAGGGGGCGCTTAGCGGCTAATTAACATAAGTGTTTTTAATTTGGAAATAAGGGCGCCTTCCTCGCGGGCTCTTTCTAGTGATAAGTTTGAACTCGCGCTCCTCTCCCTTTTCCCGACCTCGTGAAGAGCGGACACCTCCTTCCGGCACTCCCACTCGTATCTTTCGTCCCCCTGCCCTTCTTACCGGCGCCTCCCGAACCCTGCACTCTCATTATGCCAAGGAAATTAAATATGTCATCTGATTCTTAAAGTTAATTGAACCACGGACTGCTTTAAATGCTCGCCCAATTTCTAATTCATTAGGGTAATGCATCGTGGCATATCCCGATCGCTCAAACAAGGTTATACCTAGGGTTATACCTAAAGTGAGGAGCTGCGGGACGATAGGGACGAAGGGAGGCGGATGTGGGCAGACTTAGATATTGACGACGTCGATGGCGCGATCGATGATATGATTTGGGGATTTATAAATACTCCGCGCGATAAGACTCGCGCGTAATAGCTTCGAAGGTGATTGGATGTACACTTGACTTTTCGAGTTGAGAAAAAAAAAGTTTACCGATCGAAGAAACTCTATTTTTATCCAAGAGATTCGAATCAATATTTATTCGATTATAATAAATGCTGATTGGATTTATATAGATATCGAATATTTGGAAAAAATCATTTAAAGATAATTATTTACTTAATATGATTCGATAACTATTTGGCAAAAATAATTCAAAAATGTACATTTGAAAAAAAGTACAGGTATCTAGTTAATAATTATTAATGGCCCGATTTAAAATTACTTATTTGCGTTCGAATCGAGTAAACGTTTACTCGGAGCAGCTCAAAAATAAGTTTATTCTGAAGAAAGCAAGTCGTTTTCTCAGCGTGCAGAGTGTGCAGATTTACTTTAGGCGTTTTCCCATGGGCCTGTACCTACATCAACTTCGTATACCGACGATTTGTGCGCCCGTTATTGACTCGATTTTTTCTCAAGCTCGTACATCACAATCGGCAATCGCTCTCAGCCCCTATTGAATCGACAATGGAACAACGGTGCGATTTTTCCGGGGGACTGTTGAACACTCCAGTTCGCGACAAATTTATGGGGTACAGGTAGATGGATATCTATATTTCACTGTAAACGTTCGATACAACCGAATTCACTGATTAAGAATATCATCAAGAAAGATAGACGCCGAGGTGGAAAATATCTGTATGGATTATATTATTTTGTATGCAGAACATAATATATAAATTTGGGCTTATGAAATTTATATATGATTTCAACATAAACCATATATGTAGGTACCTATTATATACGGAGTGTAAAAAAATTAAATAACTAAAATAATACTACATATAAACCATATATAGTTCGTATATGTTTTATATATAAATTATATTTAAATTAAATAAGCCCAAATTTATATATGTTCTGCATACAAAATATATGTAATCTATATAGATCTTTTCCACCCGGGGAAAAAGGAATTTACACGCGATCCAATAAGACGGACCGATTTGATTTCCACGACGTAATAGTAGTGTAAAGGATGCGTTCCGATTTGCAGAACTGCAGATAAATGGACGACCCGTACCGATCCGACAATCCTGCAGGCGCGGGGGTGACGCTGGAAGGAGGATACGGTATAACGACGGTGCCCCGTCGATGCCGAGTCACGCGCTCGTGCAAGTCACTAGCATCCCCTGCGAAGGGATGATGAGATGACTAAACCCGAAAACTATACGCGGAGCCTACGCGAATATAAGTCCATATAAACGCGATACGCACGATGACTGGTGCGTATATCCGATCGATCGATACTCGATATATCCCTCCTTGGTGGGTCTCATCGGCGGAGCTTTCTACCTACGATCCTTTTGGGTGGAATATTACTTGCTTTTGCTCGTTTTCGGCTCGTCTTTCTTCTACGGAGATGTAGCCAATGGTAAATAGAGAGCATTGGTGGCAGAAAATATATATAGATAAGAATAATTTTCAAAATATGATGTGTTCTCTTTACTGTTGTATTAATTACTCTGCTGACAGACAATTAAAGATGACAAGGCTCAAGAGCATGAGTCAAATTTGATATATGTAAGATTGTACCTACACTGTAAGAAAATTTGTATTGAATTCAATACAACCGTGTAGGATAAAGCTTTTCTCCAATACGTGATTATGAAAATCAATATACTCTCCGTTATGAAATTTGTAAGGGCAATATGATAAGGAAATATATTAATTTTCATATTTGCGGAATGTATTAATTTACGTAATCACGTATTGGAAAAAAGCTTTGTCTAAAAATAGATAAAAAATTCAAACCTTTACTTACAGTGTAGGTACGAGTTGTGGGCTATTAATAAAATTGAGTTGTTTGAAGAAAAAGTAATATTTGACTCGATAAAATGTTGCGATCATCGACTGTCAAATAAATGTTTGGTGGAGTGAAGTAATAATTGTTTTTTACAATAAACCATTGTTATCTCGATGTTCCTTTGAGATTTTTTTCAATAAAATCGTGATATTTTGAGTCAGCGTGAAAAAACACGTCGGAAAAGGTAGCTAACCTTTCAATTTCAGAGATTTCGATTTTTGCAAAAATTTTAAGGTGTGGGTACTTATAAGGGTCGGTTGAAGAAATTATCTAACCATAAAGAAAATTATTATTTTTTTGATAATTTATCGTGAGAAAGTACTCCAAGGCATCGGATATCTACATCTACGCGACTAATTCAAGAATGCAGACTTATAGAATTTCTCATCTAATCACCCATGCAAAGTTGAGTAACAATCCGAGACGAACTACGCCGAAGCATAGCTACGAAGTTAACTGTGCAAAAGCGCACATCTCTCTACCGCGCAACTTCACGCCCCGCCGTCCTATGCACTTTCCATTATCGAAACCACGAGCGACATCTACCCATACCTACGTACCAGGTCTCCGAATCTATGAGACATTATCCGTCGACTTACGACGTCGTTACACGGGGATCTCCGAAAGCTACCCGCAACGTCTTCGCCTCTACCTCGACCACACTTTGCGATCCTGCGGTGAAATCGCGAGCGCCTTCCCGATTCCCTGCGGGTAATATTGTTCCGTCTTTATTAGCAACGCAGCGTGTACTTCCAATTGGGCTAAGTTCGCGTCGGCTCACCCTGATTTGCGTAATAAATAAGCTCTCTTGCACTGTAAAGAAATGTCTTAAATTTAATATAATTGTGTATAAATCCAACACGTGATTATGAAAATTAATATACTCCGTTATGAAATTTATAAAGGAAATTTCATAAGGAGTCAGGCGGAAAAATTCTATATATTTTCTATATAATCCATATGTGGTTTCGGTCATATATGGATTATATATGATTTCTATATTAACCATATAAGGACTACACATATGGATTATACAAACATTCAAAAAAGTCTGTACATAGTCCTTATATGGTTAATGTAGAAATAATATATAATCCATATATAACCAAAACCACATATGGATTATATATAAAAAATATAGATATAAAAATTTTCCGCCTGGGGAACTTATATTAATTTTCATAATTACGAAGTATATATATATTGATTTTTTCATAATCAATTATCGGGAGAAAGCTTTATACAAAAACACATTAAAAATACAAATTTGTTTACAGTACGGAGAACAAACTCAATTCTGATATTATTTATCCATTCGATTATTATTACATACGGATACCCAAACTCTAAAATGTATACCAATGATATACGAACTGCTGGAATATATAGGTATATGTATTCATGAAATACCATTGGAACGTACAAAAATGCAAGCAACACGACTTCTCTCGAATTCTCCTCCGATCGTCCGATAAAACGATAACCGCGAACGCCGCGTGACGAGTCAGAAGACACCTCGAGGCGTCCGGTTCGAAGCACGGAAAAACGAATTCCGATCGATTCCCACGACCCGAGGCGTCGCGCCGACGCTCCGACTACGTTGTGTGCAGCCACACAACACTCGACGTGTCGTATTAAATTAGAATGGTTATATGTACATCCTGTTATCACACTTGGGTACCTATACGTTATACCGACTAATTATCGAGTGACAAAGTCCACCTACACGAATTCCGACCTAACGAACGCCTCGAAGGATACGTTTTAATCGTCAACGACCCCTTCGGTCTCGCGCGGTGTGTGTGTGCGGCGAGTATGTATTTTTCCGACGAGCAGAGGTCGAGAGTGCTTCATAATAATACTATCATACTTTAGGGGAAAATGTTTCGATGAATACTGGACGCGTCGGTGTCCCCTTATCGTTATTACTAACTGCGATAATCAGGGGCCATTAAAGCGTGTTCGCGATGTACTCCGAAAATCTCCGTATAGGTATTTATTTTAAATAAAATACTTAAAGAATTGCATACACGTACATTATTCGTCTAACTCTTCCACAATGTCCAACTCTAAAAAACCCAAGAATCTAAATAATCCTGGAGCACTCAGAAAAATGACGAATAAAATGTCAACCAAACTCTTGGTTGACGGATGAACAACGAAATATTTTTGTCGCAAGAACAAAGGCTCGGTTCCGATAAATAAACATTGCTCGTGGCAACGCATTGTTTCAAAATATCAGATTATATGATAAATTGATAACCAAATATTTCTAGGATGCCTGGGAGAAAAAGAGTATAAGTCAAAGTGTCGCCTACCAAAACACTTCTACAATTTTCTTCTACTTTCCTAGAGATATTTTCGTGCTACATGCATTTAACGGTTCTTATGAGAAGTGTTATTTTCATTTTATACATTTTTTCAACAGTTTGTGTTTCAATGTAAACAAATAAAGGTGTTTTCTGAGCAATACCATTTTTTGCCTTGTACTCTTTTTCCCGAGCATCCTAGATTTATTCTCGCAATATACAAATATTACATCCACTGAAAAAAAAAAAAAGATTAAAATTTATTCTGTTAGAAGGATAATCTGAGTACGAAAGGTAAAACAGATAAAAAATTATCCTTCCAGGGTATACAATTTAACCTTCCTTAGAATCATTTTCGATCCACTTTACCTTTCGTACTCAGATTATCCTTCTAACAGAATAATTTTTAATCTTTTTTTTCTCTCAGTGTCGTACGCATATCAACCAAACATTTGCTTCTCACTGTCACCATTTTTCTGAGTGTGACGCGTACAATCGTTTCGCGAATTTTCCGAGAGATCCCTCGCCTCTCTCCAAATTCACCCAACCGCGCGCCCACCCTTCGCCCGCGACCGTCGCGTTAACACGCCGCGTTCCTCGGTACACCGAAGTCGCGACGCTGACGCCTATCCCCGACGTATAATCGCTCCTAATCCGTTTATTCGAACGAAGAAGGAAGAGTGCCGCCCGATATCCCGAATTCCTCGGTCGACGACGGTATTCGCATTACGGGCCCCGCGGCGTACGGCGCATGCATGGATAGCCGCGCGACGAAAATTGCCCGATTCGTATTACACGGCGTGGCGCTATACCCTCGGCGTAAGGTGGAACCGAGAAGGAGGAGAGGGGGGGGGGGGGGGGGGCCACCGCTCGCGCGCGCGTAGCTGTAAACGGGCGCGCGAGGGAATACGAAAACGAGCGAGGAGGTCGGGGATGCGGCATGTCGGGGACGAGAAACGCGGCCGCAACACACGCAGTGGCTGAGAGCAAACCAAACCAAAGATTAATGCACTACACTTACTGGGGCAATTTGCGCCAAGTGTCGGCCGTATAGTCCTGGTAGGTACCTCGAGAGCGCGGGGTAGATTTGTTCCGGGAACCTCTATGCGCCGCTGCGCTACACGAGAGAGAGAGAGAGAGAGAGAGAGAGAGGCTCCCTTAACTCCCTAACGCCGGTTTCTCGCGGACAGCGACTGGGATTATAGAAATGAGAGAGCGGAAGTTGCAGAAATGCGATTACAACTGTTTGAGGTTTTCTTAATTTTTTAGACGCGATGATACGCGAATGTATGTCTTCGATTTACGAAATTATAATCTCAATTAGAAGGGACGCGTATTTATCTGAATTCTGAGTAATAATTTCGCAAGATTTTGATAGTTTCTTTATTTTAAAGAACTACTTTACGCGGAAATCCATGATCCATGCGATATCTTTTCTGAATTTCGAGGGAAATTAATGATTTTCGAGAGATACGTTTATTTGTTTGATAAAAACTTTAGTAGATCTTATCTGGAAGTTTGAGACAAATATTTTTAACCGGGTGTGAGGCACACGGTGAATACCGAGAGAAATAATTGTTGGTGCGAACAAAATCTTTTCTTTAATCAAGAATATGATATAACTTCAGGATCGAACCGTGGTTTTCATTGTGCGAGAAAATATTTGATAAGCTCCAGTAATTATTATTTTTGCACATAAAGAACTTCTTCTTCTCACGACGGTAGTCTTGAATTAAGAATATATTATATTCTTCGATCAAGAATCTGTAATCTTACAAATTTCTAAGTTCATATGTTCTTGATTTAAGAAACATTTTTTTGGCACTAACAATTAATTTTCGCAGTGGTGCCAAATGCAGAAATGTGCATTCGCTCCTGCAATTTTTTAAAATACGTAGAGTTTCATTTTCATCTCGTTATCGTATCATAAATCGACGGAGAAAGATTCTTCCACGTAATCCAGTAGACATCAAAAGCTATAGATAAGTGAGACGTCAAATAGAAAAGTCATCACGCACGGTACCGAATTATTCAGCACTATTTATCATCGCCAAAAATTAATCTAAGCATCCTCACCAATCATTTCGGCTTCCACGCAGCATATTTTCAGACGTTAATAAACCGCGACCGCGTTACCAAACCGTCCTCCCAAATAAAAACCAATCTGCCCACGTATCGCCAAAACTTCCATCAAATCGAAATAAATCCACGTCGTTAGCGTGCGCGCGCGTCTAAATACGTAAATTCGAAATAAATAGCGAACCTCCCGAAGGAGTCGTGGAATATAATCCCGTCTCTCTCTCTCTTTCTCTCTCTCTTTCTCTCTCTCGAAAAAGCTCCCGCGCGCGCGGCGCGGTAGCGCGCGAACATATTAAATGCGCATAACTGAAGAGACAGTTACCGCGCGCGCCTTCGCGAGGAACGGATAAGGTTAACCGTGGTTGGTCCAGAGACGCGTAAGCGGTAAGACGGCAGTAGCAACATCTGGTTGCTATGAAGTACAAAGAGGCATGCGATATCATCCACGGCGAATGCTTAATTAAATCCTCAGCCTCTCTCGCCGCTCGCTCCCCTCGAACGCGCGCCGGTAGTGCGGTGCGAGCAAGAAGCGCTCCTTGCGTGCCCGCGCTCCGTGGGACTCGACCACGCTCGCGTCTAGTCGCCGCGCTTCGGTGTACGAGAGACCGCTATCCCCTCTTTCTTCCTCTCCCCCGCTCTAACCGCGGAGTAGATCTTCAATACCATTCATTGTCGTCGACTGACGAGGCGGAAGGGAGAGGCGTCGACCCGTCTCTGTGCGCGGAGGCCGCGCTCTGGCCTCGTCTGGTAAAGTCGTCGGGAACGCGCTGGGTTTAGCGTATAGGTACATACTTTAGGCTGGCTAAACGCGCCCGGTAAACATTTTCGAAAGGAATTTGTTGAATTCATTGAATTATCCCCAGGCAGGAAAATTCTATATATTTTGTATATGATCCGTATGTGGTTTTGGTCATATATGGATTACGTATTATTTCACGAATTTCTTAACTTAAATGAATATATTGTGGTTTCGACTGATTTACACCAACTAAATCTTTCAACCAATTTTTGTCTCAGTGTAAGATGGACAACGATATAAATATTCTGTTACTTTCAAAGACCTTTTTTTTTCGAGAAATAAAATAAATAGCAGAAATAGAAGATCAACTGTACGATTTCTGTTAGTGTAGTAACTTATAACTGTAATAAGTACAAACTCTTCTCTGTCATCTTCGCACGGCAATTTTATGAAGGAAAGAAGGGTTGTTTGAAAAGAAAAATCTAAACGTAATTCAATAACAGCAGACAATCTCTACACTTTTCGAAAACGAAGACTAACGCGCGATTCATTTGAGGAGCGCGACAACAAAAAAAGAGAAACGAATTTCGACAGCCGACCGTCGAACCAAATAGTTATTTAAAAGAAAGGAATTTTTTACTTTTAGCCTCTAATGAGTTTTTCCCCGGACCCCGCTGCCACGGATGCCCCGGAAAAAGGGAAAAGTTGGAGAAGGAACGGTCGACGGAGTTTGGGGGACGACGGCGCGGGAGAGGGAGGGGTGGGCGAGGGGGGGTCGAAGCCTCCCCTCGGAAGCTAGACCGGGAGACCCGTTCCAGTGATCCGGTGATTGACAGCTGAGACCCGCTCGACAACCGCCGCCTGCCATGCTAAAATGGCGACGAAAGATGGTTTATTTTTAATGGCGGAAATATAATGCTCACTTCGCAACATACTTTTTCCATTAATGCCACGTGTATTCGATATTGATAACGTTAATGACGGTTACCTCCCATTGTTCAACGCAGCTCTACATACTTTAAATGCGTCATGTACGGTAAAGAGTATATTTTAAGTATTCTTACAGTAGAATTTAAAAAAAAAATCGTGTAAGATATATACAGTAGGATTATCTAATGGAATCTGATGCTTGATGTTGAACTAACGATTATTATCCAACAGAGAAATTAATAAAAAATTAGTAGAAATATAGAATTTGTATAATTCCAACGGTTAAACAAAAATTCTACAAAGAATTAAATTAAAAAATGACGTGAATAAAATGCCACTTTTACAGAAAACTTCCGGCTAATCGATTCTAACGTAAGATCTGAAATGTAGGAATAAATAATAAACACATTTGAAGGAAAGTCAGTGCAAACGCGATATTCGAGTTGGCCCCTAGTTTCCACAACTGATACCGAAAAGCAGGGGTCAACTCTAATATTCGCTCGACTTTCATTCAATTAATTATTAATCGTGTCACAAGATTCCGCCTCTGTAAAAACATCGCACGAAATATATATATTATTTCACCCGACGCTCTCTCCGAAACGAGCAACCGTATATATACAGTCGAGCCCCCCTTTTCGCCACCTCCGCAATCCGAACCCGTCGCTCATTCGCGCCGCGAGCCGCGCATCCGGCATTCCCCCCTCGCACTTTGGGGAATCCGCGCGAGCAATTTGCCACGTCTATCGCGCGGCGTTCCTTTCCAGCGGGCGGGAAATAGGTGCGGTTGATCGAAGATTCGAATCCCACGTATTCCCGCGCGCACGTAGTAACAGATATGGGCGAGAAGGTTTCAATTACGTCACGGTGACGAGAGGATCTCGCAACCTGCAGGAAAATCCGCACACGCGCGCGTGCAGCGGCGGCGGCCACCCCGTCGGTAGGTATTACACCTCACCTACATATACGCGTATCCTTCAGCCGCGCGCCGCGCGAGACGCGCTGCGATATCAATATATATGCAAACGCCGACATAACGATCTATCGGTACGTAAATATACAGGGTGAGAGCGTCGCGGGGTGGACGAGCGGGCGGGGGAGGGAAGAAGCGATGCCTGGATGGGAGGGTGCAGGGCGAGACGCGAGGGCGGGGTGAGAGGGGCGAGAGAGAAAACTCCGAGCTTAATATAAAACTTCATTTCGCAATCGGTGGCAGTCGGAGGAGACGGAAGGACTGGCGAGCGAGTGTCTGTCCTCGTAAAAATGCTCTTCTTCTTTCGGGAGACGTCGTGGGAAGAGAGAGAGTCTTATTCTCTGCTTTGCGAACTACTTGTACACTGAGACAAAAATTTACTTGATCGAAATAAACGTGCCTCTGGATAGGTCCCAAGAGCGTAATTTATTCGATTTAAATGAATATCGGTTGGACGCAAATATTAGATTATTGAATTAATTAGATGTTGTTTGAATCAAATCGATATTCGTTTAAATCGAATAAATACGCTCTTGAGACTATCCAAAGGCACGTTTATTTCGATCAAGTACATTTTTTTCTCAGTGTAGGTACGTGGAAAGGAAAAGTGTCGCTGCGTTTATCTCGTTAAAGGTTTCCTTAATTTCCACATACTGGAGAAAATAACTTGGTCAATTTAATCAAAATCCTTGGTGACGATGAACGAACAGTTTTATTGAAATATGGAGTCTTCGTGTGTTTGGTTAATTGGCCACTTTTTGGTCGGAATATCTAAATATTTGGTTAGAATAACTTAATATTTGGTTAGAATAACTTGATATTTGGTTCAACTAACCAGTATTTTCGTTAGAATAACCAAAGACGTTTAACCAAATGTGTTTTGTCATTTTAATCGAGTTATTCTTCTCGGCGCAAAAATTATTATTCAGAATAACTAGATATTTGATGCAACTTTCGGTTAGAACAACTAAACCCGTTTAACTAGATGCGTTTCGTCATTTTAACCTAATTATTATTCTCAGTGTAGGTACGATGATACACAAAGATACTTCAAATTTAATTTAATTTAATTTTGAGGGACGCGTATTTATCTAAATTCCAAGTAATAATTTCGCAATAATTTGGATTTTAAAAATTTTAAAGCACAGTCATACAGAAATCCGTAGTCCATATAATATTTTTCATATATATAGGTATTTCGCGTATTTACCTGAAGCATATTTGTGTTTGACGAAAACTTCAATATTTCCCGGAAATTGAAGATAAATATTGTTAACACAGTGTAACGCACACGTCGCAAGGGCAAACACACTTAACCGTACCATTTTGTTGTTGCCGGTTGACAAATAACGAGTCGACTTCTTCAACGACCCCACCAAACAATCCGTCATCGTCTACGAGTAGCGCGCGATGAAGAAAGTTAGTTCTTCTCGAAAACTATAGATACGTAGGTTCTCTCTCCTACAAGACAAACACTGGAAACTTCATCGACGAACGAGCGAAGCGCTCTTATTGCCAAACACGGAACAAATGGGCGAATGTATACGTACCCCGCGCGCACCCCTTCACGCCGTCGCGACTCTAAACTTCTCGTCGTTCGTATTTCGAGGTGTTCTTCGGGGTTGAAGAGAAGGGCGAGCGCGTCAGTGGCACAGAGCGCGGAGAGGCCCGGCGGCGGCCGCGCGCGATGAAACTTTTAATAAATGGCAGAGTCGATATGAAGTATAGGACTTTGACATATCGTGTGTCTGTAATGTATAGTTAAATCTGGCGGCAGATGTGGCGGGTGCTCTCGCTCGCCCCGCGCCCTCCC
This sequence comes from Xiphydria camelus, assembly GCA_963678675.1. Lineage (NCBI taxonomy): Eukaryota > Metazoa > Arthropoda > Insecta > Hymenoptera > Xiphydriidae > Xiphydria > Xiphydria camelus. Next base: position 25,508,798 of record OY783197.1, on the reverse strand, counting down.
GGGGCTCTCTCGACGGCGGGAGAGAGAGTCAGAGAGAGAGAGAGAGAGAGAGGGGCACCCCGCCCTTTCACAGCCCTCTGAATTTCACTCCGGACTCACTCCCGAATCAAATATTTTATCGCGAAACTACCGACGCGACGGTGACGCGCCGTGAAATACCGAATGATTTCTAGATCGTGCTGCACTCAAAAAAATTTGGCCACAACTAGACAATTATAGAAATTGCAGTGATGATTTTCTTCGCGATAGCAAGAATTCTTGCTACGCTAGCAATATTTTTCTAGTTGTGTCTGAGGCAGCCGGAAATATAGCTGGATTAGCTAAATACTTTTTTCAGTGTGATTCTGAAGTTAAGTCGCGTTTATTTGCGTTAAAGTCGCACTTTTTTATTGGTCGCGATGTTTCGTATTTTTGTTTATTCGATGGAACTAATATATTATCAAAATTGATCGAAAAACGTGTTAATACAAAACTCAGAGGAAAAGTTTGTTTGAATACGAATATACCTATGTATTAGAAAGTTTATTACCTAATCACACTGAAAAAAATAACTCGGTCAATTTAACCAAAATTTTGGAGGTCAAACCGTTTGACGAAACACGGATCCTCCGTCTGTTTGGTTTGGCTGACCATTTCTACACTGAGAAAAAAATTTAGGTACTTGATCGAAATAAACGTGCCTTTGGATAGTTCAAAGAGCATATTTATTCGATTCAAATGAATATTGGTTGGACGCAAATATTAGATTATTGAATTAATTAGATGTTATTTGAATCAAATCGATATTCATTTAAATCGAATAAGTAAATACGCTCATGGGACTATCCAAAGGCACGTTTATTTCGATCAAGTAGATTTTTGTCTCAGTGTAGTTAGGATAATTAAATATTTGGTTCAACTTACTAATATTCTGGTTAGAATAACTAAATTCATTTAAACAGACGCGTTTTGTCATTTTAACCAAGATATTTTTCTTATTGCCCAAATAGGAATTTTGTTCGTGTCGAACAAAGATTTATTTGAATTAAAGAAACGTTGGCGCATATCGTCGAACGTTCATTTACTTCAAACTTCTGTTTGCTCCTTACAAATAAATTCCTAATTTATCACAAATAAATACTTCTACCACAGGTTCGTATTGAAATAAATTTTTCTCCGGTTCTCAAAATAATATCATACTCATAGAAATCTCCGAGCTATATCGAAGATCGAATACGAAAATCAACTGTATAGCGAAACGTAGGTAAATTGCAGAAGAGGGAATAGGATTAGAAGTATAGGTACCTGTGTACCGTTTGATCCAGCTGCGCGAGAGGATCGAGGCTATGGGAATCGCGCGCGCGCGCGATGAGGGTAGTGGCACGAATTTTTTTGAAGCGGCGTCGAACTTTTCAATCAAACCGCCTGTCCAAATGAGAGCTCCTCCAATGCGGATCGCGGTAATCTGTCATCGAAGCTGCCCCCCCCCCTCCCCCCACCTTGTCTCTGTGACACCAGCCGGCGCCCACTGCTGCAGCCCCTGGTCGCGTTGATACAGCGCGGCGGCGCAGTTGCATCCGATGCGTGCGGAATATTTTAATTTCGGGCCGCTGTACGTAAGATCGTATACCTAGCGCGGCATATCGACGAGCAGCGATTTTCGGATGAAAGATTTCGCGTTAGAGTGTGAAACAGTGTATGGCGAAAAATGTTAGATTTACATTCTTCTCGCTTGGAAACTGATTATTGGAATTATTAATTAGGTACTTCGTTGAATGTAAATCCCGAAAATTTGAAAGGTAAAGGTTAAGTTTAGGGGAGAGGGTAGTAATATGGCCCCTGCTTAACATGGCAAATAACGGTAGCGAGGGGCCAATTACAAGTAATTAAATCTAAAAATATTCTTATTTCGTTCTATTTTTTGAGTGATGTGCAGCTAGTCTTCAAATATACCTACACAGAAAATTTAATTGAAAAGGGAAATCGAAACAACTGTGAGCTTGAAATACCTATGTGACATCAAATATTATCTGACAAAGGAAACAACAAAGGTATACGACATTTGTGAGAAATTGAACGATATGCTGCAGCAACTGATTGAAATAGGTGCAGAAAGTGCATCGAGGGACGTAAAATCTCGCGATTTCAAGGAAATTTCTCTTCTTACGAGTCTCCCGTAGCTATCTCGGAAAGACACGTTCGTCTTATCACCGTCTCTATACGTCCCGGGCAATATCTGTATCCGCGTATTACGTCGCGAGGACGCGCTCGGTGGTAACGAGAATTTAAGGTAGGTAGAGAAGGGGCGAGACGCGGGGGAAATAGCAATCTCGGTTGACTTCGACGCACGACCGGTCCTCGCCTCTTGCAGTTCGACGTAAACCGCGCGCAATGTGCTTCGCGTGAAATTGAAAGTGGAGTGCCGCGCATAAAATAAGAGTGCTCTAGGCTGTTTCGATATTAACAAATGTTCGTGACGTTAAGTCTTCTAGATTGATTCATCTTTGTATTACATGTTAAATCGGAAATGCCTTTAATCGTAGATATTCTTAATTTTCGTTATCAATTAAAATTCACTGTTTTCTGTGCGGTGATAGCAATCGTGTCATTATTTCGAAGGATTATTCGCAAGCTGCAGTTTTTGATTGACAAACAATAAGTAGCTCCAAATTAGCCCATTGAGAAGTCCATTGCGGAAAAATAATCGCCTCAAAAATTATCCAAAATTATAAAAAATTCACTCCTCCCTGCGCGGTCACAGCAATCGTGTGATTAATTTGAAGGATTATTTGCAAATTGTAGGTATCTTTTGATTGACAAAAAATAAGTAAATATAACAGCCCATTCAAAATTACCCCATCGTAGAAAAATCATCCCTCCAAAAATTATACAAAATTATTAAAAAATTCACTCCTCTCTGTGCAGAGATAGCAATTGCGTGACTTTTCCGGAAGGATTATTCGTCCATTACATCTTTGATTGACAAAAAAATAATCAGGCAGGTATGAGTCAGCCCACTCAAAACTACCCCATCGCAGGGTCTTCTCAAAAATTGTCGAAAATATCAAAATATTCCAAACGATCGCATAATCCGCGATATCATCCGCCCCAATATCCCACAGACGTTCGCGCCATCCTCTCCGCACAGTCCCAAGTACCAACCGATTCGAACCGACCATTCCTCCCTTTGCGAATCGATCTCCCGCGAAACTTCCGTCCGCCAAACTCACCCCGATACGCGCGACGACCTCAAGCGAGAGCCCGTCAAAGCGGAAGAAAAGTCTCGCAAAACACAGAGCGCGCACGCGATTATTATCCGCCGAAACGATCCGCACGCCCGGAAAGGTGCAGGACACGAGAGAGATCCGCGCGCAAACCCGCGGTGGCGCGCGCTCCGGATCGCAAGAGAGGACGACCGCGTGGCCCGAGCACGTGACGGGAGTCCCCTCTCCACGACAACTGCGCGGCGTCCGGACGGCGCGCTCGCGCGTCCCGCCCACAGCGCGCCAACGCTCGCCGCCGCCCTTGTTCGCCTCGTATTCGGCTGTAGGAGAGTCGTCCGCTCGCACTCTCGCCGTTCGGACCGCCGCGGATCCCCGAAGGCCCGTGTGTACCCTCCACGAGGAACCCTCCGAGCCGCGCGCGCGCGCGCGAGAGAGAGAGAGAGAGAGAGAGAGAGAGGCCAGCACCGCGCCGCGCCGCGCGGCCCAACACCGCCTACAGAGGAGAGGGTTGAGCTTTCCGGGAGTGATACCGCGCCGCCATTGGTGGCGCGTCACGTGACCGAGCGAAAGACAGGTTCCCCGGTGCCCGAAGAAAAGAGACAGTAGTAACAACACGGACGCGCTACGGCGCGGAGAACGGCCGGGAGAAGTGAAAAAGATCGTGGGGAGATTTTGCCGGGACGAAGAGAGAGAGAGAGAGAGAGAGAGATCGCGCGCTTCCACCTCCTCCTCCGCCTCCTCTATTTCGCGTACGCCGCTCGGCGAGTTCTGGTCGTGGGTTCGCGCGCGCGAGTACCGCGTGTATCGTCGCGCGCGAGAGTGTCCGATCCCGATATTCCGGGCGCGCGCGCGAGATATTCGTGCAGCGGAGAGATCCCTCGTTGGGGGGAAAACCCGCGCGTACACCGCGGTGTGCTGCTATACACAGTGTGTGCCCCCCGTGAAAGAAAGAGAAGGAGAGAGCAACCCGCCGAATGTTTCGAGCGCGCGCGTCGGCGGTAGGATTTATACCTCGACAGTGATGTTCGCGGCGCACCGCCGCCGCTGCCGCCGCGAGTACCGACACCGGGCGCCGTCCCCGTCGACCGTCGCGCCCCGCACGTCATGAAGCATCGCGACAACGGACTCGTGCCACCGCCGCGGGACCGCAACGAGGGAGTGAACAGTGCAGAGTGCCTCGCGTCGGGTCCGCGCTCCCATGCGCGGTAAGCAGCAGCCGGTGCATCGCGAAGAGCTGCTGTTCCGGCATCAACCGCGGCTGAGCGGCGCGTGCTATCGCCGAGCGTCCCGCAGCGGCGGCGGCGGCGGCGGCGGCGGCGGCGTTTGGGGCCCGGCGGAGAAGGAGCCGGCTGCGACGGCGGCGAAGACGGGGCCCCCGACACCCGTCCTGGCGAACGACGGGTGCGGCGGGACCGCCGGCGGGGGTGGCTTCTGGCTGGCCTCGGTGTCCGCGGGGGCCGGGGCTGCCGCCGCCGGACTACCCCCGCACGGGGCGCACCCCGCGATGGACCCCGGCTGCGGACCCGCCGAGAGCGGCTTCATCAACAGCCAGCCCTCCATGGCCGAGTTCATGACGGCCCTGCCGCAGCTCGACGGCGGCGCGGCTCTTCAGCACTCGTCGGGCGCCGGCGGTCCGATGAGCCCCCCCGGGACCCACCATCCCGGGTACCACGCGATAATGGATCCCCACGGGGTCGCCGATCCGTCCGGCGTCAACGTTCCCGAGTACCCGTGGATGAAGGAGAAGAAGACGACGAGGAAGAGCAATCAGCAAGGTGAGGAACGGGATTAAGTAGTGCCGTGCGCGCGCGCGTCGTTTGCGTCGCGAGGGGCCGAGTTTAGTTGAGCTGAGAAAAGGTGAACACTGAGATAAAAGTGTACTTGATCGAAATAAACGTGACTTTGGATAGTGCCGAGAGCACGTTTATTCGATTTCAATGAATATCGATTTGATTCAAATGACATCTGATTAATTCAATAATCTAATATTTGCGTCCACACTGAGAAAAAAAAAGATTAAAAATTATTCTGTCAGAAGGATAATCCGAGTAGGGGTGCGAAAGGTAAACTAGATCAAAAATTATTCCAAAGAAGGTTAAGTTTTAAACCCTGGAAGGATAATTTTTGATTTATGTTACCTTTCGTACTCGGATTATCCTTCTAACAGGATAATTTTTAATCTTTTTTTTTTCTCAGTGCAACCGATATTCATTTCAATCGAATAAATTACGCTCTTGGGGCTATCCAAAGGCACGTTTATTTCGATCGAGTCAATTTTTTTCTCAGTGTAGTTGAACAAACATGGAGGGACAAAATTAGTTGGTTCTGCTGAAAATTGCTCACAGGGTCGCGAGTAGTTGTTTGTATCGATGAAATTTTTTGACGCATCGATTAGAGATACCTCTTCCTTACGATCATGTGGTATGGTACCTATGTGATTGCGAGGATGAAATATCAAATTAATGTGCGAAACAAAGTTTAATTGATGTAAATTGATAATTACTCGCGACCCCGCAAGTAATTTTTAGTAGATCCAAGTTTTTTCTCTCTGTGTATGCTACTATAGGAGAAACAGTCGGAAATAGGAATTTATTCGCATCGAACGAAAATCTGTTCGAACTGAACAAAAGTATTCTGCGAACCTATATCTACACCGAGGAAAGTATTATAACTTGGTCAATTTATCAACAATCCTGGAAATGATGACCAAACCGTTTGGTGAAACATGGATTCTCCATCTGTCTGGTTAAAGTGACCAATTCTTGGTTAGAATAGCTAAACACTTGGTTGGAACAACTAAATATTCGGTTAGAATAACTAATCGCGTTTAACTAGATGCGTTTTGCCATTTGAACCCGATTATTTCTCTCAGCGCACATAGTGGAACATTTATTTACATCAAATTTTTTTTTCTCGTTGATAAATTCCTATTGATCACGAATAAATTTTCTGCACTGGAAAAAATATTTAGCTAATCCAGCTGTATTTCTGGCTGCCTCAGACATTATTTGGTGACAACTAGAAAAGTATTGCTAGCGTGGCAAGAATGTTTGCTATTGCGAAGAAAATTATCACTGCAATTACTATCATTTTTTCTAGTTGTGGCCAAATTTGTTTGAGTGTACAAGGTTCGTATTGAAATAAATCTTCTTCTGGATACCTACAACTACACGAAAGCAAGGATAAGAAACGCGACCTGCACTGACAAAAAAAAGTAGTAACAACTATTTTAGACTCAACTGTTCCACTTTTGTAATCAGCATCAGCCTTACATAGTTATCGCAGCAATTCTTTTGTTTCGGTAACTAAAAATAGTTACAACTACAAAAACTGCTGCTAATTACCAAACTCGAGCAGTCGAGACCAAAATAATCGTCACAACCACATTTCTCTCAGTGCGGATGACGCGATGCGTCGACGGGAAGTGCTCTTTTGGCGTCGGGTACCGTTTTACCTGGTACCAGCCTAATACACACTGGTCCCACGATGGGAAACGGTCCGAGTCGCGCGTCAGATACGGGAGGGAACTTTGATATACGCCGTATATTATATTCCATCGACGGGAAGTGTTACCAGCGTCGGGTACCGTTATACAAAAGTACGGCATACTTAGAGGACGGTACCGCGCGGTTCCTGGGAAACGCGCGTGAAGCGAGCGTCGGACGGTGGAGAATTTCGATAGACGCGCGCGTCGACATAAATCACGTCCGTGAAGTAATCCAGATATCCTCGTCGCGTCATGGTGATCACTGTTTGTTATACTTGTGCGTGAAAGCTCATCGCTTCGAGGAGAGCTCACGCGCGGTGATGCGTCGCGCTTGGGGTGGCCCGCGAAGCCGTTTCATCGACGGATGGATTTTAGTGCCGTATCATCGTTACGTGATTTTCTTATATATAAGCGCGCACGATGTAACGGTGTTTGTTTACACGGGGGATTATATGGGAAGCGGTAGCGAAATATCGATTGTGATGTACACTGAGAAAAAAATGTACTTGATCGAAATAAACGTGCCTTAAAACGTGGATAATCCCAAGAGCGTATTTATTCGATTTAAATGAATATCGGTTGGACGCAAATATTAGATTATTGAATTAATTAATTTGAATCAAATCGATATTCATTTATATAATCGAATAAATACGCTCTTGGGACTATCCAAAGGCACGTTTATTTCGATCAAGTGCATTTTTTTCTCAGTGTATTTGCAGAGGTGCATCGAAGAAAATGATTACAGAAATGTTAGAGGGACATTTGGTTCGTGCGTGCAACAGGACAATATTTTTATCGCGACAAAACAAATGTTTAGCTAGGACGAATAAATATTGGTCGTGGCGATACATTGTTTCGAAATGATTGACGACGGCAATCGGACATTTTTCGTCGCGATGTGTATCTATTATAAATATATTTTATCAGTCACATACCAAAGGATTTGGAGATTTGACTAAATCGGCGGATACAAACGGAGAAGAGAGAATCCAGATTTAGTTTATCTGAACTAATAACTTGCTGGAATTTATCATATAGCTCCTTTCCGTCAAATATTTCTTAATTTATCAATCATTATAATTGAATTATATTTCATTCGAGTAGCCAAGTCAACGATCCTCCGCTCGTGACGGCCAATTTAATCAAATCTACTCATTTTTTTCCAAGTAAAAGGAACATTTAATTAAGTAGGTAGGTATAATTTTTCTCCGCGGATGTGACACTTCAAATCATTCGGTCATTGTATTTAGTGCTGCTGCCTATTAGTTTGAAAATATTTCGACGATGCATTGATAAAGATATCTATCGATTTTCTAAAGCATTTAAAAAATCAAACGAAGAGAAACGCCTTGTTCTTCAAGAAAAATGCGACTATTTCATCATAATCATCTTAAAATCATTTACGGACTGATGAAAACGATAAACACTTTGTTTAGATAATCAAAATCTAAAAGCTTAGTTATAAATTTAATGAAAACCTTCCAGCGCGTTAATTGCGTGAAAGCAAATGCTATAATTAGTATCAGATTATCATCGCCTAGGAAGACTTTTATTGCAAATTTATCGGCCTTCTACATTCATAAATAACAAATTCAGCCTATCATCAACCTCTACTTCAACTTTGAGCCAAATTACCTAACCATAGACACATTACGTAGCCATTGAGAATCGTCGTCGCTCCATTTCAGTTAATTATCGAAGAAATAATCAGACCGGATATAGGCTATATAAGAAAAAACGTTATAAAAGCATTCATTAGGGGGATCATTACAGCAAGAATTATGGATCGTTTCTACGTCATAAAATTATATCTACACTATTAACAATATTTATCATAAATTTCAGAAAAATGCAGAAGTTTTCATTGAACACAAATAAGGTTTCTTAAATATCCCAAAATCTTCCCTTAAAATTCAGAAAAGTGTCGCACGGATCATGGATTTCATTAAAATGAAGCTTTAAAATTAAAAGACGATCGAAATATCGCAAAATTATTATTTAGAATTAAGATAAACATGCGTTATTTGGAATTAAAAGTACACTAAGAGAAAAGATCTGGTTGAATACGAACCGGATAGAAAAATTTATTTGAGATAAATAGGAATTTATTCACATCGAACAAAAGTCTGTTTGAATGAGATAAATGCTTTTTGTCTTCTAATCGAGTACGAACCTAGTAGAACATTTTATCAAATTCAAATAGACTTTCGATCGATGTGAATATAAATTCCAATTCATATCTCAAATAAATTTTTCTATTACGTTCGTGTTCAACTAGACCTTTTCCCCGGCTGTGTAATTTCATAAAACTAAAGTAGGTACAATATATCGTCATGACTGAAAATTAGCGAAACTTTTAACAGTGCACAAGAACGACTCCAGTGTTCGCCAAATGTCTCTTCGCCCGTGACAAATTTAACCCGCATCCGAGCAACACGTGTACCGAAATCCTGCCGTTACCGGCTTGAAAATTTCACAAAGACGTCAGCGCCCACCGCGAAAGGGTTCGTCAGCATTCGTTCGCCCAGGTCGCTAACTACTCCAATGAAGCGGCGGCGGTTTCACGCGACTGCATTATGCCGCGCCGCGGGACGTCCGCGCTCGCCGACGGTATAGTGCCACTCCCGCGCGCCGCTCATTTCCCGTATCACATCTGGGGACCATCACTCGCGAAAAGCGCCTTTGGAAAATACTGGAAGACAAGTTTCGATGTATCATTCAGTCCGTTTCGTCTCTGGTCGACCAGCGTGGAAATCGAGGCGAAACACGGCGGTCCGCAATACATGTGTGCGCTTCGTCCTCCGACTCGTCCCGAGGATCGCTTCAAGGATGCGGTGACTAGCGTGGAAAATCGTGAGAACGCAGGAGATATCGTTATCCTTAGTATTCCTCATTTGAATCTTTCTCTTTTCATAGAAATTGGCAATTTAACTCATTTCTCGACTCTCTTCCGGTAAGCGATTAATATTATTTCGAAATAATTCATCATATTTATACGTGGATCTTCATTTTAGCCTCGCGGCGATTTGAAGAATTGTTATAATTGTGTTTTTTATAGTGCCCACGGGAAACGTCAGTGAAAGTGGAGCTGCGAGGATGGTTGAAAGTGAAAAGTGACGAGAAATTGTGCGATGAGGGTGATACCGCTGATTTTCGCAGTTATTGCAAGATTTCTTCGCGTGTAATTTGCATGATAAACTTCACGTCAGACGAGTGAGCTTGTGAAAAGTGGAGACGTTGGAATGAACGAGGTGCGGTTCGTTTTAAACGATTAAAAGTGACGAATGATGCGTCCAATGCGTCCAACAATGAGTGCAGTGCAGTGTTCATCAAAGTAACGATAGCAAGTGTGGCGAATTTACGAAATAAAAATGTGATAGAAAGTTAAAAAGTAAATATATTTAATTTGTTTGACACGAGGTGATAAATTGCACGGGATAGACGCGATTGACTGCTGAAAAATGACTGCACACGTGACTGACTGTGTGTTTAAATTATAAATAAAATACTAAAACCTCTCGAAATTCATCTTTTAACAATTCTCCAAATATACACAAACAATCCTTTAAAATGAGTTCTATCTCAAAAAATCCTTTTCTTCGTTAATTAACTGACCAATGCACACGACAAATATTTCAACGCAACGAAACTCGTAGACCACAATGGACCATCCCAAATAAAACATCCCTTAACACACGGTTACCCATAAACTCAGCGCGACCAAATTTGCCCAAAAGTGCTGCAAAACATGTGCCTGAAGTTCCGAACGTTCATTCACTCAAAAAAATTTGGCCACAACTAGAAAATTATAGTAATTGCAGTGATAATTTTCTTCGCAATAGCAAGAATTCTTGCTACGCTAGCAATATTTTACTAGTTGTCACCAAATAATGTCTGAGGCAGCCAGAAATATAGCTGGATTAGCTAAATATTTTTTACAGTGTTTGAACCAAAAATTGTCACTTTAAAAGACCATGAGAACTGGTGAGTTTATCGATTACTTTATTTTCGATAGTCGGCCAGTTCGAAAAAATTTCTCTATAAATCTAGTAATCAATTAAACTAAACACTGGTCATGTGTGATCTCTTAAAATCGAAATTTTTCGTTCAAATGAACGTTTGGAACTTCAGGTGCACGGAGAAAAATGGATTTGAAATGAAGAGCACTGAGTGCTCTTATTCTGGCATTATGTGAACGACTGTGTTGATACTGGAGTGACAACTCGAATTTTTGCAAATTATTGTCAGGCAAAATAGCACTTCATTCCCCTCATATTATAAAATGATTTACCACATTTTATGATGCAACTAACGTGTAGGTATACAGAGAAAAATAAAGTACTACCTATTTTTTTTATTCTTCAATTCCTATTTCTTATTTTTCTCCGTGTATCCATTGGCTGTATCGTCAAAAATGCCAATTTATTTGAAAATGTGCGATATTGTATTAATGTTTGCCACACGAGGAAAATGAAATACTATTTCGCATGGCGATATTTTGCAAAAACTCGAGTTGTCACTCCAGCGCCATACAGTCTACCTACACTGAGAAAAAAAAAAGATTAAAAATTATTCTGTTAGAAGGATAATCTGAGTACGAAAGGTAAAAATAGATCAAAAATTATCCTAAAGAAGGTTAAATTTTAAACCCTGGGAGGATAATTTTTTATCTATTTTACCTTTCGTACTCAGATTATCCTTCTAACAGAATATTTTTTAATCTTTTTTTTTTCAGTGTATATCACACAACGCCAGAATCTGAGCACTCCAATGCTCTTCATTCCAAATCCATTTTTCTCCGAGTACCTATGTATCTATGTACCTCTACTTTTCAAAACTACAATTTGGAATAGCGTGTGTACAGGCGCACAATAATAAACGTACTCGACGCAAAGGTCGACTCCGGAAGTGGCCGTACACGCTGCTCGCAGCGCGGCGGCGGTCGAAAAGCGATCGTCGCCGCTGATAAACTCCCAGCGTAAATCTCGCCACGTACTAAAACGGTCCATTCGTTCCATCCGCCCGCGCGGAGAAGGAGCGACGCGCGTACGCGTGTGGTACACCTATACACGGCCGTCCCGGGGATGTATATCGTAGAGAGGCAGTCGTTTTCCGCCAACTTGTTGGCCATTGTCGGCCCATCGAGGACCGATAAATCTGCGGAGAGGTCTACTAGGCGCGCGCTTCGGTCCACACACACCTATACTTATAGTACCTACAGTAAAATTGTATCTCCGTACATAGCGTGAAAAAAAAAAATTCCTGACAACCTAATTTTTTCAGGGTTTGTCAGCGACTGTCTCCTAAGTGTAAAATTAGCAAAATCGGAAACTTTTCGAAACCCACCCCCAAGGGTTCAATAAACGGCCGCTAAGTCCGGAGATAATAAATTTATAAACAACTTTCATAAGACAAAGTAATAGAGAATGTTCTTATGTACAATTTCAGTCTAATAATTTTGTTATAGCGTAATTTTCAAAAAAAAAACAACCCCTATTCCTCAAAAGTCCAAGGGGAAAGTTTCCGATTTTGCTAATTTTACACTTAGCAGACAGTCGCTGACAGACCCTGAAAAAGTCAGCTTGTCCGGAATTTTTTTTTTTTTTTTTTCAAACGACAATTTCATTGGACTAATACGACGAGGCACCGCGCCACTGGGCGCTATATCCAACGCGAGAGAGGGTAGAAGGAGTTTACAGCCCGCGAGGGTCGCCGTTTAACAACAAGCAGTCCTTTCTCTCTTCTACTCATCGGACTCTCCCTTCGGATGTGTCTCTCGCTCTCTCCGCGGCGACGATTTAACGACGTGGCGATGCGTTCGGCGGTCCTACCGCGCGCGCTCTCACGAAGCGGGACCGCCGTCCGCGGAACGGGGGAAGATTAAGTGTTTGGCACGGAGGTTAACCAGGCGCCGGCCGGCGGTAACACGCGGAATCATCTGTAAATTGAGCGCCGGGCAACGCGCGGGAGCGTCGGGACGGCCATAACTCACTCCGGGGGTGCCGCGCGCGCGCCAAATGCAAGAGGTGGGGAGGTCCATCGGTCCGGGGGCGCGCCCCCGCGTGTCTCTTATCGCCGTCTGACGCGACCGCGCGGCGAGAGGTGGTCCCGGCTCCCTTTGACTCGTCGTGTGTGATAAAACGGATCGACGCTGGACTGTATAAGTGCGTTACGATGGGTCTGGGGTCGCGGGCCGGGGCGATCTCGCCCTGCCGCGCGGGGTGGTCATTTTTGCAGAGTAGCGTGGCAGAGGTGAAAGGCGCGTTACTTTATTATCTGGAGTCGAGAGTTGAAGCTGGATATGATATTTAATTATTCGTGACGGTTGTAATCGTCGGGCTGGGGGGTGGTTATTTCTGCAGGGTGAAATGTTGAGTTGGAAGTAAATCGTTTGATGTTGAATGGAAAATTTGATGTCGTCACTGCATCTTGATATTAGGTGAGGACATTTGAGATCCGATGTTTCAATTCGGTGCATCGTTATTCGTTATGTACCGAAATACCGTTAAATTTTTTCTTAATTCTCAGACATAATAACGCTCGAATGTACATTAAATTTACGAAATTATAGTCCTCCGTTCCAGGAAACTCGTATTTATCTTAATTCTGAATAATAATTTTTCGATATTTCGATTACGTTTCTATTTTAAAGCACAACCTTAAAAAATGCATTATCCGTGCAATGTTTTCTCTAAGCTTCAAGGGAAAATTGTACGATATCGAAAACACATCTGTACCTATTTGACAAAACCTGAAGTTCAAAATAAATATTTTTAATGGTGTGGGTGAAATGTTGAGCTGAAAGTAACTTCATTATTCGAGATTGAATGTAACATTTGATTTATCGTCATAGAGTTTTGATATTAGGTGAGAAAATTATAGCACTCTCCTCTGGACTGCATAATATTTTGTTGATTTAAGGTATGACGAAGAATGTACTAGATACGCTCGGTGCAGTCGGTGCAGCCCGAGGAAAAACTCTGTTAATATATCGCCGCTTGAAACTATGCTGATTTTCGTACGAATCAATCAGCGTCGAACTGTAAATATACCTAATTACGAGCTCGAACGCAAACCGGGGAGTACACATTTACGCGGAATCTTTGAGCGGAACGACTGCAATATCGTCGCGTCGTTTCTCCGGGTTATCTTCGACCGCAACAAAAAAATGACAAGCCCACTTCCGCAAATCGGTCCGCGAGTGCCGCGCCGCTCGCCCCGCGACCGTTGCCGAACGTCGTCCTTGGCGTCACCTATACTCGCCCGCATTAAACTCCAATCTGTTACGTCGGCGTCCCCCCCCCCCCCGCCGGGCCGCTACGCGAGGTGTGTTTTAGGTGAGAAGAGAGGCGAACAGGGGAGACGACGCTGATTAGTTGAGTTATTTGCCGGGAGGCCCGCAACTGATGTCTATACTTGACGGTAATTCTTGGCGGTCGCGGCAAAAACGCGATTCCGCGGATGTTTTTGCGACGCCTTGTTCCGGGCGTCTCATCAGTCACCGCGCGAAAGGCACCGGCGGAGGCGTCGGCGTCGACCCAGCAGCAGACTCTCCGAGACGCCGATGTGTCAATTAATCCCTGCATCCCCCCGGGATCGCGCTAGCTAGGCAGGGTCACGGACCCTCCTCTCCCTCTTGTTCTCTCTCTCTCTCTCTCTCTCGCCCTTCGTAGATACCCACCCCGTCGGAGCGACCGCCGCTCTTCGACGCGTCCTCGAGAAGAACATCACCCGTTCGCGTCGGGAGGATCTTTCGTCTTTACATATTCGCACCGTGCCCTGGGATTAATCTGCTTATGATAACGCGGGGGCTGTCGCGTTCCTCGCTGTTGATTGTACAAGGTGGTATCAGGATTTTTTTTTGGAAAATCGAAATGATTATCGATGATGATTAACCCTGCAGCACTCGACCTATTGTTTATTTTGGGTTTATTTTATAATAAAGAGAGTTCTGGAAAAATTAAGCGTAATTATTTGAACCTGATTTTGTCTCGACGCAATAAAAAAAATACACAATAATAGACAGCGAGAGAAATGCTCACGCGCGAATTTTGGTGTGATTTTAGCGCGAGTGCTGCAGGGTTAAATAAAGAAATAACTGGGACGGCGGATCTTCGTTTGTCGTCACAACGATAATTGAAGGTACCAATGCAAAAAGTGCCTAAGTCACATTTTGCCGTCTTCGAGAAAAACGCCTTTGAAAAGTACGACACTAATCTTAATTTGATTTAAAACCACTCGTTCTAATAGTAATAAAATATAATGTGTGTAAAAAATCAAGTAAATATTAGCAAACGTAACATTTTCAAGAAGATAAGAAACTTGAAAAGCGTTTTTCTCGAAGATGGCAAAATGTGACTTAGGCACTTTTTGCATTGATGCCTTTAATTGTAAGTATAGGGTAGACCGAGGCGAATCGGATCATAGATCTGTATTCCATAAATCGCAATGAAAATGAGCATTTCGATTATTCGTATCGCTTTATTGGAGACGAACGAAGTAATATGAATGATCGAAATGCTAATTTTCAATACGATTTAAGAAATGTGGATCTATGATTCAATTTGCCTCGGTCTACCCTACAGGGTGAGTTGCGTAAGAGGTAGAGGATTGGTGCGCGGTCTAATAAGTGACCAATATCGGGCTATCCCGTTGTTACAGCATTGGTTGATCAAGTCTCCCTTCATGACGTGGGTTGCTGCACACCTCGTAAAGAGAAACTTGACTGATAAGGAGAGAGAAAACGACGAGACAGTCTGCTGTAACATATATTTGCGCGGAAAAAAATGCTGATATTTTGGATTTACAAGGTCGAAGTTTTAAATACATTCTTGTAAATACAACTACACTGGGGGAAAAAGTCTAGTTGAATGCGAACCTATAATAGAAAAAAGTTTATTTGAGATAAATTGGAATTTATTCACATCAAACAAAAGTCTATTTAAATTAGATAAATATTTCGCGTATCTTTTTAATTGAGTACGAACCTAGCAGAACATTTATCTAATTCAAATAGACTTTTGTGTTCGATGTGAATAGATTCCTATTCATCTCAAATAAATGTTTCTATCACACTGAGAAAAAAAAAAGATTAAAATTTATTCTGTTAGAAGGATAATCTGAATACGAAAGGTAAAACAGATCAAAAATTATCCTTCCAGGGTATAAAATTTAACCTTCCTTAGAATAATTTTCGATCCACTTTACCTTTCGTACTCAGATTTTCCTTCTAACAGAATAAATTTTAATCTTTTTTTTTCTCAGTGCAGGCTCGTATTCATGAATTCTAATTGCAATTAGAATTTTTCTCTGGGTGTAAATTCTATGTACAATTAATTACACCATATGTAAACTGCATCCAGCTCTGCTGTTAATTTTCCACATTCCTGGTAAACTTAACATTTTTCTGCTGTAAATTTAACATTGCCCTGCGCCTGCCATGTACACTGAAAGAACTCTTGATTAGGCTAACAAAATATAATATAATATTTTGAACGAATACGAGCCAACAAAACGTTCTTTTGGGAATCGTAAAATTCTCCGGTTGATTTCACGAAAACTTTGATAATCCAGCAAATATTTTGACAGGTCATCAAATTGACTCAACAAAATTATTTCTTTGGCTGGGTACTTTTTCCCTCGGTGTAGTAAGCGCAGATTTCGCTACAATTTCCAGCAATCGGTGTACTGTCGACGTTAAATTGTTTCCGTCTAGGTACAAACCACATGAGAACACGTTAAAAGTTGTTAAAACCCTAAAATCGAGCGAAGAAAATCACCGAAGAGAATTAATCGACTGCTATACCTACAAGGGAGAGAAACCACACCTTTCAGCCCTCGTCCGATCTGCCGATACGCGCGATCGACTCTCAGACCATACCCACTCGCTTCGTCTCGAGATAGGAGAACCGCGGTAGCGGCGTGTAATTTAAAGATTCGTCGGCGAGTAAATCCGCGAGCGAATTAGAGATAACTTTCCGCAGGAAATCCCTCCAGCTGTTATACGGGGGTGGGAAGATGGGGGCGAAACGCGGGGGAAAGGTCCTCGAGAGATGGCCAATATCTCGGGGAATCTATACGCGTGGCGGGTGAACGAACGTACCTATATCCGGTTCTCGGTCGAAAGAACTCCCATCTCACTATGTTCGGTCCCTGAGTCCGCGCGGGAGAGCGTCCGCGTGTGACTTAGACAAGCGGAGCGAGTCATCGGGTGTAGGTGTAGCGGATTTGGGTTTGGCCAATCTGGCGAGGCTCGACAACGACTCGATCTCCCGACGTCGAGCTGCGTAAACCCTTCGTATCGCGCGTGATCTCGAAATCCTTGCGTTGATCGACGACTTGTAGAATGAGGATGACGAAGATCGCTTTGTATTTTTGGACGAAGGAGGGAACTGAGAGATATGACCAATTATTTATTATTTTTGTATCACTTTACTGGGCGATTTTTTGAGGACTCTGAAAATCTGAAGTTCTTACTTTAATCGTACGATTATGCGACACTGAGAAAAATAATCTGGTCAATCTGACCAAAATCCTGGAGACTGTAATCAAACTGTTTGGTTCAATGCAGATAGCTACTCCATTTGTTTGGTTAAAGTGACCATTTTTTGCTTAGAATAACTGGACATACAGTTGGAGTAATTAAATATTTCGTTCAACTTACTACATATAGTATTTTGATTAGTATAACTGAATTCGTTTAACCAGATGCGTTTTGTCATTTCAACTAAGTTATTTTTCTCAGTATACCTACTAGTTTTTATTTGAGGTTGGGTCAGTGTCTTCTTCAAGACTGTATTGTATAATCTATAAGAAAAGTCCTCTACCAATGTCAGTGAAAAATGTATAAATGACAAGATAACCGTGACCGAAGAATGTATATTAGATTTCAAAATTCGTCCTATTGAAAATAAAATTCGCCGAGAATTATTCAAAACTACACTCAGAAAAAAATGCAGTAGGTTCGACTAAATTAGCGATAATGGACGGTAAAATCCAGATCTAATAAATTAAACTAATAATTTGCTAAAATTGACTATAGCTTGTTTTCGTCAAACAGTTTTTAATAATTATAACCAAATTATTTAACCCTTCCATGCATAGTATACACAACAGTGGATGAATGAAAAACATTCTTTTTGTTCAACCTTGACTTATCACAAAAGGAATTTTCTTTGTGAAAATCTAAATTTCCGAAAATTTATGCATGAAACGGTGAATTCAAATAACTTAATCGGCCATTTTGGTCAAACCTTGCTCTAATTTTCCTCAATAAAAAAAAGTACAGAAATAATTCTTCGTTAAGCGTATCGTAAAAAAGATTCCTCTCATCAATCTCGAAACCGCGCGAGAGATCCCGAAATGATTTCCGCCTGCCACCTCGACGTCGCGTCGCGCGGCCTCCTTCGCCCGCGAGCATCTGGAGAAGTCGCGCGGAAAGCGCGCAGTGACTTCTTCCCATCCACCGTTCGCCACGGGTGCACGGTCTATCATGCAAATATCAGCGTACGCGTTCCACCGCAAAATAATAAACACGGAATAACAAATTGATAATCCGGAACCCCATAACCATCCACATATTTCGGACTAAATCTCTGGCCCGATACTAAAAGAAGTTTCCACGCTCGTTGTCGCGCCAAATGGGACGCTATAAAAGTGCGGGGATGCCGCCGCGGCATCCCCACTCCGCGCGACGGCCCTCGCTCGCAGAGCTCCGGCGCTCCGCGCGCTCGGAAATTTCTCTGGAGGGGCTTAGCAAGGCTCGCTAGGAGCGCGTACTTACGAATTATAGCGCGGATTCCTTCCTCGCGAATTCTAGGAAGGAAAGGGGATTTATGCGCTCTTTTTTACGATGCGGATTTTATACGTTCGATCTACGACGTTTAACCGCGACGATCGACTTTTCGTGCCGAATCGAATTAGCGGGAGAATAAGGCTCGTTGGTATTATGTAACGCGATAAACTGATGACGACGACTAGATCGAGAGGAATTGTACAGTCCGACTTATGAATTATTTACGTATTACGTTGTAACTTTATGACAACGATAATTTGTCGAAATCCGTATTCAATGCATTTAGGGTAAACGTGGGATAAACGCCCCAGTGTTTCGGTTCGACTTTGAACGCGATTATCTCGAAATGCAATAGAGGTATTTGAAAAATCAAGAGAGCTTTTTTCTAGTAGACATAGAAAGAAATGTCTTTTGCTTAAACTTTTTTTCGATATCTCTCATCGTCTTCAAGATAATCGACTTTTGATTTTCACTTCAACCTGAGTGTTTTATCCTAGTGGCCGTTATTTCACAAATATGGAAGGATTGATTGACCACAGAATATATTTTAGAAATACGCGAATGTCTTTTATATGTCTCACGTGACGAAGGATTTACCGATCACAGGACATAGTTTAGAAATACGAATCTATTGCATATATTTCACGTGATTCGCTGTATGCAAACTATCTTAACGTGAATCGTTTCTATTCATTCACCAAAAAATACAAAGAAAAAGCTAAACGAATGCCAGAAAATTTACTTACACGCCACGCTGCCTTCACCATATATATAGTTAAAGTATCAAAAAATTCCAACGCTCACTTAAATCGATGCCCCCCCGCGCGCTCTTCTCGTCTATATACGAAGGATTTCGCGCGCAGCATCCCTACGAGGGACGTATCTGCGGTTCCCGGCGTTAATAATAATTTTATGTAAATGTTCCGCGGTAAGCGGAGCGAGCGAACGACGACGACGACGACGACGACGTCGACGTCGACGGGTAGGAAGCGGGAACCGCGACGCTCTCTCGTATCTCCGCTTCGAGGGGGTGGGCGGCGGCGGCGGCGGTGGCGCGGAGGCTGGGAATGGCAAAGGGACGGATTCCCATATCTGTTACGTTAGTCACTCGTAAAAGGGAAGTAGGTGTAAAAATTTGCAGGGAGGCTGAATAACGGCATATGCAGGGGGCTTCTGACATCGGCGATAAGAACGTGGCGAAGGGGAGCCAAAGAGAGATGCGTATGCCGTAACGCTTTGTCATATCGAGAGCGAGCGAAGGAATATTCGAGAGAGTCGCGAGCGGATTTCGTTGGCAAATGAAGCGGAGGAAATTAAATGTAAGCGAAAATTTTTACGATTTAATCATTTTTTTCGATGAGAGAGAGAGAGAGGGCTAGAATTTTAAACAACTTTTTTTATTGGACCAATGATGGAAGAGAAAGACAAAATTTTTGTGTATAAGTGAAACAGTATCTGCTTTGGATTTATACGGTCAACTTTATCGCCGAAAGTGGAATTGTGAAAATTAGTTGCAATGTGTCTGTTTGAGGAGTTGGGGATAAATATTTTAGGATGATATTTGATGCTCGCGAGCATCCGCGGTTTTGCGACCTACCTAATGCAGTCGGAATACATAAGACGGCGTGTTAACACCTCATCGCGTGGTATAAAATGGTACCGAATCACTGCAGCTCCTTTTAGGATTTATGAGTGCTTCGGAGTAGGCTATCAAACCAAGGATGCTTACCATAAATTGGGGTTATTTCGACGTTTTAGGGTCTGTCCGCTGTTTTAAACGCGTCCTAATGCCTGCATTTTGAAAATGCCTCTTCTAAAATATCTTTCTTTCTTTCAAGTGTTTAATTATTGAAAAAAAAAAACTATTCTATTGATTTGTTCTTATTTAATTTGCAGTTTCAGTTTCACATTATATGATTCAATTGATAATTTAATAGTTTCTTTTTATTATGTTCCAATTTACTTTTATTTCATAGTCCGCGAAGTAGAAATATGACGGTTCAAATAAATAATCCATACGATGTTATCGAAAAATGAAAGTCTAAATTCTCCCTTTTCCCAATAAAATATATCGTGGATGAAAATACTGCGTTAAAAAAAATATCGAAATTCAAAAAATAAAGTTTTACAGCGCGTAGAAAGTACCTAATCGTAAACCAAAAAATTCTCCAAACTTTTCAACTAACCGGACCTCCCAAAAAACGAACCCCAAGAACAATAGATGTCGATCGCCGAAACGCGAAGCGCGTACATGTCAAATTATAACTTTCGAAACATCTGTCGAGTTATAACGTCCGTCTTCCATTGAGTTATTGTTTTCGAACTCAATACAGTTCCTGTCCTTTCAACGATCGCATTCGACGAACAACGAAAGACCATTAATTAGACTTTTCGTCGCCGGTATACAGCCGGTGAAACTATGTGTTTCGTGCCAACGCGTACGTATGTACATATAAAAGAGCGGGTAACTAAATAAATATGCCACATGTACCCCGCACAATACGCATAAATATACTGTATATAAAATAGCTCGATAACTAAATCTATAATACGAATTACGTGTGACAAAATTGTCGATTCCGTTCACAGCAGGAAGCATGGCTCGACAGATGAGAAAGTTTCCAAATTGGGACGAAAAAAATCAGAGAGTTCCACTCGCCATATGCGTATACAGAGAAAAAATAAACTTTTTCGAACTATACGATCATATATAGTTGAAGATTTGTATAGTCATCTGAATTATATAATACATACATAATTTTTATACTGAGAAACATGACTAGGTTAAAATGATAAAACGCATTTGATTAAACGCGTTTAGTTATTTTAACCAAAATACTGGTTAGTTGAGTCAAATATTTAGTTATTGTAACCAAATATATAGTTATTCTAACCATAAAGTAATCAGTTTAACCAAACAGATGGAGGATCCATATTTATCCAAACGATTTTGATTAAACTGGCCAGTTATTTTTCTCAGTGTGGTCTTCGTAAATATCGTACTTTATAGTAAAATGCAAAAAATGAATATAAAACAAATATCGTTCGTAATTAATAAATATATTTAAAAAAACAATAATTTGTGTTAAATTGACAAGTGAATTTTTGTGCACATAGTAAATCTTTCTCCTTACGAATAATAAAAAAATTCATATAAATGATAAAATAAGTTTGAGGCCACGAGTGGCGCCTGGCCGCGCGATATAGTTAAAATATCGTTAGTCGAACTATAATTTTCCCCCACATTCAGAGTGCAGGTATTCCCATTCACGACGCCGCAGCCCCGCGTTAATATTCCTGCCCGAGACACGTTGGACTTTTTTTATTTTCAGGAGAAAACAATTATTGTTTCCGTCGCGCGGCGAGGATCGTTTAAAAACGTCTGCCCCGCGAGACTCTCCTTGGGTGGGTAAAAGCCGGGCCAGAAGTCGATTTCGAGCGCGGCGGAGACCCGACTAATGAATTGCCGGACTGCACACAGGGACTGTTTATAAACCGTTTAAACGTCGGCGCGGGGTTCGCGAGGCGACGTCGGGAGTGGGTGGGAAAAAGTGAGGGCGGAGGGGAGTGGAGGAGAGGCAGTGATGGATGAACGGTGGACAGGTCGCGGAACTCACCCCTTGCGGCAGAGAGCCTACAATTATATATTATTTATGAATATTATTAACATACATTAAGCGATATCCCGACGAAACTTCGCGCACTCTCGTCGCTGCTGTGGGCGTGGCCCCGGGGCGATCGAATCTTCGGCAACGAATTTTTGTTATACCGAGAAGATTTTTTTAATTAATTCCTATATTTAACGTCGCTGTGGGGACGCGCGAAGATTCTAGATTACATCGAATTGAAGTCCACCGATTATTTCTATTTCCTTAATTTTCCCTGCAATTTACATTTAATAGGATTCTCATTAACTGCAAAATAATTTAGAGATTTCTTCGCGGATTAAATTCTCGACTCGCGCTCGATCGAACCGATTATATTTAAAATTGGATCGAATCAATATTTCGTAGAAATGAAATCAACATTGGTTCGAGAATATTTTGAAAAATTGAGTCCCGCGTGAACTTTTCAAACGAATCTACCTTATATCGCGCAAATTGCAACAAATTGCGCAGCGTAACCAATTATTAAGTAACAAAATGACGATCCCGTAAAAAAGGACAATCGGGTAATATCGCTCGCTCCAATTATCGGCTCATTAGTCGCACCAACGAGAGGCACACATTAATCATTAAACAAGACGCCCGTAGGAATGCCAAATACCGCGCAAAGATTTACAATACAAATTTCCTCACACGACTCCCGCTTTCTCTCTCTCTCTCTCTCTCCCTCGCCTCTCTTTCCACAATTCCCAAAACGGCATAAATCCCCGCTCCCGTCGTTCGTCCATCGAAGAAATCGGGCGGCGCGCGCGGCTGAGGAATAAGTTTTTCCCCGTATTTCTGTAAATCTCTCCAGACGGAACAACCGCGCCGTATTCTTTTTGTCGTCGGGCGGCCCTCGCCCCGGCTCCTTTATATTAAAAATGAACTGTCGCTTCCACTGACGACATGGACGGGTATTTGACTGTACTACCGCTTTTATTTGATAAATCGCGGAGCGACCTCCTCTTTTGGTCATCTGAATTTCTAATGCATTATTTTCCCGGGGCCGTACCATCCGCCGGCTATACGCCGAATGGCAAGGGTGCGCGGAGGGCGAGGGTGGTTACCGGTGAGGGATGAGGGGCGCGCGCGCGAACCTCGGAGGGGAATACTCGGGGGCTCTCTCCGCCGCGTCTGACGATCTCTCCGCGCGCAATTCAGAACCCCCCTGGCAGGCTC
This sequence comes from Xiphydria camelus, assembly GCA_963678675.1. Lineage (NCBI taxonomy): Eukaryota > Metazoa > Arthropoda > Insecta > Hymenoptera > Xiphydriidae > Xiphydria > Xiphydria camelus. The sequence goes on along the minus strand of OY783197.1, from coordinate 25,485,485 downwards.
TGCTGTATATATGTATAGATAGGTGCACGTACTTCGAGAGAAGAGCGGAGTCTCGTCGCTTCGCCGTCGTCGTCGTCGTCGTCGTCTCCGTCGACCTCGAACTCTCATCTCCATAATTTGTCATTACGTTATCACGTAGCGAAGACCGCCGCGCTATACGTACACTCGCGTTTCCCTCATCGACGGTCGCGTGACGGCCTCGATTTTCCGATGGTCGAATTATTGTTGTTATACGTACATCGCGCGCGCGAGCGCTGCGAAACGAGCGTCTCGAGGGGAAGAGGATACAGCCTGAGTCTAGTTCGAGTGGTAAAATTGCCCGTGACTGAATGGAAGTTCGATGGAGATTTTTTTCTTGCAGTGATAACGTGGAATTTTTCGCCACTTCGAACGAGAACTAGAGTTTGTACTATTTGCCAAAGTAGGTGTGACACTCGGCTACCAATTTACGATTTTCTCTTGGAACAAGACAGTAGAGTAAAAGTGGAACAAACGCTCTAGTTTGAAGAGGACAAGTTAAACATCGATTATCTCGAAAACGCATGGAGATATCGGAAAAAAGTTCAAGCAAAAAATGTTTGCCTATATTTCCACCATAAAAAAGCTTTTCTTGATTTTTCACGTATCTCCACTGAGTCTCGAGATAATCGCCTTCAAAGTTTAACTGTGAGGTGTGTTTATTTCACTTTCACCCTAAAAAGATTATCGTCGTACCGTTAGAAACGAGCGACGCGCCAGACTCCAAATCTAACCTCGATACATTTTTATACGAGCGCACAAACGCCTCCTACAACGTCAGAGGCGAACACCAACCGCAAGGCATTCTTTAATTCAATTGTGAGCGTGATTGAAGAATCGCCTATATACTAATCTTTCGCCAGGACCGCGCGCCGAACCTGTTGGCTAATAATGGTCCCTTCACGACGCGATAGAAGGGGAGAAAAAATCATTTCTAACTCTACAGCAGCAGCAGCAGCAGCAGCACAAGCCTACATTTCATCCACACCGACTGTTTAGCTTTGTAACGCCAAGGTGCCAGTCATCGGCGATTGACTTTGAAGTGCCGCTCGCTCTCGCTTTATACGTACATAGATCCCGGCCCTCTGAGGAAGGAGTCCGCGCGCCCTCCTTCCAGTGACCGTTCTGATATTTTTTTTTCCCATTACGTTCGCCGCTGTATACGACGCGTATCGCGCGCACGGTTCGCCACCGCCGCGAACGGGACGAGGACGTTGACTCCTGCGTTTGTGGAGAATTAGCGAGAGGCGCGGAGACCGTGTGAGAGCGTATAGGCACCACGCCGTTGCTCAGGTTCTCCGCGGTGCCTTCGTCTTTAGTACTGAGGGAAAAGTTTTAGTTGAATACGTACCTATCCAGGTACACTGAGAAAAGAAAAGATTAAAAATTATTCTGTTAGAAGGATAATCTGAGTACGAAAGGTAAAATAGATCAAAAATTATCCTAAAGAAGGTTAAATTTTAAACCCTGGAAGGACAATTTTTGATCTATTTTACCTGTCGTACTCGGATTATCCTTCTAATAGAATAATTTTTAATCTTTTCTTTTCTCAGTGTGTAGGAAAGATTAATTTTGTACAGTCATTATTTTAATATAAGCCATATGTGTATTATATATGGATATGGATTGTACAAAAAATAAAGTAATTGAAATAATGCCACATACATAAACCGTATATAGTCCGTATATGATTTATATAACATGTGAGGCTAGACTTACTCGCCAGGAAAGAAACTCGAATCACTATTATCTCACTATTTATATATGAACTTTTGGTCTACTTATGTACATCAATATAAGACTTTATTGTAGATAAAAATATAATCTTCAAAAAAGTATTATACAAATATCAGCCAATAGCTCGTAGGCAATGAGATAATAGTGGTTCGAGTTTCTTTCCTGGCAAGTAAGTTTAATCTAATATGGTATAAATTATGTATCAATTAAATAAGCCAACATTTATACATGTTTTATATCCAAAATATATATAATCCATATACCTAGATCTTTTCCACTTGGGTCATACAAAAATTTATTTGAGATAAATGGGAATTCTCTCACATTGAACAAAAGTCTATTTAAATTAAATCAATGTTTCGCATATCTCTTTAATTGAGTACGAACCTAACAGAACATTTATGTAATTCAAATAGACTTTTGTTGAATGTGAAAAATTCCTATTCATCTGAAATAAATTTTTCTATTAGGTTTGCGTTTAACTAGACCTTTTCCGTGGGTACGAGTGAAAAATTTAACCGCGGGTTCTTCGTTGGCGAAGTGAATGTTCATTGACAGCTTTCCCCTTCGATGTAGAGTAGTGTACTGCTGGATTTATATTGATCAATTCATTGTGGAAAGTTGAAAGATGTAATTACGAACGGGTGAAGAAACGTTCTCTCGATTGTAAATGTCGGTTTATAATAGAATGCAGGGATTTATAATGTAAATTTCATCGATGCCAATAGCTGGATATCAATAAATAGCATTTTAACAGTTTAGGCCACTACTTACATATACACTGAGAAAACAGTTTATTTGTAATTGATAAGCGTTTACTTGGATATGGCGAAATAAACATTTTACTGAACCAAATAAATAGTTTGAATCAAATAAACATTTTAATAGTTATCGTATATTTCCTTGTCCCGACGAAATATTTATTCCGTCGTATTTGAAATTACATTTATCAACTATTAATAAAGTGTTTTCTCAGTATAAAGACGCAGTTAATTTGAGCCCAATCGAAAGCAGCCATTATTATCTACCTCACGAAAAATTCCTTCAAATCCCAATCCAATGAAAAAATGTAATTAGAATGACCGATCGATTCTGCCAAAATTCGATTTTCTCGCTACTCGCTACCTACAATTCGATTGAAATCCCAATAATGCGACCGTCTCCCAGGAAAAAAGGAGCGGATATAATTTACACGAAATCGTCCAATATCCTCCCATCACCCCTTGCCCGCGGCATGATCGATGAAACGAACATTCAGAGACGCGAATACTGCGACGATCCGTCAGCGCTCCGTTTACAGGTGTGTTCGGATTGACTCTCTTCAATATAAAATCAACTCAGTAGCGACACTAAATGCTCGGTTACATCCGGCGTGGACTAAGCACTTTACTTTTAAGGGACAATAGCTCTGCAGGGAAAAGGGGAGCTCGGCTCTGGCATCCCCCCCCCCCCTCCTCTCTCCTTCCAGCCCCAACATCGTACTTCTTTTTTCGTGGACGCCGCGAGCAGGACGAGGGGGCGGCAGCGAGGAGGAGGAAGAGGAGGAGGGCTTTAGCGGGGTTGTCTGGGGGTAATTAGCCGGCAGCCACGGCGGTCTCGCGCTGAAAGATTTCCTGTTCCCGCGCCCGGCTTAGCTTGCCTCGCGCAGTCGAGCCACTCTGTTTATAAAATGTCAGGCCGCCGATAAAAAGTCATGCAACATCAAACAACAGTCGGAGAGAGAGAGAAAGAGAGAAAGAGAGAGTGGACGGAAACTGAGAGGGAGAAAGTTTCGCAGCTTCATTATCAAGCCGTATACGCAATTACCTTTACCCATCGGCCCCGAGACAGTCGCCCCGAATCGGGCCGCACCGAGCCCTACGCGAAGCGGGTGGATGGATACCCGTCGCGCGCGCCCTTCGGCGCGGCGCTTCCGAGAAAGGTTACGTTCGTCCCGAAGGACGCTTATGCTTTGCATAAATCTTCGGGGCTCGGTATACGAATCTTGCGACGGCAAGTTGTGAGTGCTCTGATACTGCATTGAGAAAAAAAAACCTGGTCAATTTCACCAAAATGTTGGAAACCGTTTGGTGAAATATGGATCCTCCATCTTGTTTGGTTAAATTGACCATTTTCTCGTTAGAATAACTAGATATGCAGTTAAAATGACTAAATATTTGGTTAAATTTACTAGTATTTTGGGTAGAACAACTAAATTCGTTTAACCAAATGCGTCTTGTCATTCTAACTAGGTTATTCTTCTCAGTGTGGCTACGCAGGGCTAACATCTTCGTGGTATTCATCTGCAGCTAATGCGTTTTGTAGTTCTTCAGATAAATTCTTCGTCCTCCGAATAAATCGATAAATTTAAATGGTGAAATATTTTATATCGGTACACTGAGACAAAAATGTACTTGATCGAAATAAACGTGCCTTTGGATAGTCCCAAGAGCGTATTTATTCGATTTAAATGAATGTCGACTTGATTCAAATAACATCTAATTAATTCAATAATCTAATATTTCCGTCCAACCAATATTCATTTAAATCGAATAAATATGCCCTTGGGACTATCCAAAGGCACGTTTATTTCGATCAAGTAAATTTTTGTCTCAGTGTAGTTCCTCATTTTTTTCTTCGGAGTTTTGTACTGCATTTTGTTAAAATTAAAAATGGGATCAGAATCAAGATCCGTTGCTATTCGAGAAGGACAAGGAAAATTAATAGATTAATTAACGTTTAATAAATTGGGGAATTTTCTCGTTATTATTCAAGTTTTAAAGAATCAAGCGCGCCACGATCTCGATTATCGTACTTCATTGTCGAAGAATCCCTGAAATCCCATCAAAAATAATGCAACGTATCCCGAGAGTGACTCCCAACGATCCGAACGATGAGCCCGAACAAAGGCCTAAGCTCCTCGCGAACCGTCCGGCGATCCGCACGATTGAAAATGATTTCGTCCGATCTCGGCGATTGAACGACAACAATAAAATACAGAGAGGAGAGGCAGAGAGCGGTGCCTACACCAGCGCGGCGGATCGATCGCGTTCGGGGAGGGAGTCCGAGCATGACTCGCAGATCCGTACGTAGGTGCTTCCCGCGCGAACTCTGTACACGCTGGACGTGGCTGACCAGCCGACCAACCGACGGACGGCTGACTGCCCTTCTGATTGATGATCGCTACTGGACTCTCCGCCGCCATGCAAACCCTACCAACACATTCCGTCCCGTCCCGTACAGTGACGCGCCATCCCATACCAACCCTCTTCGTTCGTTGAACACGGTCGATTCATTCCCGGCTTCACACCTCCACCCTAATCTCTTCACACGATTCGAATAACACCTTGTTTTCGCGGGCGATCTCCGCGCGCGTTCTTAAATTAATTGCCGACTACGTTACCGGCGTGGTTACGGTGCGACACGGTTACCGGTACTGTTTCTGGGGCTAGACTGTAGTCCTCGAGAAAGAACTGTGCGTATCGCCTGCTTCGTGGTGCCGTTAGCATTTGGGTAAAATTGAAATAAGCGCCTCGGTTAAAGAGTGCGAGTTCAACATCGATTATCGCGAAAACGGTGAGAGATGGCGAAGAGAAGCTTAAACAGAAAATATTCGTCCATTTTTTTGCTATAAAAAAGTTAGTTATAATTTTTTGCGTATCTCCACTGCGTTTTGAGATAATCGCGTTTAAACTTAAACGGAAATTGGGGCGTCCATCATTTCGCTTTTATACGTTACGGCGATCTCCACGCGCGTTCTAAAATTAATCACCAACGGTGTTACCGACGCGATACGGTACGGTACATCACCGGTACTATTTCTAGAGTTAATCTAGGAAAGACTGTGCATATCGCGTGCTTTATAGTGCGATTAGTGCTTGAGTAACAGTGGGATAAACACTTTGGTTAGAGAGTGCGAGTTCAAAATCGATTATCTCGAAAGCGATGAGAGACAGCGAAAAAAAGTTTAAACAAAAAATATTTGTCCGTCTATTTTCTATAAAAAAGCTACTTATGATTTTTAGCATATCTCTGTTACATTTCGAGATAATCGCGTTTAAAGCTAAACGGAAATTGGGGCGTCCGTCATCCCACTTTTTATACCCTACATCAATTAGGAGAGCGCAAACGCGTTGCAGAGATTGCGAAGAGCAACCGTCACGTGACGACGGCGAAGCGACGTCTAAACTCGCATGGAACTAAAAGCGATGTCGAGTCAATTATATAACCCAAGGCCGAAGAGTGCAAATTGGCATATCGAAACGAGAACTCAACCTCTCCCCGACCTAAACGACACCCTCCGCGCAGCGACGCACCACCTCCCCCCCGCCCGGATAGAAATATTTCAAATCTTCCCGAGGATGACGCGGGCAAAAGCGCGTATCGATCGCCGGGACGCGCGCGCGATGAGATCGGTTCGATAGGCGCGCGCGGGAGACAGGATTGGAACAAGCCGCGGGAGATATATAGGGGCGATGTTGAAGTGATGAAAAGTGACTCGGCGAAAATGGCCCCCGCGCGCGTATATCGGCTACAGGGACCCCTCGCCGCGGTCACCACCTTCCGCGGCAATGAGCCGTACACGTGAGCCGAGGGCGCTCCCGTATTGTCGGCGACACCTTGAAGCCGGCCGCCGCCGTCGATCGCGGCGGCAGCGCGCCGGATAACGGGTTCGATAAGCACTCAATTTAATAACAATCAAAGATCGGACCGCCTCGATGCTCGCCCGCGCGGTTCGCGGTGTGAACGACCCCCGGGGTCAAGGCTGCGGATTCTAACGCGCGTTCGCCGCTGGACGCGTGTCGCGGGATTTCCGCGTAGCGTGCGCGTAAACGTCCGAGGCACGGGACACGATTGACTCGTCGATGGGACGCGAGCGATTCGTCTGGCGATGGACGTAGAATCGTGAATGATTGCCATTTGTCCGATCGACGCTGAATGTCCTTTCGTATTTATAAAGTGGCGCGCGAGTTGTTGTCGTATCTCACGGGAATAATTCGCTTTATTATTCGTCTAACCCTTACTTGCCACACTTCTATAGAATCACGTACTTGTCACACTGGGGTTGATTTGCACCCCAGCGAGAAAAATTGTTATAACAAACAAATTATTGCATATTTGTACTGGAAAATGTTATCAGCTCTTCTTAATAGCGTACTTTAAAAGACCGTGTAACTTGTATAGCCAGAACTTAAAATTAAGCATGCGAAAAAAATAGAGTATAAAAGTTACACACGGTCTTTTAAAGTACGCTCTTAAGAAGAGCTGATAAAATTTTCAAGCACAAATGTGCAATAATTTATTTGTTATAACAATTCTTTTCGCTGGGGTGTAAATCAACCCCAGTGTGGCACACAAGTACGAATTTTACCATGGGGTTGTTTCGAACCCCAGTGTGGCAAGTAAGGGCTAATGTGGATTGGTCGGGTATATACGATATGTACCTAGGTACTTGCATGAGCGGCTATGTAACGTTGCGATTTGGGTATCGATCTCGTGTTATCGCTTCCTCGTGGATGGGCAGTACTTGGATTTATTGGATTATTGCTTACCTGGAAATGAACAGAGAAAATAATTCTTTTTAGTAAAGGAGCAGGAAATATTTGAAGATAACGGAGGTTTTAACTGTATAAAATGGAATTATAGTGCGACGATTTGAAGAAAGAGTATTCTCGAATTTTCAGGTATCCGATTTTACTCGACCGTTCAGTACTGCAGTAGCCAGCCGACTGTGTAAGTAGCATAAGTCGGTTGCGGTCAGACCGACGTACGGATGGAAGGAGACAAATACGTTTGGTGGAAGCTCGCGTAAGAAGACCATCGCAGTTTTGCAATTCTCAGTGTTTCGGTAATTGCAAAGTCCTATATAAATAAAAGGAAAATTATAATTAATACATAGAGGATATGAGCAGGGTAAGCGCCCCGATCGAAGTGCGAGTTAAAAGTCGATTATCTCGAAAACGATTGGAGATGTCAAAGAAAAGTTTAAACCAAAAATATTCGTCTAGGTTTCTACGGTAAAAAAGCTTCTTTTGATTTTTCATCCATCTCTACTGCGATTAGAGATAATCGCGTTCAAAGTTCAACGGAAACTAGGACCTCAGTCCCACTTTTACACCATATACATTAAACGTGCAATAATACTATGAATAATGCCATTATAACATTTCACATTCTACGATAAAAAAAAAGTATAACCAAAGCACAAAAAGACATTATAAATTACGAATTGAAAAATGTACCGAACAACGATAATCGCGAGGTTTCAAACACTCCCCGAACTCTGCTCTCATCGAACAACGGTCCAGCGTCGCGCGGGTGACCCGGCGCAGCCGAATAAGGCGCCGTTACAGCGGAATCGTCCCCCCAATTCCTTTCATTGGGGGCAATATTTCTTTTCGCGAGAGTCCCCCCCCCCCAAGTCTTTATCTAACGAGGAGCAAATCATTTCCCTATTATTTGCTCGCTATCGCGCTCTCGCTCGTTCCGACTTCCTCTCGTTCGTTTTGCACCGCGTATTCTGACTCGCGGGAGCGGCGGAGGGGGGTGGCTCGCTATATTTTCTGGAGGCAATCCAAACCTTATCCACTGCGGGCGCTCAGGCGATGCTCTCGGCGGAGAGCGCTCCGCGAGCGGTTAATTTACAAGCATCGTTTTTCGTGAACTTATAGATGCGCCATCCGCTCTGACGTTACAAGAGTCTGCCGCGGCCTTTCCAAGCCATAGTTTATAATCCGTGGATACTTCCGGTCTCCGCGGGAGATCCAGAGATATTTTCAGAAAATTCTAAGGCTTACGATCGCAGGCGGAATTGTTCTATATGGTTTCTATATAGTCTATATGTAGGGATTTGGTCCTCTTTGTATTATACATGATTTCTGTGTAAATCATATATGGACTATATATGAATTAATTGTATCTTTTAAATTTTTGCATAATCCATATGTATACCATAACAAATTAATATTTTTAATATAATTGTACATAAAGCTTTTAACCGATGTGATGATTAAAATTAATATATTTCCTTCTGAAATTTCCCTTACAAATTTCATAACGGAGTATATTAATTTTCACATAATCACATATCGGATAAAAGTGTTACCTGCAATTGTATTAAATTTCATATAAATTTTGTTTATAGTGTAGTCCATATATGATCTAGGTACATAAAAATCATATATAATCCATATAGGACCGAATTCATATGTGGATTGCATAAATAATCTATACACAGTAAAAAAGCGGTGTTCATTTTTAACACCATTTCACCAGTGCGGATCTACATGTACCGCATCTATTTAATTTCATTCAGTCTTGTGCCATTGTTATCTAACACCAAAAGTGGCCTATAAACCCACACCGCAGAATTTCTTACAGTGTATAAAACTTTTCCGCCAGAGCTAATTCGTCGAAACGTCTCCGAAATATTTATGCCTCCGAAAATTCTTCCGGAAACTTCATCGCAAAGCGCGCGCAACGCGCACTGAGAATCGTTCCAAATCTGACCATCACGCACTTCCACACCCACGCGCTCCGCACTATAGGTGCGTTGGCACAAAGCGAGGCGCGCTGAAAAGGAAGTTCGCCCGAGCGGCAGGCCGCTGGACCGCGCCGGGTAAGAGCAAGTGAGTCTAAACAATTATCGCGAGGGTCGAGAGCCGTACACGTGTAGGCATACACGTATCGCGAGCCGACGAGGGTGCTGAATTATCGCGAGGGCCAGTCCAGGAAATTCCGTACGAAGCTACAAACTTTTTGCCGCCGCGCGCCGGGCTCTCGCGCTGCTACGCGTCACGGCAGACGCGTCGCGCGCGCGATAGGCTCTGCTGCGGGCTCGAAGCGCTGCGGTGGGCACGAGCGTTGCGTACGTAAGAATCGTATGCGGGAAGAGAGGCGTCGTAAATCTTACGGAGGGTACAAAATGCGCGGTGGGGGAGCCGCGGGCGAGTGTCCTTTATAGCATTGTTAACAACTAATGTATGCGGGGACCCGGGTTCCCGATCCCTCCTACATTTAACATTCTTTAACATTATTATACACATGGCGCCCGTCCGAGCGCTACTCGCGAACTCCGTCCCCGCGGCGCGGCCGTATTCCCCTTTCTCTCTCGCACACCCGGGGAAAGATTCTTGCCCGCGCGATTTTATTTAGGCGGGAGCGCTCGGGACCCTCTTCTTTTTCGCATTACGCCCCGCGCTTATCGTTTCTGACCGTGCGCGCGGTAAAGGGAGGAGAAGCGCCGACGAAATTAAAAGTGGCGAATTAGAAACTGAATGCCATTGTTGTCCGGGGCTTCTTTTAATCGTTTTATCGTGGGATCTGACGGATTCGCATTGGCGATCTGCACAGAGAGAAATTTTCATTAAAATTGACTGTTTTTTCACGAAAATAAATGACTGAAACAGAGCGAGGGATAGATAAATTTTAGCGTGTGGTTTAGGTACAGCAAAAATTTAGTTGCCGACATCGTGTCCCGTGGCAACGTGAATTTCGCGGTAATTTTCAACGAACATTTTTCTCCGTGTACCTACTCATGAATAAATGGGATAATTTTTATTTCATTACTTCGTTAGGCTTATATTGTTCGCGAGTCTTGATCGATATTCGTGCAAGCGATTATTTTAAAGCCAAGGTCGTGCGTTTAGAAGTAACAATTTATCGAAAGTGTGATAAATTTATAGGTACAACCTTAACATACGTCTATGTATTAATGGTTGTATGATCGAAGGGGCAACACCTTCACAACAGCTCTACAAAACGAAAACGAATAGCAGACCGAAAACGTACTTATTTACTTGACCTTTCAATCATGCAAGCATTGATACATAAATCTACGCTAACAATAGGTTACACGCGATATGTATACTTTTAAATATCGTATAGAATACCTATAAATATGCCTAGACAAGAAAAGCAACCGCGAGGAAGCAAGAAATGCCTTACGGTGCGTCGGGCTAATCGAGATGCTTTTCGTCGGCTCGGCGAGTCGGTCGGGTTTATAATTCAACGCAGCGCGATTAATGAACCGTGGTCTCTATATACATGTATATAGACACCTATACTTCGACTTATAACTGCAGGGTGCGTATACACGCGCGCACCGCGCCGGACGCACATGCCACCTGTTAATTAAGAACACGACAGTCCGAAACCCAATTATCTCGGGACGATTACGAATCTGCGTACGATCGGTGCGCATTCGCTGAAATGAGAAAAATGATTGAGAAGTGGACGCGGGGCTGTTATTAATTGCGCCTAATCACGCGTGGGAGAATGATCCACGCGTCCTGCTTGTCTTGTCCGAATGAAACTGCAATTCGGTTGTGTTTTTTTCTGTATCGGCGAGGGAAAATTATCGTAGTGGCTTGATTGCTGGGAATTGGATCAATGATATATCTACTTGAATTTTAATTGCGAGTCATATCTAATTGGAAAAAAAATATTTCAGAAAAGTCCTATCCATGTTGTACACAATCCATATGTGATTTTGGTCATTTATGTGAATTATATATAATTTCTATATATCTATCATATCAAGACTATATATACTGATTTTTGAATGTTTGTATAATCCATATATAGTCCTTTTATGGTTAATACAGAAACCACATATAATCCATGTAACTACATATGTCCAAAATCATATATGGATTATATAAAAAATATAGGTATCTATAGAATTTTTGCGTTTGGGGTTGCAATGGTTAATTTAATGTCCCTTAAAAATATAAAATAATGAAAGATCTTATATTCTGCTATATTATTGATATTTATCCCTTTCGACTGCTAAAAGAAAATCGGTATCTCATCGTCAAAGCCATCGCTTAACTATAGATATAAAGGCGCAACTACGACGGCAACAGGATTAGTGAATCAGGTGCTTGTTCGAGACGCCGAGAGACGGCGTAACTCTTTTCGAACGTCTTTGTTTCGTGCGTAACCTTGACCCGATTGTCCTAATGGCATCGTGTACCGAGCCGAGCGATGCTAATGGCCTCGAGTGAGGCGGAAAGTTTACATATGTGTATCGTGTGCGGAAGGTGAATACCGCGTGACCGTACGCAAAGTCTTCTGTATTCTCATTTCTCGACCACATGTGTGCGGGACGATTAATTATTATTAATTATGGATATCTCAAAAAATCTATATTTAAATTAATTCCTTTCTGCAGATACCTTTCGAGTATTCGTGCGAAGTTCTCGGTGAGAACTATCGAGTTGAATGTTATTCCTCTTAAATATTAATTAATTATCTAATTACTAACAAAACACTAAAATAAAAGAAGAGCAATACGGCTCCTCTCTACAAAATTAATCACGCCCTTCCAACGTTAGCTCCAATACCAATTATTTCTTCCAAAGAAAGACAATCGTTATACACTGAAAGAAATAATTGCTGTCTCCAAAAAAACGTTTACTTCTGTGCAAAAAAATATTTTATAGACTCGAGCAATTTTTTTTTTTCTCGCAGGACAAATTTCTTATCTCAACGAAGGTATGCTGAAATCAATAATACATAAGGTTCTTTTTAAGAATCTGTATTCTTAAAAAATTGTAAGAGGTCATACATTCTTGACGAGAAACACATTTTTCATTTTCGCGACGCGCGACATAGGACTTTTGAAAAAAGCCAAACATCGCGATCGAGGAGGGTGACGCCAACCCCCACCTTAGATTAGGATACAAGATTTAAGTACAGCGGAGAGAAAGCCCGCGGGTTCGACCGACTTTGCGCCGATCGTTTCACGGTAACCCGCCGCGGAAAGCTGCAGCGCGCGCGCGAGAGGAGAATTTAAAATTTGTAAAGATTAAAATAAACTTTTCATCCGCTGCCTCGAGGGCCTCGGCTCCGCGGCCGCGAGGGGAATGGAAGGGGCGAGGAAAAACTGTGGCGGCCGTAAGGGCGAGGGATGCGATTTGGGGTTGCGTCTGGACGCGGGGGAGGGGTAGCGGCGCGGCGAGGGGTACCCTGCAGCGACAAACGATAGGAACGCGCGAGGTCCAACTCAGACGGAACTGCGCCGCGCAGTCGTTGGGTGGAAGAGGAGGGAAGGAGGAGGAGGAGGAGGAGGAGGGCGCTGGACGAGAGAGGGTCTCCCGAACGCAAATTATCAAGAAATTAGTTTGGAGTTCTTTTCCGCTAGGCGCGAGTTCCACGGTTTCGCTTTCTCTCTCTCTCTGCGCGTTTCTTTCGCTTCGAACTCCTTTTTCTGTCACCCCGTCCTTTTCTCTCTCTCTCTCTTTCTCTCTCTCTTTCTCGCGCGCGCGCACGCGAGGTACCTGGCATCTCTCGGCGCGCGGATAAAGTTGTGCGCCTGGAACGGGGGACCGCGCGCCGGTGACGCGGCGGAAGGAACCGGCTGCAGGAGGAGAGACGAAGGAGGTGGGAGAATCGGGAAGGATGGGGGGGGGCAGGGGGAGTGGGGGGACCGTGAGGTGCAGGGCGCGCAGAAAGAGAGGTCCCATGGGGGGGTGGGGGGAGGACTGCAAAGCGCCATCTCCCCGTTAGACTGTAGATTGATTTCGCGGGAGCTCCTCTGATAATAGGACGGAGTACCCGCGCGCCACCCGCGCGCACTAATGTGATTAAAATAATCCAACGAGAGGCAAAGTATGGACGAGAGCTTTCTCTTGCTCGCTCTCTCGTTCTCCGTCTCCTTTGCTCCCTCTATCTCGTCTCTTCCTTCTTCTTCTTCTTCTTCCTCGCCCCTCAACTCACCCCCCGTTACACGGGAGGAGTAACCACGTCCTCTCCTTGAACTTTACCGCCGAATAATTTTTCCGTGAAAACACGGCGCGACGCAAATGCATGCATAAACAGCTCCACGATCGATACGAAGTTCCGTGTATTTGTGTGGAAAACGATGACGGAACGACAAGTCTACGCGCTGCTGCTGCTACTGATGTATAAGGGGAGGAGAGTGAAACTGGTGGAACGTCGTGATTTTTTTAGCGATTCCGTCCAATTTTATGGTAATCGTTTTTGATGCCGAGGGGCTGTTCAATTATTACGTCACACGATTTTTCCCTTTGTCACAGTTTGTCACGAATTTGAACCACCAACCCCACTTCTGTGACGTTACAGGAGTACGTAGGCGTGTAACCATCTATGTATAAAGAAAAGGTAAAAAAAAAGAATTATTCTACCTGATCTACTTCCATTTTCCTGCGATCACATGAGAAAGTAAAACGAGTCTATTAAATATCAATGGGGTGTACTAATTTTTTAATCTGTATTGCTTTCAAAAAATAGCTGTACAGCGACTAAAATATTAGAACCTTGAGAAATAATGAACTACTGCAGTTTATAAAAGAATATTTCGCACGAAAGATGCAATTTTTTTTTCTGGCAATATTACCTATACCATTTTATCTAAAACTCGTGATGTCATAAATACGAGCCGCCCTCCTCTCTCTCATGTTACATTTTGTCACACTTTCGTGACCCCTTCGTCCTTCCTAAGAGCCCCTAAAGAGACTCTTTTATTGCAATATATTTATTTATTATATTTCATATCAGAGAAAAAGAGAACTAGGTATATTTATATTGCCAAAAAAAAAAGGGCGATAGGTACTTTTTTATCAAGTGGACCGATAGTGCGGCAATCCGTGAAAAAAAATAAAGAATGATTACTAACGTCTCAACTACCGTAATACGTCATCCATAAAAACAGAAATAGGAAGCCTTTACGCGACATTAACCTATCCGACACCATTCTTAATGGTCGCACTTAACACCGCAGAGTGTAATCTCCACATATTCAGCGATTCTCCACGCTCGCAGCTATTAGCAGAATCGCTATCAACCTCCCACCGCTCGCGTGTGTGTCACGGATATATCTATATCCAGCGCCGGTATACGAGTACAGATACATCGAACAGCCCAGAAAAAGAGGTGTACGGAATCACGACGTTTTCCTGCAGCGCATTCATGATCGATGTCGTTCGCTGAACTGCGGCAACCGCGGCAAGAACGTGCCGTTTCGCCCGGTCTTCCCACAGCGCCCGGTTATAACGCGTATGATACGAACTCGTACAGACGTATATATACACGTGTACAAGAGAAGAGGAGACGATACGGTGGGAACCAGAGTAAGGGGCCGCGCGAGTTGCGTGATCGCGGCGCGTTCGTGCATACCGTAAGTGAGCGCGGCACGCAGAGGGCGTACTGTCGGCGGCGCGTGGCAGGAGAGGGGGAAGAAGCTTCTCCGCGTGGCGTGACGGCGCTGCCGTACGCCTGGCGCGATCGCGCCACGCCGCGCAGGTACGGCCGTCCGCGGCAATACCGCCGTGCGGCGCGGCGGGCTTCGCGGGATCGACTCGAGTGCACGAAGGGGGCGAACGACCGGAGTCGCTCCACCCCGATGATTGCAGGTTGCATCGGCACGCCTCTGCCGGACTGTCTGCCTTCGCATTGCTCGCCTTCGCCGTCGTGCAGATCCCTACATCCAATTTTCTAGACGAGGCTGCGTGGCCATAATCACAGGTTGGCAGGCGGCCGCGATACCGCGGCAGCGAGACCGCGCAGCATGGCCGCCATCGTCCATGCTCGGTCGACGCGGTTGCAACGACGACGAGGCCGCTGATGCCGATATCTTTCAAACCGCGACACACAGGGTGTCTCTCTCTCTCCCTCTCACTCTCTTTCTCTCTCTCTCTCTCTCTATCCGCTCGTTCTTCACCCCCCGACTTACCCACCCTCTTACCTTCAACTCGCCCACCCCAAACGACTGCCTTTCACTCTTTCTCTCTGTCTGTTATTATGGCCAAATAGCTATGTAAAACGTTATGCTAATGTATCGAGTCTACCACTGCCGCGCTCGCGCGCGCGCGGTCCTTGACAAGATGCGAGAGTCGTGAAAAATAAAGATGAGGGGTTGCAGATGGGGTGGGCACGGTAATAACACGGTGTGCCGTTCCCCGTGCCGAGCTTTTGCATAAAATCGATGCCGGATTATGCTTTCGACCTCAATGATAGGTGGATACTGTCTGCGGAGGGGTGGGAGGCATTACGGAGTGGTGGTGCTGCTGCGGGAGATTCGCGCTGTCTGCGGAGAGAGACGTGGGATCTTCGGGGACCGAAGTGCTCTTCGAGTGGAGGGATATAAATAAATGATCGGATCGGCTGTAGGATTGTAATAATGTGGGTCTCGTTGTGTTTTAAGAAATGGGCTTTTATTGCGTCGAGAACGCGTAAGGCCCTATATAGTAATTAATAATAATTGTTACAAGGCTGTTGTTAAGCACACTGCAAAACAAATTTCTGTGAAATTTAACTGAATTGTATATAAAGCTTTTATCCAACACGCGATCATGAAAATTAATATACTTACTGCGTTATGAAATTTATGAAAGAAACTTCATAGGGAAATATAGGGGTGAGTTGCCTATATTGAACCGGTACCTAAATTGAACCTCCTGGTTATTTCAAGTAAATGGGCATTCCACGATGATGATTTCCACGTCATCTATCAGTAGAAATTCAAACCTTACAATTAGTACCGGTCAGTATGACTACAAAAAATACATAAGATAAGAGATTTTAATCTTTAACTCCCTAGACATTTTTTCAATTAAACTCTCGACTGCCCTATTTGAAGTATTTTTTCGCGCTGATTCCGAAATGGCAGATATATTGACGATATCTCAAAGGAAATATAAGATATCGGTGATTTCATGTACCAGAAAATTACTTTTTTTTTCGCGGAAAATCATCGATATTTCGGTCTTCCTTTGAGATATCCTCGATATATCTATAATTTTCGTAATCAGCACGAAAAAATACATAAGATAGGATGGTCGAGAGCCCAATTTTTTCGCGAAAATTGAAATCTCTGAAATTGACCTCTCGACCACCCTATTCGATGTATTTTTTCACGCTGATTCCGAAAATGGCAGATATATTGAAGATATCTCGAAGGAAATATAAGATATCGGTGATTTCATGTACCAGAAAATTACTTTTTTCACGGAAAATCATCGATATTTCGGTCTTCCTTTGAGATATCTTCAATATAGCTATAATTTTCGTAATCAGCGCGAAAAAATACGTAAGATAGGGTGGTCGAGAGTTCGATTCCAGAGATTTCAATTTTTGTCAAAATCTTAAGGCATATACTCAACATTTTTTCAATTTTCCACGAAAATTGAAATCTCTGAAATCAATCACTCGACCTCCCTATCCGATGTATTTTTTTACGCTGATTCCGAAAATGTTAGATTTATTGACGATATCTCAAAGGAAATCTAAGATATCGGTGATTTTATGTACCAGAAAATTCTTTCTTTCACGGAAAATCATCGATATTTCGGTCTTCCTTCGAGATATCCTCGATATATCTATAATTTTCGTAATCTGCGCAAAAAAATACATAAGATAGGATGGTCGAGAGTTTGATTCCAGAGATTTCGATTTTTGTCAAAATCTTAAGGCATATACTCAACATTTTTTCAATTTTCCACGAAAATTGAAATCTCTGAAATCGATCACTCGACCACCCTATCCGATGTGTTTTTTCACGCTGATTCCGAAAATTATGGTCATCAGGTCCATATCTCAAAGGAAATGTGAGATATCACCGATTTTATGTTCGGAAAAATTATTTTTTCATAAAAGAGTCATGGATATCTCGGTGTTCCTTTGAGATTTCCTCAGTATATTGATGATTTTCGTAATCAACGCGAAAAAATATACAAGATAAGATGGTCGAGAGTTCGATTCCAGAGATTTCGATTTTTGTCAAAATCTGAAGCGCTGATTCCAAAAATCATGCACTCTTATTGAGGATATCTTAAAGGATCGCCGAGATGTCGATGATTTTCCATGGCAAAAAAAATGTTCTCGTACATAAAATCGTTAATATTTGGTATTTCCTTTGAGATATAGTTAATATAGGTATAGGGTATATACCTATGTTAATAAGTGCATGATTTTTGGAATCAGCGCTTAAGATTTTGACAAAAATCGAAATCTCTGGAATCAGTAGAAATGCTCATTTACTTAAAATAGCCAGGAGGTTCAATTTAGATATCGGTTCCATATAGGCATCCCCTATTAACTTTCATAATTACGGAGTATATCAATTTTTATAGTCATATATTGGGAAAAAGCTTTATACAGAACTCTATATATGAAAAGTAAACATTTTGTACAGTATGCAGCTTTTATCTTCGGCATGACGCATACTTGATGTCACTTTACTCCAACGATGGTGTATCGACAGTATCGTAAATATCTGACCCATCTACAGCGTGTCTCTTACTTCGTTCGTGGCGCCACAACGACGCCTGTCAATACCACACTGACCGCTCACCTGTCTAACCGGATATCGCTGCACCGGAGATCATTAACTCCGATCATTCATATTCTGGGCGCGCCTGGGAATTGAATCTTTCTGAACGAGACGAATGATTTATTATTCAGTGCCGAAATACACCAGACACTTCTCGCGTCGGGTTAACCTTGCCTGGTGAGATTATTGATATTTATAGTTGCGGTGATTCGATCGATCGTATGAACCAAATACTGATTCCTTTGTATTTCCATGTGTTTCCTACTCTGGTAGATATTTTTTTGCTGCCATTTTCTATGTATAAAATAAATGTTGACCAATAAAAATAGTAAATTAAGATAAAATCTGCAGATAACTCTAATAATTTGATTTCAAATAAATGAAAGAAACCATAACTGAATTATAATTGAGCCCTAATTGAAAGAAATTATAATTGAAAGGCAGGAACCCAAAAGTTTTGATCATAATTGATTTCTTATATGCTAATCATATGTGGATGTGAGCATAACCGAGCCGAGAGTTCCCATCAAGCCCTCGCATCGGATCTATGCAGGATCGCGCCTTTTCCGGATTAATAACGTCTGGTTTGGACATTCACTGGTCAAGTACCCAGCAATTTCCCTTCCATAACTCGGTCGACACACGCGGGCTACAAGAGGCGGCGCGGCGAACCGTACCAGGTCCTCCAGGAACTATCGAGGAGGGTATTTTGTGGCGCCGCGGCTAGTGGTCAGCCGCAGTTCTTGTTTTGCTCTCTGTTAATTGATTATAGGTCGAACCCTCGCCAAGCCCGAGTCCCAAACCCACCGAAACCAAAGCCTCCCGTGCATAGAGTTTTGTTCGGTTCCCCCATCCACCCTCTCGCTGTACCCATCCCGCGCTTTCTCACTCCCCCTCTTTCTCTACCTTCGCATAAATCTATAATAAGCGTAGTTTACGGCTATATTCGCCCAGTTGGCCGGTGCGGACCACAAATTACCCCGAGGGCTCGCCAAATGTGTTCCATTCGATTTGCATCCACGCGGACAACCGATTTCGTTCGAACAGTAGCCATTTGATGGCGGAATAAATAGGTTCGATTCGGTTTGACCTTCGCAGGAAAACACGGTTCGACTCGTTTGGATTTCTTGAATCAAAATGAATCGGATGGAAGTGTCCTACGTGAGTTTATGTCTGTGAATACGAGTAACGCTCAGTTTATATTTTAATTTTGAGAAGTCAGTGACGCACATATCCACATGGAGTTGTACGATCGTCACGACGTTCGTACGAAATACAATAATTGATCATCCCAAGATCTACATTTATTTTACCATACGAGATTAGAAAAATTATTGTTCTTCGAAAAATTGTTAAATTTACATTATAATGTGGTACAAATTAATCGCTGTATTCATTGTAGCAACATATTTACGAGAAATTTACGATATATTGAATAAATGTTTAGTATTTTATTTGTATTAATCTGAAATCATTTAATGATACAAACACACACACATGCTTGCTTAGGTAATGACGACTCATAAAGCGCTCAACCTCAATGCATCCGATGAGCCAATACTACCTACTTAAAGTTGCTTTATAATTTACGTACATTTGTATATCTGGGTACCTACACAATTAAAAAAATTGTATATTATTAAATTTCATACAATTGTGTATAAAGTATGTATCCAATGCGTGATTCTGAAAATTAATATACCCCGTTATGAAATTCATAAGAAAAGTTTCGCAGGGAAATATATTAACTTTCAAAATAACGAAGTATATTAATTTTAATAATCATGTAAGTATTGGAAAGAAGCTTGATATAAAAGTATATTAAAAATACAGTGTAGGGACAGAATATCTACTCATTGCAAACATAGGCTTTCCATGCAATCATACGTGGGAAACCTATGTTCAAGTCGAGCAGATATTCTGTCCTAAAGTGTCAACTTGAGGTACGGAAATAAACGTCATCGAGTGTGGAATTTCGACACTGGCTATTCTAGCGACTGCCAATAATTTCCTTCTACTCCTCAGTAATTCCTCCTAACCGAACTTCTCAAAATTATGAGATAGAGGTTTCTCGCGATACGAATAAACACGCAAGAACCATCGACCATCAATCACGCTCCATAAAAATACTCGCCTAGGAGTTCTGTCGAGAAATAAAACCGAAGAAAACGTTCAGCAATCTCGAGAAGTACCTAGCTCCGACGCGTTTCAAGAAACTGCACAAACATCCGTAAAACGTAATGAGCTACCTCACAGAAAGACTAACACGTACGACGTAACACGGCATTTAATTTACAATGACCGATTTATCTCATCCCGACGAGTTTTACGTCGAACCAACGACTGCAGTCCCCCGGAAACAGCGTCACCCCGAGGAACCAGTCGGACGCCGACGAATAGGGAAGACCGTCGTCGATAGGGGCGCGAGGGGACCGCGCGGCTAACCCACGGATATTCGACGCGATTAAGTATTATTTAGCTAACGATCGTTCCGCTCGGTAATTTTCCTCTTATAGGCGATCTTGTCCCTTTTTTCCTCCGAACGGCGCGCGGTGGGACTGACAGACGCGGGACCGGCTGTCCCGTCATTTGTTTCGAACTCTCGTCACTCATTTTTCATACGTTTACCCTCCGCGCGCCGCTCCCCTCCATCGACGCGAGCGGCTCTCGCTCCGCGGTCTCTCTTTCCGCCCTTTGTTCTTCACAAGTTTTCCTCCTGCGGGCAAACAAGCGCGGGGGAAACAAAAGACAAATTACAGGGACGGCCATCATGTGACCCTTCCCACCTGTCTATAGCCGCGGCGAAGAAACCGCGGCAAGAAGAGAAGAGAGAGAGAGAGAGAGAGAGAGAAGCCACGGGCACTCTCGGAGAGTCGCGTGTGGATTCATTCTCGCACGGACATCCCCCCTCTCTGCTCACCGTCTTTACCATCTCCTTCCACTCTCTTCTTCTTCTACCTCCTGCAGTCCAACGCCCACCACCTCCTTCCACCCTCTCGCGCGGCGATTCTCCTTCCCCCTCTCGATCTCATCCTCATCCTCGTCCCGTGTCCACCTTCCGCCTCCACCTCTTATTTCTCCCTTGCCTCGCGCGCCCCTCTGCGAATTCGCGCGGAGAATGGACGACAAATAAGAACGCGCTGCCGTTCCCTTTGTTGCACGCGCGCCGATTCGCGGAAGATACGAGTAGAGAGTGGCGCGAGGCGAACGATATCCTCTCGCGAAGGAGGAGGATCGATCGGGAGGGTTCTCAGGGTGAATTTCATGCTACACTGAGAACAAAATTTACTTGATCGAAATAAACGTGCCTTTGGATAGTCCCAAGAGCGTATTTATTCGATTTAAATGAATATCGGTTGGACGCAAATAGTAGATTATTGAATTATAATTAGATGTTATTTGAATCAAATCGATATTCATTTAAATCGAATAAATACGCTCTTGGGACTATCCAAAGGCACGTTTATTTCGATCAAGTACATTTTTTTCTCAGTGTACGTACTTCCAACGAAGTCGTCGGAAGGTGGAGATTGTTGCTGGGAATGGGTGGTTTTATTTTTGTTTTGTTTCACGTCGCAATAATAGGTGAGATTGAGTGAATATTAATGTCACAACGAGATCGTGGATGTCTTTCCGTGAAGCAGAGATACCGATCGACGCTGGGGGGATGAAAACAAATTTTTAAATGCCGTTACGAGGATTTTTCTCCGTTGATGATCTTAATATTTTAGAAAATCGATGTGATTCTCCACCTAAGAATCTCCATCGCGAACTATATTTGCCGAGATACTAAAAATGCGTTTTCAATAATATCGGTGTGGTAATTTGGTCAAGGCTGATGATCTAGAAATGTAACACTTACATCGTAGGATTTCTACCAGGAATGTTAGGGCAACGTCTGGACTTGTTAGGGATCTTATCAGAAGTCCCCTCACTGAGGGAAAAGGTCTGGTTGAATACAAACCTAATAGACAAATTTATTTCAGATTAATAGAGATTTATTCGCACCGAACAAAAGTTTGTTTGAATTAGATAAACGTTTTGCTTATTTTAATCGAATACGAACCTAGTAAAACATCTACCAAATTCAAATAGACTTTTGTTCGATGTGAATAAATTCCTCTGTTCATGTCAAATAAATCTTAAATCAAATCTGTAGTAATTTTAATTATTTCAATGACGTATAGTAACTTTAATGGATAAACTCGTATGATAACAACTTCATAAAAGTAACATGAAGTTTACTACAAAAACTTTCCACAGTGTAGTTCACAAAATATCCATAAAACCCAGCTAAGGCCTGATAAGGATCCAATCAGGACATCTCTAATAGAGAAATGTAACCCTGTCCCTAACATATTTCTACATGAATACATCATAATTCGACTATTAAAGCAAAAGAAAGCATATATTTACTTTCCAAATCGCCGCCTCGCCCCTTGTAAAAAAGAAACGCAACAATTTCCGTCCCCCCCAACCAAATTTGCGCACCGTCGGCTCCGGCCATCCAAAAGCGATTCTTCTTCCCTCCGCGCAACGGCATCGAAAGAAGACCAAGCCGACTACTCGTCGGAGGACCGTGTAACGAATGGACGTCGATGTTGTCACTGCTTAAATAAGACCGTTAGACAAACAATGGGACGCGTCGCTCGTCGGGCCGTCCGGTGTGTCGCGAGGCGAGATCCTCCGCGGGTAGAGTCGTGGCGAGAAGCGTCGCGACGCACGGGGCTGAAAGTGCGAAGCGACGGCCGTCGGCTCTGCCAGCCACGCTGCACCCCCGATGACTGACGGCCTGTCCAGAAATAATACGACGTCCGGCCTCCGCCCGACACTCCACTCTCTCCCTCTTTCTCGTCTTATGTCACATCCTCCTGCATTGTCACTTCCACGTCTCGCCGAGTTCGTTTCATTGACGATATAGACCGGGTTTATAATAAACCGCGTTGTAACTCTATTAATATACCGAAGCGCAGGCGAATGAGAATATGACGAGGAAGGGAGGGGGGGGGGGAGAGCGCGGGCTTCGTGTAACGCGTTACGCCAACTGTTTCGATTTATTTTGATTTATTGAAAGACGAGTGTAAGGATCTTCACGCGATCAAGGGAATGAAATTATCAATAAACATGTGGCGAAAAGGACGTGGTCGCCATCTAATCGGCGGAGCGTCTCGTCCCGGAGTCGGCCTGTGGACTCGTCAGTAAGGCTAGGCCGACTCCTGCCTTAGACGCTCTGTGGTCCTCGGTGAGAGACGGGCAGTTGCGGTCTTATATAGAAGCTTGCCCGTTGTTGGACCACTAACGAGAAGCCGAGAGCCGTGGAGTCAAAGGTCGGCGCCACCTGGCGGCAGGGCGCCGTAGCGCGACGGGTCGCCACAAACATATAGGAATAAGAATGAGAATTTTTCCGTAGAGCCATCTAATGAAGCGCGCTAGAAGTATCTATGAGGGATTAAAATACAAGAAAGTGTGAATCGGGAACGTCTAATGCTCGTAATTTTGAATGCAGTTGAAGCTGCTGTATTGATAATAGTGCATCGAAGACATGGTCAGAGAGATCATGGAAAATGGAAAAATAGGAAATATTGGTTCAGCCGTTAGATTGGTTCTACGGGACAATTCTTGTTCTGATTCTTATTCTTCCAATTATGTGGAGGCCCTAACGCGTTATTGGTTGTTTTATTTTGTGACGTCACACGCGTTATACACGATAGTGATGAGGGAAAGTAGGATATAAAACGTAACGGCAACGTTTCACGTGTTATGGCACTTTTCATACATTTACTGGCTGTTTAATTATTTCAGCTAATTGCATTTTAAAGAACTCTCTCTCTCTCTCTCTCTCTGTAGATGTAGGTTTAAAATATTTTTTATATTTTTCTAATAAATGATGGCTGCATGATATATTATGAGATATTAGTTAATTATGGCTGCATGTCAATTGCCACTTGGATTAGCTCACATTTTTGTAAAATATTTTAGGTACTACTCTCTAGCGTCTATGCCTAATTATTATTCCTGTAAATCCTTATTAATACTGATAATTTTGAGTACAGCACATCTGTACAGCACGTCAAATTAACCAGGGAATTTTGGTCTGTGGCCTGCATCGTTCATTTCACTCTGACTATAATTTCTTTCGCTTTGGCATGAAGTCACACGTGCGTGATAACCTCGGCCGTGTATGGTAGCTCGCTATTGGCTGACATCGAAGCCAGCCGGAGTGAAATGAACGGTACAGGCCACACGTCAAAACTTCCTGGCTAATTTGACACGCTGTACAAATCGTTAAAAGTTTCTTTTCACTACACAACTACACAAAGAGCGGCAGTTTATCAAACCCACGTGAAAGTTGCAATTAAGACTGACCGATATTTTTTTTTCCGCATAATAATACATATTTTTATCGTACCCGATATCTCTCGGTATTCCTCCCGCGAGGCAACATTTTTCCAACCCGTAATAATCAGATTGGTAAAAGCCAAGAGTAAAATCTACCGCACGAACCCGTCGTGATTCGCGGTTGCGCGTACAAGAGAATTACAGTATCACACAATGAGGAACTTGCATGATTTTTTTTATTGGCTTAAAAAATAGAGTAAAAAATTACAATTTCAACATGTCGGATACCTTCACAGATTTGAGTTAAAAATGTAGCGTTTGAAAGAGCCGCGCAAACGGCGAGAAGCAATGTGTGACGTCACGCAACAGTAAAAGCGCTATCAGCCAATCATACTATGTTCGCGGGGCGTAGTTAGGAGCACTCGACAGTCATTGGTTAAAATTGAGATTTAGCCAGTGATCATCGAATGTGTGACGTCACGCAACAGTAAAAGCGTCTAGGCCAATCACACTGCGTTCTAGGTCGGAGCGTGGTTCAGGCGGTTGAGGCACGACTAATTAATTCTCTTCCTCCAATATAGTTACATATTATTACAAAATACAGTGCTCCCCGGTTTTCATAACACCGTAGCTTCATTCAGTAAAATTTTCAAGGAAAAACAAAATTTCATCCAAGTTCCTCATGTTGCTAAATTGCATTCACCGCGGATACCGCGTGCAACCTTGCGATATGTGAATAGCGGTTCGTACGCGAAATAATGATTATTAATGACAGAAGCGAAGTAACTTTCATCTACCAGCTGCATACATGGCGCAATAACGACGAACGGAACGACGATACGCGCATGGGAAGCGCCGTCGCTTTGCCTTCCATTGCGTTACACGCATCCGCTCGATGAAAAGTCGACGAGTGTTTGGCGAAACTTGAAACAGCAATATCTAACGAGACGCGACGTATTTAAATCACATCGCGGCTCCGGGACCGAGACTCTCCCTCGCGCCGGATAATTGTTGCTCCACGCGCCGTTACGCGAATAGGCCGGGGGGCCACAATTTTGGACGTCACCGCGTGATCAGAGCGACGTCGGCTCGCGCGCTCTCCGCGCTCTCGCCTTTCGATTCTTTTTCATCGACGCGCCGGGCCGCGCGCGTCGCGCTCATCATCGCCGCGGGAAGAAAAGGGAAACGATGAAGAAGAAAAAAACCTAATTCCGAAATACCGACGCGAGAGTTATTTCAGTGCCCGCGCGGGACCCCTCTCGCTCGCGCTTCGCACGCAGCTCCGTCACTCCGCGGCCACCGCTCTGTGACTTTGTCTGACGGTCCATCACCTTGTCCGGTCTCGGAAGAGTGAGGAGCGACGATACACCCGCGCGCGCCCCGATATTTTTACCCCGGGGCGCGAGACGGTGGATGCGCGCCGTGGCGGGGGAAGGCCGATTCCGGCACCTCTTCGAGGTGTTGTTCGCGCGTGCCTCCGATCGGCGGTGATTTTGGTTTAACCCTTTCGCTTCACCGGGTATTCAAATGACCACCTATATATAATACACCAGTTTTAAACATTTTCAAACGCCATCTGGAAAACTATTTGCTTAATTAACAGCTTTCTCGTCGTTATTTCACTTCTTTGCCATCAAGTGAAAACTCCGTGTCGACATTTATGCTGTCGGTTTGGAGGCACAACTGTGATTTAAACATTTCAGTTTACTTTATTACCGCTTGAGGTTAGACGCGTGTCGTGCGATTAGAACCACATAACTCTGAAATATTGTACCTAATATTGTTGAGCGGGGTGATTAGTATGTTTCGTTTAGAAAGCAATTCATTTGATTAAATTTAGTGATTTAACAATAAAATTGGGAAATTGGCCATAAAAATCAGTGTCTTCAATTTATTGAATGCATATCATTAAACTCAAAAACAGACAGACTGAACAATTTCCTCTCTTTTGTTTAAAAATTATATCAAAAATATTATCCAGCCACAGAATTTAATTTCGGAATTTTATCGTGAATTAAAAAAAGTCGCGAGAGAAAGGGTTAACTCGAAATACGGTGGAAATTGATGAAAGTCATTCTGGTGTGCGTTTAATGTCCACGGGGTCGATCATTTTCAATTACTCTTCGACGTGTTCTTCGTGTGCTTTTAATCGGTAATGAATTTAATGTACGTCTTGAAATATAATATGATACAGGAATGATTGAGAGTTATTCAAGTGTATTTTACGTTTATGCTTTAAAAAAATTCGTTTACAACCACGCGAGGTACATTTTTCCCCCTTGAGATTTGTAAAAATTGTTAAAATACAGGGATTCGATGTGTCAATTATTCTACAGCCACGATATCCGCAGAAAAACTGATATAATAAATTACAGCAGAACGATATTTCGTTCGAACCTGATGAACTGTAATGTATGATATCACGAGATTTAATGTTTTCCAAATAAAAATTACTCTATCGCACTGTAAAAGTAGCTGAAAACCTTAAAAGCCCTTTCGTGCCCCTCACGTGTACCGTATACACACACTGTGATAAAAATTTATTTGTAGTTAATAAATGTGTATTTGATTATGACGAAAGAAATTTTCAATGTGAGTCAAATGAATATATATATATTAATTACTAGAATGTCTCTTCATTCAAACGGAAATAGAGTAATAACTGATCAATATTCATTTAACCCAAAGAAATATCTCTTTCGCCATAATCAAGTAGGTATATACTCAGAGAGAAAAAATAATAATAAATTTGACTAAATTGACGGTCACGGGCGAGGGAACGACGAATTAGTTACTTAAATTAGATAATTTCGTTATAATGATTTGAAATTGTTTGACGAAAAGAAGCTGTAGTCAAGTCTAGCAAATTATTAGTCCGAGTAACTTGATCTGCGTTCCCACTAATTTAATCAAATCTACCACATTTGTTCTCAGCGTAAGTATTAACTATAAATAAACTGTCTCTCAGAGCAGTAGAATTTATTCAGCCGATCTCTCCGTAAGACCAACGTCAACCGCGCTCCCGACGACAGATACCTACTCCCGTTCTCGACGGCGAGCGACGGGAAGATATCGCCTACCAAATTTACCGTGCCCACACCTATAGCCGCCGAAGCGATGAAGAGCGATACGTATAACGCGACGGAAAGTACGTGCAATAGGCGTGGATCCTTTTTGATTGACAGGTTCGTCTAGCCAATCACGAGACCGGAATGCTGATGAGGCCCACGTCAATCACGCGATACTTTCATCTCTCCCCCCCCCCCCTTCCACCCCCGTCCACCCTTGGCTCATTCGTTCGGCCCACTCTCCCCTCCTTCCTTCCACCCTTGACTCACCCTCCAGAGCCGCCGGCCACCCTTACATCCGCTCGCACGCCATGGGGTAGTTTAGCCTCTCGGCTCTCCGCTGCTACCCCCGCGCCAAGTCCCGCGACGTCGTATACCCGCGCGCATATTTCGGAGCGGCACGCGTAAAAATACAACGCCACCTCTTCGAGACTTTAAACGAGAGCCGCGATAAAGTCGGTTTTATACGCGCGGAGATGGTTTATCCGCACGCGAATGAGCCGAAGAATGTTAATTATTATAAAGGAGGCGAATGGATTCGATCGAGCCCGATGGGCAATTTGGGGGAGTAAAAATGCGGGGGTTTTCAGAGAAATCGTTCGCGGGAATATCGGTCTGGAGAGAATTGAATTTAATTCGATCGAGTGGAGACTGAGAAAAATGATTAGTGTAATGTTAACCAAAATTTGGTTGGTATGGGAACAACGAAATTTTATGACAACAAACGTTTGATTGCCATAACCAACAATTTTGTTGTCCCGATAAAAATATTTCGTTTTTCCCGTACCAACCAAAGTTTGGTTGATATTAGTAGGGTAATCATTTTTCTCGATGTACTTTTATTCATCGAGTAATATAATATATGTATAGGTATTATTAAACTGCTGGGGAAGAACTTTGTTGCATATATCTTTGTACTGTTATCATGACTGTAATCTTTATTTAGCATATGGGAATTATTCTCATTCTTATATATAAAATAGTTTCCCATTAAATGTCTCAATACTTGTCACTTGATATATTCAAAATGCACACTAGCGCGGTAATAGTAATCAAAAAAGTATGGACATAATTTTCCACACGGTTAATCATTAAAACTGTAACATAAAAATATCATTAATTTCCCACGGTATTCACATTCGTATGAAATGAATCATTTCCCTGTATACCATAATTAGCAAATCCCCGTGGTCGTTAGCAGAAATCTTTCCACGAGATTAAGGCGTAATGCACTGTATAAATACGTACAACAATGCCAGATGGGTATCACGTGGACTTGCACGATGAAACGCGATAACAGCTTTAAATGAAGAGCTGTGCAAACAGTCGAGCTCTCGTGTCGCAATTGCAGTTATAATACAATTTCTGAATCTCTCATTTAGATCCATTAGATGAAATCATTATTTCCTTTGACAGCATATGTTTCTACCGACTAAAAATTTCTAGCTATTTACAAAGAGAATAACTTTATCACCAAAGCAAATAAAATTGGGGAAAGGGAAAAGGTCTAGTTGTATACGAACTTGATAGAAAAATTTATTTAAAATGAATAGAAATTTCTTTACATTGAACAAAAGTCTCTATTTGAATTAAGTAAATATTCTACTCGATTAAAAATATGCGAAAAACATTTATTCAATTCAAATACTTCTGTTCGATGTGAATGAATCCCTATTTGTCTCATTATTTATGAATTTTTGTCCTATATCGATACAAGACTTTATCATAGATACAAATATAGTCTTCAAAAAAGTATTATACAAATATGGGCCAAGAGCTCATAATTGTATAATACTTTGGAGTTTCCTTCCTGGCGAGTAAGTTTAGCCTGATATGTTACGTTTCAGTGACTTAGCATTGGTGCAATAATCCTGTCTACATTCAACAAATATCTAACTTCATCCGAAAATATAAATACGGAAATTTAATTTTCAGTCGACGAAGATGAACTTTAGGGGTAGCCCCCTTAATCTCGCAGCAGCAATCACACTACTTCCCTCTTACGCGAAGTAGAGCGCTGGTATTTTCCACGCCGTTAGAACCTCGCTCACACCTCGGCGCCTCCGTCCCATCAGTTTCCTTGTTATCGTACGACGAGTTTCTTGCCCGATAACAATTAGGCGGTGCTTGGATTGACACGAAGCGCCTGTAGTCGGAAACTTGGCCAAAACTTTCCAAGGAGCCCGAGGAACCCGCAGAATGTCCCTTGTCTTCGTGTAAGCCTTTCGCTCCTGCATTGTCGTCACGGGGCTGCCGCTTCCCGGACTTCGAATAGTCATTAATTAAGCAATTGTTATTTCTCTCTTAAAAATTCGCCGCGGAACGTCCCCCTCTCAAGCGGATACCAAACTGCAAAGGTCGAACTCTGTAAGAAAGCCGCCGCTGCTGCTTCCGGTCGAAATATTGTTACGCCTGACGAGACGAAGCTCCTATCCGAGATCGACTACCGTTGGAAATTAGAATTAATCGAGGAACGATGCTCGTTCGAAGGCGATCAGCGAGTTTTATGAGAATCTAATCGCCACGTTTGACCACTTTTTCTGTCGCAGAGAACGGCCTTCCCAGAAGGTTGCGAACGGCGTACACGAACACGCAGCTCCTCGAGCTGGAGAAGGAGTTTCACTTCAACAAGTATCTCTGTCGACCCCGACGAATAGAAATCGCCGCCTCTCTCGACCTTACGGAAAGACAGGTAAGTGTCGTTCGCCTGCGCTCGTCGAACGTTGTATTTCCCTCGAAATATCCCTACACTGAGAAAAATGATGAGGTTAAAATGACAAAACGCAACTAGTTAATTGCGTTTAGTTATTTTCACTGAAATATTGGTCAGTTGAACGAAATATTTCGTTATTCCAATCGAATATTTAGTTACTCTAACCAAATGTTTAGTTATCAACATTTCGTTATTCTGATCAAAAAGTCGTCAGTTTAACCGAGCAGACGGAGGATCCATATTTCACCAAACGGTTTGGTCGTCGTCCTCGGGATTTTGGTTAAACTGACCAAGTTATTCTTCTCAGTGTAGTTCTCCAGTTCGACCGATTAAACCGGCAACCCCTATCGCGCTCTGTCGCCAGGTCAAGGTATGGTTCCAAAACCGTCGGATGAAGCACAAGAGGCAGACCCTGAGCAAGGAGGACGGGGACGAGAAGGACGGCACCTCCTCGGACGGCGTGGAGAAGTCCAAGAGCGAGAAGATCCTGCTGATGGACGAGGACGAGAAGAAGAGCTGTCACAACTGTGATATTTCGGGGGTGGGCGACGTCGGCAGCACCCTCGGCGACGCGACGGAACTCGGTCCCGGCCGCGGCAGCGGCAGCGGCAACAACAATAACAACAACACGCCCAACGTCACCAACAACAACACCGGCTTCAATACGAACAGCAACGGCGCCAGCAGCGTCGGCAGCACCAACAGCGTCTCCAGCTCCTTCGACAAGATGATAGCCGACGACGACTCGCGCTCGCAAGACGGCAGCGAGGTGACGTCGCCGAGCGCCACGTCGAAGAAGCCGTCGAGCGAGGTGAGAGTGAAGCTGGAGTCCGGCGGGCACAAGAGTCCGAATCCGGCGAAGCAAATATCGGTCGGCAAGAAGTCGCCGTCGGCGAACCCCAAGGAATTGTGTTCAGTGTCGAGCAACGGTGTCCTCCTGGCGATGCCGGACTCCACCGTCGGCACGCCAGCGCTGACCGGTCAAAGCACGGCGAGGAGTCTGACGCCCTCGTCGACCCCCGGCACCCCGGCCTCGGTCCAGCTTCAGCAAGGAAGTCCGCTGGGCATTCAAACGGCTCACGCGGCCTACATGCAGCGGCCGCGCAGCTCGCCCTCCTCCGCCAGCTCCATTCCCGCCGTCGCGCTTCACGGTCCCGGCGTCAATCCAGGGACCATGTCGCCGCACAACGGCAGGAACATCCAGGCGAGTGTTCAGCAACAGGCGCACTTTCAACCGCCCCAACAGCAACAGCAGCCGCAGCCACAACAGCAGCAGCAGAGCATATACCAACCGTCGGCCGTCGACTACAGAAACGGCGTGGCCACCGCGAGACAAGTGGTGCCCACGGTGGCTCAGCAAACCCAACCCCAGAGCACTTACTGCTCCAGAGAACCGTACCAGCAGCGCTTCTCCTATCCCGGCGAGATCCATCCGCTCTACACGCGACAGAGCCAGGTGATCGCTGCGCGGGGCCACCACAGCAGGACGGGATCCGCCGTGAGACCAGTGTACAACGCCTCATCCGTGCAGTTCCATCAGCAGCAGACTCAGTACGCCAGCACGGGCGAGTACAACGGCTACGCCCAGGCCGACGCCGCCTATCATCACGCCTCTTACCACAGGAGCATGCAAGCCGGCAATGCCTTCGCCGCCGGACAGGGGTACCCCGCTGCCCAGGCCGACCAGAGCGCGGAGGGCTACATGACCGACGGCGGTTACGGTTATCCCGCGAGCGGTGCGTATCACGCGAGCGGCGAAAATCTCGCGCCGCACGGCCATCCGGCCCAGCCAGCTCACCACTACTACAACGACGTCCAGCAGCAGAGCCAGCAGCGCACCGCCGACGGCTACGTCCCGCATCAGCCGCCCGTCCACGCCAACTCCGCCGACTATCGCACGGCCGGCAAACAGTGTCATTCCAGCGCGTACTACGAACAGACGAACCACACGCTGCACGCCCACCAGGGCGGCGAGGCTTCCAACATTCCCAGCAGTTACGTTTCCTCGCCCGATCCCTTCCCGGCGCCGGGCATGACCACGACTGCCACGGCCATAGCCGCGGCCACCGCGGCGGTCATGACCCCGCCCGGCAGCGCGGGCCCGGCCGACGCGGCCAGCGAGACTTACGGCAACTTCGGCAACTTTTACGGTGATCCCGTGCACGCGGCGGTGCCGCCCCCTCCCTCCGCGGACAACAGCAACAGCTCGGCCGACTTCAACTTCCTCAGCAACCTGGCGAACGACTTCGCTCCCGAGTACTATCAGCTCAGCTGAGCCCTCGAGAACGAAAATCCTTGCCAGCTGGACTGGAACGACGACGAGCAGTGCTTGCTGAACGAGTCGGGGCGTCGGGCGTCGTTCGACGGGAACGCGCGGCAGTGTAAATATTAGAGTTTAGGTGGAAGGGACCGCAGTCGAGTGGGGTTTGGCTGCGAACGAATGATCTCTTTCGGGGACCGTCGGGTGTGGCGAGTGCGATCTGGTTTTTTTTTTCGAAGTTTCTGTTTGTTTCGTATCGTGAAAGGGGTTCGAATAGTTGAAGACTGTGACAGGTCTTTTTTGAGGTGGTTTTAATCGTGTTTGCGTCCGAGGTATTTTGTGAAAGAAGAATTGGGGCTGAAATCGAGGTTTTTGTCACTCAGTGTCAAATACTCGATTTCATGGTCGTCCTCGATGTGCATGTGAAATCATCTTTCACACACCAAATTCGTGAAAAGTTGCGCAGTGCGTGAAATAACCTGCGCCGTGCGTGAAATCGTCAACCTCGTATTTGACACTTAGTGACAAAAAATAAAATTCGTTATTCGGTTGTTTCGCGCCGTTCTATCGAGTGTGATTGCCGTAGGTACTCGCTTCACACTCGTTAAAAACAGCGCTTCACGCCCTAATAACGAAAATAACTATTTAAAAATTCACGTTGGACAAATTTCAAAGAAATATCGCAACAATATTGGAATATAAATATCAGAAGTATATCCAGGGCTCCCATCCAATTGGATGGTCAAAAATAGTGGGTTTTAATCACTCCTTATTTTTAAAAAATGACAAAACACTGAGCATCGTTAAAGCGATAAGAAAAGCAGTCTAACGGTGTTTGTAATGAGTTCCGTAAAGTTTCGAGGATATAATATTGAAAGAAAATTATTGAGATTTGTAATCGAAATATAATAATTTGTCTTCATAAGAGAACATATCGAAATTGTGAGGTATAGAAGATAATAAATTAAACCACTCCTTAATGAATAAATACCTCAAGAAATCTTTTTTCATACCACGAGAAACACGCGCAACAATAACGATTACTTATTACACGCCATCATAACGATTTATAGAATCTGAGCACTCTGATAGCACGATCATCTCAACACTGAGAATTCATACGAATTGTTGCAGCGTTTTAGCGGCTGGAAGGTATCTCGAAATTACTTCACGAATCCAGGGACGAAATCATAAAAATAGTGACTTTTTTAATAACTTTTAAAAACAAAATGATTGTCTACTGAGTTAACTGAAAAAAAAAGGCCAAGTGGGAGCCCTGCACATTTCTGTAAGTTTAGTGCTACGTGGGAAAGCGCAATTCTTTTCTCCGTTATGATTGCATTAAAACAGTCATCTTTCGCTTATACGTATAGAAGGCTTCGTTACGGTGCAATTAATCCAGAGTAGAGTGAGACAAATGACGAAATTATCTCTATACGTGATCTTTTCCTCCGTATTCTCTTTTCTCATCATGGAACAGAAAAATACAAAAACTCTCACTCCGTTATATCTCCGCACTCGCCCGGTGGGTCGAAGTGACCGTGTCACGGAAATCAGCCTAGAATAGCTAAGTACCTAATAATTAACACCCGTGGATACTAGATAATGAAGATAATGCATAATATGTATGTATCATACGAGAGAGTTAGTCGCGATGAACAACCGAGAATTAAGGAATCTACCGAGTAAGGGAATCGCATCTATACACAATCACGCTTAGGATGTACAACGTGTACTAATTATTTATAAAGACGAATAGATACGGCATATTAGTTTTAACGGAGGGAAATAACGAGCGACTCGAATTGCAGAGACGAAGATGTTTCCAGTCGAACGTGATTTTCAATCGAATGAGGTTCGACTTTGAACATTTTCGAGACTTTTGTTTTCTTTCATTCCGAAAGAAAAGGAACACTTGGTCATTTTTCAAGCAAAATAATCCTCGACTACCGATCGTCGAATATTTTTCTCCAATTCGCGTCTTAATCGCGCCGAGTTCCAGTTTCTTCGTTCTCCTTTTGCAGACAATCTTTCACGCCACGAGCACCGTGTAGAATTTTTTTCATTTTCACAACACGCGAAACGAGTCTCGCAATTTTCACTGAAACCTCGACAAAGTCGCGCGTTCAGTTTCCCCCGCCGAGACGAATATTTAATATGCCGTCTTTTTTTGTATAAAATATTGCGAATCATTGTTGTTTATATAAGGGGCCGCTGTAAATAGTAGAATCGTACCGTAATCGCATATTGTTTACTCATCCTGATTGTACGTAAGCGTTGTAGGCGAAGCTACGACGCGTCGTGAAACTATCGCACTTGTACATTCGTTCACTAACAACACACTTGTCAAATACAGGTTATAGCGAAACTTAAAATCTCTGTCGTTCCTTTTTTTTAATTGCCCTGATTACACGAAAGCGTTCCAAACGAATGCCTGTATTCTCTGAGACGTCTAACGATCGATAGAAAAGCTAATCCCTATAAACGGTCGAATAAATCGAAACATTTATACACGATAATTAAAAATAAATGGAATCAATTCGTCATTCGAATGGTCTTCGTATAAAATGACGTACCTTGCTCGTATTACCTACACTAAATAACTGATTTAAGAAAAAATAATTGACAATCGTACGAAGAGCAAAAATCGCGAGACGACAAATCCGGAGGCAATCGAACCACGTGTCAAGAATTCCGCGCGTACATGGAAGTTACAATATAGGCGTCTCTGTCGGGGTGAAGAGACCGTGACAATGATAGATGACCCGAGCCCGATGCGTGTGAGTCAGGCCCACACGACGCCGTGGCCAGACCTCATATGCGATCTCATGTGCCGCCGGCCGGTTGGACGACGGACTGTTGCTATCGTTACATCTGCGCTATGCACCCCCCCGAATGTAACGCGACCCCCGATCACGATCGCCCCATATCGGCCAATTTGGTCGTACATCGTTTACTTCGCGGGGTGACTTTCTCGCCGATCGATCGACGGGGGCAAATCCCAACGGCGATAAAATGAGGCAGTTTACGTTCGATCGGCAGTACAAATCTCATTTCCTAATCAATTTCGTGGGTTTTTTCCAAATAATTTTGGCCGATTAAATTGAATTCGCTTGAAACGAATTATCCAACCGACGATATATTTTTGATCCTTGTTAAAAAAAAAAGCTTTCGTTGAATTCCGTCTTAACGTACAAAAAAGATTCATATTTTTAAATCAAATTTCTAATCCGTATACATGTTCGATGACACACGAAAAAGGAACAGTTCGAAAAATTCATTATTCGCGGAATTATTAGTGCGTTTCTCTCTACAAGATTCTGACGTCTAGACTGTGAAGTAGCTGCACTTCAAAATATCGTTTTTTAGCTTAAATAAGGCGCAAAATGAAGAATGAAAAAAATACGGGGTAAATAATTTTGTTCAAATTCTTCGAATATGCAATAAGAAAAATTAACGTTAAAATCGAATTGAAGAATTGCCTCTTAATTCGATAAATGATTAATCGAATCGGGACGGAAATCCTTTTCTCTCGGTTCAACTATCCATGACGCGGCTTTATCATAGACTCACGCGGTTATACCGCATGAGGGGTGGGCCCGAGAGTTCGCGAAGAGTCAAGGGTTACAGCCAGCCCCAAACAGCCAACCGACCGTCGCGTCGTTCATAAATCTCGCGATCGTCGAGGGACGGAGTCATTCGTGGCCACACTTCCCTATTTCCCGTCCGATATCCGAGGAGCCGAGACCTTCCTCGTCTGGTGACGTCGTTGAATGGCCCAGAAGGGGAATTTTTCGAGGTACTCAAGATGGGATTTTTAGTTTTGCTCAATTGCGATTTAATTCGTTCAAACAATATCTAAAAGCACCCCAAAATATAGATCTGCAGACGTTAACGACACTATTTCAAGGGTTGCAAAAGAGCCTAATTCAATAGCACCTCATTTAAGGGTGAACTACAGTCCCCGCATATTCAATGGTCATATTATTAATCATTATTCAATCACCCTAAAGCAACTACAACAAACGATTACCAAGTTCCATTCAATTCTCAGCCGCTTAGATGTATTATTATGACAATCGTAAAATGCTGATGACCTCAGAGACACTTGAACCCTTCTTCGCGAAAAGCAACTTATTAATTTCCGTCCATCCGCTAAATAGTCAATATCGCTCCGAGCCAAGAATTGCTGTCGTTTAACGAGTAGGTGCTTCAAAACAAATGTGACCCACAAATTCACAATTATTCACGATACCACGATATCCGTTCGCCCACACGCATCGCGCGTCCGTCGGCTCGACGCCGGTTGCGTCAATTAAAGCGAGGCCCTTATAGGCCTCCCTGACTTGCAGAAGAAGAGCCGAAGCACGGCCCGTTCTCGTTTCGACGTGCGTGCCGCCGCGCGAGAGAAATGTTGTGAACGCTTAAATGGTAACAAATGTAGATAGAGGATAGAGGTCCCGCGAGCCGGACAGGTAAAGGCTTGGCTGCCGGTGACTGAGTGAAGGAAGACCGCTTCGCTGGCGGCTGCTTTTGAGCCCGGTTTGTCATGGTTCGCATGATAGATGGAGGAAGCGGTGGCTCGCTCGCTCTCTCTGGCGGCGTTGACTTTAACGCCGAAACACCTTGCGCCGCGTCTCGCACGCAAACCTACCTCGTCCCGCGAGTAGAATCTCGCTGGCGTGTGTGTTCCTAGTCAATCGGCTTGAGACACGGGACCCGGCGCTGCACCGAGGAACTTGCACGAAATTTTGTTTTCCTTGACAATTTTACTGAACGAAGCTATCGTGTTATAAAAACCAGGGAGCACTGTATTTTTTAATAATATGTAACTATATCGCGGAGAAAAGGAATTAATTAATCGTGCCTCAAACGCCTGAACCACGCTCCGAGCTAGAACGCAGTGTGATTGGCCTAGACGCTTTTAGTGTTGCGTGACGTCACACATTCGATGATCACTGGCTAAATCTCAATTTTAACCAATGACTGTCGAGTGCTCCTAACTACGACCCGCCCGAGAACGCAGTATGATTGGCCGATAGCGCCTTTACTGTTGCGTGACGTGACACATTGCTTCTCGCTGTTTGCGCGGCTCTTTCAAACGCTACATTTTTAACTCAAATTTGTGAAGGTATCCGACATGTTAACACCATAAGTTTATATACTTACCGTTGAAATTGTAATTTTTTACTCTATTTTTTAGGCCAATAACAAAAATCATGCAAGTTCCTCCTTGCCGTCGCGATAGAGTTCGAATGCGAATTATGGTGCACGGAAAAAAACGATTTTGCGGTCTTAGCAAAACTGGGTTTTGCTGAGAACTGTTTGCTACCACGAAACAAATATTATTTGCGGTAGCAAAATGTGGGTATATCCAATGAATAGGAAATTTAACTGCAATCGAAGTGAAATAATTTTTCGGTACAGATATTTGCTATCTCGATAAATATTTGTACTACAATATTATTCGACATATCCTTCGTTGCGACAGATATATATATATAATATATTTGTGTATTATGGTATAGCGAAATATTCTCAGGAAACCCCAGTTTTACTAAGGCTGCAAAATCATTTTTTGTCTCTGTGTAGATGTAAGTACGATATAAGAGGTTGTGTGGTGTCTACAGTAAGAGTGTAAGAAGGTACCGTTAATTATGCCGGGAGAACCGGTAATGAGGGCCCCGAAGAAGATGTTTTCGAGCCCTCATGACCTGCGTTGAAGATCATTTGATTTCAGAGATTTCTCAATGGAATGAAAACTTTTTCTACTACATTACAGTACGACGCTCTCCCACTGACAAATTTACTCCTTCTATTTCTGCGTTACCTCTTCGTAATTCAGTTTTAACAGTAATTTCTTATATTGCAGATTTGAAAAATTTGGATAAAATTATTTAAGCTGGAAAACGATAGTTAGAAATGCAGCTACGTCATAGTCTAGTGATACTATCTTCCTCACACTATTTCTCTCCATCTTCCTCTCTCTCTCATTCACTTTCCGACGACGTCACAATCCAGTAGACAGAAATGCACTTATAACTGTGTAAATAATGATTTTTTCGAACCATTTCTCTTTCGTGTTATTGGATATTTGTACGGATTACAAATTAAATTAAAAAATATGAATATTTGTTCTTATGTTAAGACCGAATTGCAAGTACTAGGTATTGTGTGCTTTCATAAAGACGATTTAAGGTGAATTTTTACTTAATAATGCCTTCATGAAAAGTGAACGATTTTCTATATCACTCTACTTTCCCATTAATGAATAAACGGTTCATTAATCTCGGCGTTTCAAAATCGCTAAAATATAACGAACAGGTAGGTACATACTTCTTGCGCTAAAGTCGGCGAGTATAGGTAGATATAGCAACGCGGTGCCCGAGCAATATTATTACGAAACACGACGCGCGAGGCGATGCAAAGCGCGCAAGAAAAACCAGAGTGAATTAATAAGCGTCACAGAATTAACGTACCGGCGCGTAACTAGACATACATATGGCGACTTGCTCGCGTTACTTTCCGCCTTGGGTGCCGTGTACGTGGCATGCACACGTGTGTACGTATCCACTTGTAACTTGATTTTCGGCATGAGCGATGCATAAAATGGGTTCATAATTCATTTAATTATTATTCCATAACGTTTCAGATCGCTGTGAAAACATTTTTTTCAAACACATTTTTGACTCCAAAGAAACAGTCGATCCTCCTTAATATGTATTTCAATCATAGTATTATGTTTTTCATTTTTTCATACATAATGTACATACATAATTAGCATTGTATTCGTGGGTAGATAATTTTAGAACTGTGGTAACTTTGAAACAATGCAAGCAGAATTGCTACGAACTGCAACGAACTGCCGCGAATCACGCACCGCGCATCGCGCATCACGCATCGCGCATAGTCTGTATGGCTCTGTTTACGAATTGCTACGAACTACAACGAACTGCCGCGAACCACGCATCGCGCATCGCGCATCACGCATCGCGCATAGTCTGTAGCGGGCTTAACGGTAGTCGGATCTTCTTGGCTCGCCGCGTTTTGCAGCCTGACTAACAAGTCAAGGGTTATCCCTCGATTGGGCACGCATCATAAATCTTTCCGGGGACGCAAGGGTGGTGCAGCGCGGCCTCGGCTTCGGGGTGCCTCGGGGTGATAGGATCGAAGAGAGAGAGAGTTGAGTGGTAAACGCGTGCAAAGCGTTACACGTTCTCCGGCTAGCGTATATAGAACGAGCGTAGAGTAGGCACGGTCTCTGGTCGCAATCATTATAATAATTAGTTGCCCCGTGTCGCGGCATTAGATGTCGAATATCAGACGCGCCGCATCGTCGCTCCGCATCGATATAGGCGCTCCCCCTTTCGTTCGTTCTTCTTTCTCGGCCAATATTGAGTCCATCGGAGAAGCGTTTCCGGATGAAACAGTGGAACCTGCGTATACTGGGCACTTACGACACGTTTGATAGCGTAAGTGTGCGAAGCTAGTGTAGCGCGCTGCGTGCGCCATATGAGGCTAAACTTACTCGCCGGGAAAGAAACTTCAAACGCTATTATCTCATTATTTATGTACTTTTGGCCTACATCGATATAAGGCTTTATTGTAGATAAAAATGTAATTTTCAAAAAAGTATTATACAAACACACATCAGCCAAAAGCTCCTAGATAATGAGATAATAGTGACTGAAGTTTCCTTCCTGGCGAGTAAGTTTAGCCTCATATGGTAGGTACATACACTGAGACAAAAATGTACTTGATCGAAATAAACGTGCCTTTGGATAACCCCAAGAGCATATTTATTCGATTTAAATGAATATTGGTTGGACGCGAATATTAGATTACTGAATTAATTTGATTCAAATAACATCTAATTAATTCAATAATCTAATATTTGCGTCCAACCAATATTCATTTAAATCGAATAAATATGCTCTTGGGGTTATCCAAAGGCACGTTTATTTTTCGATGGAATACATTTTTTTCTCAGTGTACATGGAGACTCGCCCAACTACGGTCCCCTTCGCTTTGAAGGACCGAAGCAGGGGTGGAAAACTAAGGGGCGCCCAGTATATCGATAGGTGTGTGTGTTTTACCGCATATTTATACCTCCCGGTAATATTAATATCCGTTTGAACGACGAGTAAATTTTACTTTGTATTTTCTGGTGAAATACAATGACGACATCGAGAGATATATACATATATAGGAAAATGTGTTCCCGATGCGACACATTCCGTAAAATAAGTATAGATACGATCGTTCCTCGATCCACCGAAGCGAAGTTATTGACGCGAAGGCGAACCGTATATTAATGAACTCATACGTCAGGAAGTTCCACTCGAGTACCTGCGATTTCCAGGAAAACTCTATCCGGGGGCGCGCTGGAGATAGCGTGCATTCGCCTCTTCGGAAAGAAACGCGAGGAACAAATCTCGTTTCGTGCCACGCCCCCTTCGCTCTCTCCGCGCAGTAGCCGAGCTCTTCGCCAAATATCCCGAGAACGGATCGTCGTTATTAATCTGAAATTATTATTTGCCATCGACTCTGGACTCGCGCATGTGTGCGCATAGCTACGTAACACGTGTGGGATCGCGGCCGAACAACATCGTACGAAATGACTAATGATGCAAGGTAGGTGTAAAGTGAAGCGGCTATTGATTCGTGGATGCATAAGTGACACGTCTATCGGCTACCAAGCCACCAGTCATGCTGAGGTTTTAACTCTTAGCGCGGTGAACCCCAAACCCGACTCAACGACCGCCAAGCGTAGATGATAAACGGTCTCGACCCATAACCGGGGGATGTTATACGGCTATCCAGCATCTCGTTTCAATAATATCTTTTCTTATCTTCGGTTTAAAGAACTCGAGGAAGCGGAAGCGTGGAACGGTCCGATTATCTCGGATCGTTCGAGTATACGAAGGAAAGAAATAACGAAATTGTCTCGCGGTTGTATCGAAGGACGACGCGTTTTTTTAAAGCTCACTGGAAAATGTTCAGAGAGAGAAAGAGAATGACAAATATTTTACGCGTGTGAAATAAAATTAAAACCCGCGGCGATATACACTGAAAAAAGTATTTAGCTAATCCAGCTATATTTCTGGCTGCCTCAGACACAACTAGAAAAATATTGCTAGCGTAGCGAGAATTCTTGCTATGGCGAAGAAAATTATCACTGCAATTACTATAATTTTTCTAGTTGTGGCCAAATTTTTTTGAGTGTATATCTATGAAAAATGATTGGAAAATGTTGGTGCTTCCAATAATTATTTTTCATTGAAAAATTTAAACCACGGGCTGTTCAAAGAACGCCGAATCTTCTACGCCCCCGTATCTATCTCCCCATTTTCCCCATACGCAACTGACGGTTCACAGCATTAATCATTATTCGTAAAACAATAGATAATTAATACGTGGTTTTAACATAATTGGATACACGGATTCGCTGTAATAGGATGGAAATCCAAGGACCGCTGTCGAACGATCGATCACCTCGGGAAATTAATATATCTGCGGTATAGGATGTGGATTCTCTCTCGTCTCTTTCAGGTAAGTCGAGTTTCGGATTATGTTCGAAGAAAGAAGAGTTGGAAAGTTTTGTAATCTTCTCTGAGGAGTAGGTATATATAGATTCTTATTTTAATTTTAATCGTACCTGATCCTGCGGGTACCGATGTTGGAGTATGTAATGCTAATTTCTTCGTGAAATTCAAATTTGAGATTTTTTCTTCTCGACGAAAATAACAAATTGTATTAGAAAGTATGTAATCGTAACGTCAGCAGGAATATAATTTGACGGTTACTTCGAAAGACTATTTTCGAAGTTTGTAACTCGAAAAGAGGGTAATCTAATCAACGTCTCCGTTACAGTTTGGCGGAACGAAAATTGGGTCGAGAATCCATTCGGAAGATTAATGCTCGCACTGATTAGTCTTATAGGGCTCACGGGACGGGCATCTATTCTAAATGATTAGTCGACATGCGATTTCCGGAAATAGAAATAACTGATAGACATAATTTTTTTTTAATGAGAAATTGCTTCAGATCTCTAATTTAAAATAATCGCATAACAAACACTTTTGGAAAAGTCACGAACTATGATAATAATCTATTCATTGTAAAAACGTCTAGGTGTTCTGAGGAGAAAGTAAAAATATTGAAAAAAAAAGAGATTCATGAAGAATGAAACAAATGAATCGATATACGTAATAGTTAACATTGAAACGATTAAGATGTAATCAAATCTGATGACAGTAGCACAATAGCAGTCGAGTAGAACCGCTTGTTGCTCTATTTATTAGTTAGGATCCGCAAGGTTTGTTTATATGTGTTAACATGGC
Organism: Xiphydria camelus; assembly: GCA_963678675.1. Taxonomy (NCBI): domain Eukaryota; kingdom Metazoa; phylum Arthropoda; class Insecta; order Hymenoptera; family Xiphydriidae; genus Xiphydria; species Xiphydria camelus. The sequence continues at coordinate 25,442,734 of OY783197.1, read as the reverse complement.
GTCGGCCTGTCTCCCCCACGAGCTCGCTTGATTTATAGGCGGAGCATCTGACAGTAGACACCACCCCCAATCCCCAGGACCGACAGCTGTTCTGTTTCATTTCAGGGTGTAAAGAATGTAAAGCGACTATATTGCCATCTATCCGAATTGCGTGAACAAAAGCGTTCTTTCTTCAAATGGTTAACGCATTTTTTACGAACGTTGAATACGAAGTTAACTTCCTTATCAGCTATTGCATATACCTGCAATAGCTATATTTCCGTCAATAGATAAAGAAGAAAAATAATGGAAATTCGAATCTTTCGGAATTTTAATTTCTTTCTTGCCGGCCTTTATAAACTCGATTTCTTTGATAAAAATAATGACGAAGCTATTATTTCCGATTAATCAAAATTTAGCTAAAATGCATCTGCCATAGTATTATTAAAAATATATAATCAAAAGTGATTTCTTCTAATTCTCTATGTTTATCAAAAATTAATACCTGTGCCATCTGTAAAATCTTTTTTCAAATTAATTAAGTTCAGCAGCGACATCTCTTATGGTATCTGGTATTGGTAGTAACGTGATATATTCAAGGACACGCTGAACATCTTTCAGTACCTCATATCCTTCGAATATAAAAAAATAATTATTGACTGTATAAATGTGAGCAAAAATGAGCCGATATTTAAAATAATTTCTTATCAGTGCAACACTGTCTCACATTCGAAAAAGCGCTGTGGGTAACGGTCTCTGTACCGTTTGTAGATAAACCCCTGTCGGTCGATTCTTGACAATCGATGAGTTATCAACTAATGAAATAGAAGAAAATTCGAATCGACAATCGAAAAACTCACTTTAACTTATGAACGACTAATAAAACAGATCTCCCTCCAAAAATTTTTAACAAAAATACCGACATTATTAACTCCATCAAGTGGAGTAAATTCAGAAGCATTCCAAGATGTTTTTTCGGAATTAAAAGTGGATCGAATCACATATTTTTATAACTGTTCATATAAATTCTTTTCGTCTCAAAAAAATCCTTCTCGAAATTATATTAAATACTTCGGCGATTTTCGATCTAGTATGCGATATTGTAAATTACTTTAAATCATGGCCTTTAATTTACATTTTCATTTAATTCGCATAATCCTGCGATTAATTTCGGGTTAAATCATTTCTAGCAACAATTCTAGATCATCGCGTGTTATAGGAAGATCACGTAATTGTTATTTTTATCTGCGGAAATGAAAATAAGCAAGTTTTGAGATAATTTAATTGCATTACTACTTCAAATGATATTTAAAAATTAAGGGACATGTAGAATTAAAATAAAATCATCAAAATATAATTAACGTATTTCCATTATCTTTGCACAGTATCAAATTTGCCAAGAAAATGAAATTGTATGTAGCATCTCTAAGAATATTCCAAATCGCCCGAAAAAAAAGGTAAAAAGGTTCGCATAATTCGCGATATCTCTTATCACGCGAGGCCTCGATGCAAGAATTCTCCAGTTTAACCCCAGAAAAGTTACGGCGCAAACGCCCGACCGAAAACCTATATACGCAATAACATTTTCGTTAAAAGGAATTTCTTAATAGAAACTTTAGCCAAGATTGGCAGCGTCTGCGAGGGGGGGGACGGGCTCGGGCTTTAGGGGGTGCCGAGTAGAACCGCGCGCGATCCCGTGTCGACGCCCGAAACGCCGTCCGATCGATCTTCGTCAGACTTGATTTCGCAGCAGTACGATCATTCGACAAATAGAATTGTACGTTTCCCTATTCCGGTGCCTGTGCGCCCGAAAAACTTCACAACTGCCGTTGTTAGTTGTCGGCAGCCCCTAGAAACTCGCCCAAATTCTATACCTTCAACCCTCCGACTTCTGTCGATCGTCGCGCTGACTGACGTCTCACTATACGACTCACCCCGCTCCGCTGCCTTCCCCATTTCTATCCCGATGACTTTTCTCCCCGCGGAGCCGGTTCAGTTCGAAGAAAAAATTGATATGACGATCGGTAAACGTATCGTCGGTGTGGCGACCTTCCGATCGAATTAGAAAATTGCACGAAAATTCGCGCTGGCGCTGTTAATTCGATGGGACGTTCCTCCAGCTTTGGGGCAATTTCAGAAAGAGCTTCATAGATCACTGCATGCTTGTGATCTATGTAATATCGACGTTACTTCGGAAGCTCGAAAATCTTGAAATTGCAATATTTCGAACGACTGAAATGTTATCACATCAGTGTCATACTTTTCTCAATAGAACTAAATAAATAAGTGGTCAGAGTAACTGGGACACCGCGTGTACAACAATCGCAAGTCTCAAATCAAGCTCGAGCAGCCGACGCAACCGAACGAGCGCGGTCGACGATGTTGACGCTCTCCCCTCTAAGTAGTATACCGAGAGAGCGCCCCGCGTCGCGCGAGGCTACTTTGTATACGAGCGTACCTCGCGCGCGATCGATGCTCCTTCTCGTCCGGTACAACCGAAACGCGCGTTTTATCGCGGCGGAATCGAGCGATATGCATAAACGACATGATTGATACTTAGACCGCTCGTTAGCATATTTACCAACAGCGGCCGTGTTTTAATTAAAACGTAACTGTCTCTCGCCCGCCGCGGCTAAATAAACATCGCGACGCGCCGGGACCGACGCGGTATTGTTTGTTAATCCGTGGACGCGCGAGCGCGCGGCGGCAACTCCTTCCCGCCCGTGTTTCCAGTAGAAGGAGCGAGCGCGGCGGACGACGACGCGCGTGGCGTGGCCGGACGGGGCGCGCGATCGAACGGACGCGTATATACGGAACGTATATACCGCGGCGTACGGACGGACGGAGGCGAGAGGAAGCAGTGGCAGCGAGAAGAATGTCATAGCTAGTTGTTTCTGGCGAGGGAGGAGGGAGGCTGACACCTCGGTGATGGATGACCACCGCCCGCCAAAGCTGCTGCTGCTGCTGCTGCCGCCGCCGCCGTCGCCGGCATTGCGGAACTGAACGGAGCTGGAACCCCGCCGGGGTTTTCTGTTCTCCACCTCGGGCCACGTCACATCCCCGAAGGCACCCTATGTCGCCGCGCGTCCCCGCTCCAAGGACGTCGCGCGCGACACACGGCCTTCCTCGGGGGGTACGTATCTATCGCCGGGGTTCCGATGTCGTAAAGAGAGAGAGAGAGAGAGGGAAATAGATCGATGGATAGATATAGATATTCATCTCTGTAGAGCGAAGGACGAATATTTACTCCCGGGTCGGTAGATATTGAGATTGTATGGCTGTGTCGAGTGCAATGCGAGATGTGAGAGAGAAAGAGAGAGAGAGAGAGAGATGTTTACATGTACGTGACACACGCGCGCGATGGAAGTCTTTTTTGTTCCTTCTGACGGCTACTTGTATACGTAACCCCTTTTATTTAATAATACAAATATAATTCTGTATGTTGATTTCGTGGATACATTGAGAGAAATAGCTCGGTTTTAACATAGGTACAAGAAATATTTATATTTTCAAATTTAATTTGTAATCCGTAGATATACATACTCAATAATATATGAAAAAAGAAATGGTTCGAAACAATTATTATCTATTTATAGTTAAGTGCGTTTCTCTCAAATAGATTATGACGTCATCTGAAAGGCGGAGAGACGCGCTTAAGTCGAGCAACGAGTGCGAGGGAGATAGTTTCACCAAACTATGACGTAACTGCATTTCAAAATATCGTGTTCCATCTTACATAAGGCGGAAAATGAAAAATGAAAAAATACGGAGTAAATCATTTTGTCCAAAGTTCTCAAAACTGCTACAAAAATTATTAATGTTAAAACCGAATTACTAGTGTTAGTAAAATATTTCTTCAATCAAGAACATATGATCTTAAAAATGTTTAAGAATACAGATTTGGTCAAAGATTATACCTATATTCTTGATTCAAGAATACATTCGCTGAGATAAAAAATTCTTCCTGCGCGAGGAAAATAATTATTTGAGTCTATCGAATATTTTCCTGCCATGGAGAAAAACATGGCTTGATCCAGGAACTATATCATGTTTTCGATTGAAGAAAACATTTTTTTGGCTACAGCAATTATTTCTCTCGTGGAATGTAAAATAGACCCCTAACGTTGGATAAATACTCGTTAAATGCGATTATCGGAGGAAAAATTCGAATAACATTGGAAGTATTCGTGAGAAGCGAAGAAAGCGCAAATAGAAATACGAATTAGAGATAAATTGTTCGACGAAAAAGTGTATTGAAGAAATAGACAATGAAAATATCCTACACGAATGAAAGATGACAAATAAGAAACGACCAAAAAATAATGGAAACGACGAACAAGTGAATTAACAAGGGAGGGAAGAATACAGATCGACGTCGAAAAGATGCCTGCGACGAGAAGCGCTTGAAACAGCAGTTCTTCATCTTCCAAAGTGCCAAATTTTACGAAAAGCTGATGTTCAAGATAAGTACCTACTTACTAATAAACAAACCATTATCTACATTTCTGTATCATATTCAAAATGACTTGTTCCAACCGCAAAAAATCTTTGACCGAAAATCCCCACGAGCTTATTATTCGTGTCGGCGGCAGTCGCAAGGTGGTGGGGAGGAGGGTGGGATGGACGACTTTGAAACTTCCCGTATCGAGAGCGAAAGAAGGTGTCGAGGGCTCCTCCGTGGGCTCCGGGATATACGGGTGGGATGGGAGCGGATGAAGGGTAGAGGGTGGCAGGGTTGGTACCTCCGCTGCCGACGCGCCAGTGGGAGCGTGCTAATGGCTACTGACATGCAGTTTTGATGGATCGAGCACCACTCTTCCCCGTCTCCCACCTCGTCACGGCGAAATGTGCGACTCGCAATACCGGAGAGCACGCGGCGGCGGCGGCGGCGGCGAAGAAACGCCGCGAATTATGGAGCGTGAAGAGAGGACCGGCTGCGCGAGCGTGAACACAGCAGCCCCGCGCTGCGCGAGCCCAACCGCCGGTACGGCAGACACGACGGCGACACCGTCGCTGCCGGCATCCACTCGCGAGATGTCCGCTGTTGACGTATCTGTCCCCGAGGACAGCCCCTGACCCGGGGAACCGCGCGCGACGCGGACGATTCGGATGTCGGCCTCTAATGACGCCAACGACGTCTTGTTCCTCTCGTGTATATATACATAGGTGGCTCCAGTCGTTGACGCGAGTTCGTGGAGTTTATTTCGAGCGCCCGTGTAACTATTGTCGGAGTTTCTCCCATTGTCGAAGCTTTCTCGCGAGACGCGACACGTGTCTTCCCAAAAAAAGGGTGTTGTAGGTAATTCTATCGAAAGCTCGCGAGCGATTTTGTGAAGTCATTCGTCGGGATTCATCTGGGAGTCGCGATGGATGTAAAGATGTACACGCGGTGCTACATGCGTTTTACGGAGACGAGACGCCAATATTTAGCGTTCGATCTTTGGCTCGTTAAGAGGCCGACACACTCCGTCTGGAGATGTAAAGCTATATTTTCAACATGGTGCATAAGAACCTTTTGCATTTTCGCCACCACACTTAAAAAACATAAATCTAAAGCCCTATAGGAAAAAAAAACAGGAAATAATAAATTTCTGATTTTGCCGATTGATCACAACAAAGAAATTTATCTTTTTTTTCTATAGGGCCCTAGATTTATGTTTTTTAAGTGTGGTGGCGAAAATACGAAAGGTTCTTACGCACCATGTTGGAAATATTACTTTACAGCCGCGACAAAAATGCCCGAAAATTGTCGCGACGCAGGGACGGACCCACGGCGGGGGGCAGATACGTAAGATCGCGCGCCCAGACTATACGCGGTCGGATCAAGAAATTTGCAAAATCCGATGCGATGATCGATCGACGCGGGGAAGAAAGAAAGGGGCCGGCGGGGAAGTACAAAGCCCCGAATATCGACGATCGGAGGAAAGTGGCTTCGTACGTCTCGTAAGATTAAAAAAAAAGGAGAAAAACTCGTGACCGGGAATAACGAAAATCCTCGGGGACCCGGAGGAGAGGCAAGAGGCACGAAGTGTATACGGGGCCGACGACGCGACAAGAACCACGACAGGAATCAACAATGCGGCGCGATACCTCTCCGACCAAAACCCCGTGAGAGTCCCCGGGGACTTCCCCCGCGTACCTGGACCTCCGTGACGGGACTCGCGCCGCGGCCGGGTCTCGGAAAGAACTCGCGCTCTAAAAGGGAGGCTGAGTCTTCTCTGCGGATCCCGTTAGAAAAATGTATCCTCCTCGTGAGACCCCGACGCGTTCCCGTGAAGAGCTAACGCGAAAAGGAATGCGTTTGAAACGAGGGATAGGATTTCCTTCGATAAATTCATTTTTTTTTCTTTCTCAATTAGATACGAAATAGAAAGGGAAAATCGAAAGCTATTTTTACAGGGTAAAAGAGTGGAATAAACGCTTCGATCGAAGTGTGTAAGTTCGAACTCGATTATCTTGAAAACAATTAGAGCTGGCGAAAAAAAATTTAAATGAAAAACATTTGCCTATAGTTTTCCTTTAAAAAGGGTATTCTTGATTTTTCGCATATCTCCACCGTGTTTCAAGATAATCGCGTTCAAAGTTAAATGGAAACTGAGTCGTTTTCTCCCACTTTTACTCCAATTTCGTATAAAGATTTTTCAAGACACGAGAGAAAGGGTGGCTCGATATGAGCCCCTTGGGGTCGCTCCCTGATTATCGCGGCAGATAATGATAACGAACCACCCTCTCCTCTAAATATGTATAATAGAAGGGAGTGGGGCTCAGCGTGACACTCGAATTGGCTGTAAATTACCATAATATCCCATGCTAATCAAGTGCCAGCTCAAGTGTCACAGCGCAGAGAGACCCGCGTTTAAAATTCGAAGCTTTTCCTGCAATTTTGAAAAAGGCTCGCCGCCCTCCACTTGATGCACAAAAATGAATAAGGATTTATCCGGGATGCGCGTCGCATTCGCGCAACGGGGAACGCGTCATTAGCTGTGTTTTGGTTTATATAAGAATGATCGATGACTCGGAGCGGAGAGAATGGTGTGAAGACTTGTGTATCCGCTGTCGGTGAGCAGCGCGCGATGCGAGCGAGACGATCGACGTTCGAAAATTAAATCTTGACAGTTCCGATAGTCGGATCGTTATTCGGTCAGTGGAGCGCGTATCGCCTTTTTGCAGTTTCACGCGGGACGGTGAGTCGCGCGGTAGTGCGCGGGGTCCATGCAATAAAAAGTCGATCAAGAGGCTCGGTAGAGTCTCGCGTCGAGGACGGCAAAAAAAGAATTTGGTCCATTTTATCGTCCGTCGCTGCCGCGGCACTTTAAACGGCCCCAAAAAGATGATAGAAATATAAAATAACTCGTTAATTGTTTCTAAAATTAAAAGATTAATTCGTAAAGTGCGCAACTACATTACAAATTTAAATGAAATGTTTCGCTATATTTTTTTAAGTTTGAACCGAGACGTTCAATTCTCATTCAGAATATAGCTACAGAAACTTTATTACAGAATTCCCTGACTACGCTGAAAAAAGTATTTAGCTAATCAAGCTATATTTCTGGCTGCCTCAGACGCAACTAGAAAAATATTGCTAGCGTAGCAAGAATTCTTGCTATTGCGAAGAAAATTATCGCTGCAATTACTATAATTTTCTAGTTGTGGCCACATTTCTTTCAGTGTATTCCCTCGCTGTTCCCGAATTTTTCTCTGACCAGTTCAGATAAAGTTGTAAGTAGTATTCCTGATATTTGTCATTCATACTAAGTGCTTCGCGCAATCAAATAAACCAAGCTATGGATAATCATAACACGAGGTTGCAAAGAATTTTATACGCTGAGGAAGTAACGCGGATGTTAGAAACCATAATTTATTCCAGTCAATGGGACACGCGTGCGATACTATTGGAGATATCTGAAGCAGCAGCGCAAACTGCATTGTAAAATGTGTCAACGGTGACATTTCGAAAAATCAACTCCACCTTATTTATAATTTCCAGTAAAACTTCAAAATCCCCTGACATTTCTCGGTTCTCCAGGTCTGTACCACCCTGTCACAGAAACCGAAACATTCGCACGTTAACCAAATTTAAATATTTTCGAACGTATTTGTATACAACTATATTAATATTCCCGCATCGAACTATTACCGCGAAGAGTTCGATCCAATGTCGTACAAGCGATCGAGAGCCGTAATACGGGTCCCCCCTCCTCCTCCTCCCCCCCCCCCCTCTCCGTTATCTCCAGAGTTCGCCGGGAGAGAGACGCGCGTATATAGTGTGCCTATATATCGGTTATTTCGGTCGTGTAGAGTGTGGTTAGTTAGGGAAGGGGGTGAGAGCGAGGGGCTGGTTGACACGGTCACTGAAAATGACAGGTACACGGTCTCGGAGCCGAGAACGCGGGGCTGATATCGCGACCGCATCTGACACAACCCCGGTCGTCCGGCCCGTCGTCTCAGTCTCCACATTTCGTGTCTGCCTGCCAATATGCCTACCTGTCAACACACGCTGCATTCAATTAACTCGGGACCAGCGCCACGCCTGTGTAATGACGCAGAAATCTAACCCGGCCCTCCTCTTTGCTCCCCCGCCCTCTATCCCGAAAGCCTCGTCCTGGAGGAGACGCTACTTTCCTCCGCGCGTCCGGAATTTCCTCGGAAGAACGGCGGGAAGTGATTTCTCGAGCCTAGAGTGGGGCAGCGCACATGCGGTGCGTACGGGAAAAATATCATCGCACGAGTGACAATGAGGAACTTGCGTGAAATTCTTTTTTTCCTTGAAAATTTTACTGAACGATGCTATCGTGTTATAAAAACCAGGGAGCGCTGTATTCTTTAATAATGTGTAACTGTATTGGAGAAAAAGAGTTAATTAATCGTGCCTCAAACGCCTAAACCCCGCTCCGACCTAGAACGCAGTATGATTGGCCTAGACGCTTTTACTGTTGCGTGACGTCACGCATTCGATGATCATTGGCTAAATCTCAATTTTAACCAATGACTGTCGAGTGCTCCTAACTACGCCCCGCCCCAGAACACAGTATGATTGGCCGATGGCGCTTTTACTGTTGCGTGACGTCACACATTGCTCCTCGCCGTTTGCGCGGCTCTTCCAAACGCTACATTTTTAACTCAAATTTGTGAAGGTATCCGACATGTTAACGCCATAAGTTTATATACCGTTGAAATTGTAATTTTGTACTCTATTTTTTAAGCCAATAAAAAAAAGCATGCAAGTTCCTCATTATTAACCCTTCGTGATCACACGTTCCGCGATGGTCACACAATATGGATGGAAAACAAAATTTGGTCAATTTAACCAAGATCTTGGAGACGATAAACCAAACTGTTCGGTGAAATATGAATTCTCCATTTGTGTGTTTGATTGGACTGGCCACTTTTTAGTTGGAATAACTGGACATTTCGTTAGAATAACTAAATATTTGGTTTAACTTACTGGTATTTTGGTTAGAGTAACTAAACTCGTTTAACCAAATTATTTTTCTCAGTGTAAATCGAATAAACCGAACCGATTTTTAAATAATAGCCACGTGCGATTTCATGCATTTTTTTCGGACATTGCAGAATATCTGATCACCGTGTCAACGTGTTAATCGATCGCCAATCGGAAGTGCGTTCCAGCAACGGAAGCTGCGATAAATGATGAAATAAATTATTGAATCTTTGCTTCGAATATTACTAATAATTTCGCCGTGTCTCGCAGTAGGGTAAAAGTGGGACAGATGCCGCAGTCTCTGTTTAACTTTGAACTCGATTATCTCGAAACGCAGTGGAGATATGTGAACAATGTATAGCAACTTTTTTACAGTAAAAATATAGATAAACACTTTTTGTCTAAACTTTTCTTCGATATCTGCAATCGATTTCGAGATAATCGATTTTCAACTTGCTCATCAACCGCGGCGTCTATCCCACTTTTACCCTACCCATATCTATTGCTGGAATGCATATCATTGATCATTTCATCGTGAAACGATATGTCCAATCCAGCCAGACCTATTCTACAGAGAGAGGATCCCGGATGAAATCGATTTTCCGTTTCCCAGAGTATCCGTCGATCGCTGCGTAGGATATACGCACGGGGACGCCGGCGGGTTTCGTGTCTCTGCGTCGAAAAGGATCTCCTTCCGCCTCGTCGCGTCGTCTGAGAACCGACGAGAAATAGAGCCGCAAAGATAAGACGGACGCGGAGCCTCCGCGCGCCAATTTCCGTTTCTTTATCCGCCGCACGAATCTCGAGTCGCGACCGACCCTCGTTCGCCCGCCGATCGGCGACTCGAACATCTGACCGAAAACGAATACGATGCGGCAAAGTGCGAAAGTGCATTCGCGTTCTATCTGCGCCGATCGCGCGCGCGACGCTGAATTCCAATTAATATTTTCGGGGCACGTCGTATTCGGCCTACTTCGGGCCTGGGATATCTATCTGACTCTGAAGCCATACACGGTATACTGACCAAAAAAACTGAGTTGATTTAAGAGAGAAATATTTTGGCTAGACGAGATGCTGCAGTCATCGGCTATCGAGTAAATGTTCGCTGGAGTAACGTAAACGATGCAGTAAAAAGATGCACAATATGGAAGCAGTCAATCGGAAGAAATATCCAATAATTCAATGCAATAATTCGATGCAATATTCGACCAAAGTTAAGGGGTAACTAAAAGATCGAAATCTCGGAAATCGTTCGCTCGACAACACTGGTATTCTTATGTATTCTCTCGCACTGGTTTCGGAAAGCACAGTCATTGGATCGATATCTCGAAGGAAATATGAGAATATCAGTAATCTCACAAACAAGAAAATTATTCTCGCATTAGAAAATCATCCATATTTCGGGTTTCCTTCGAGATTGCCTCGATATATCCCTAATTTTCGGAATCAGCAAGGAAAAGTAAATAAGATAGGATAGCTTGGAGTTCAATCACGGAGACTTGGATTTTTGCGAGAAATTGAGAAAATGTGATATTTTGCCAAAAATCGAAATTCCTGTAATCAGTCGCTCGACCATCCTATCTTACGTATTTTTTCCGTGCTGATTACGAAAAGCACAGTTATCAGATCGACGTCTCGAAGAAAATATGGAATATCGATAATTTTATATACGAAAAAATTATTTCATCGTAGAAAATCATCGATATCTCGGTATTCCTTAGAGCTTTCATCAATAAATCCGTGATATTCGAAATCAGCAGAAACAAAATACACCGGACAGCGTGGATCGAGAGTTCAATTTTATGGAGATTTCAATTTTAGGTATTCCAATTCAACAAATCCGAAGAACACATTCAACCGTCCGTCTATATATTTGTATACAAAAAGCACACAATTTACCCGACCAAATAATGCACTACTATCAGCCGCGGCAACAACGGTGGACACCTTTCGTCGAATCGAGAACACACTCTTTTTGTCGGCGCTTTATCGCCTCGTCGTCGCATACGATAATATTGTACACGCGCGAGCCGACGTACCCCAGAAACACACGCCCAACGCGTGTAAGAATGAATCTGCCGCCTATGTACAGAGGTGTGTACACAAATTGACGATAATACGTTAAAGGCACTTCAGGGCATGTTCGTACCTATGTACCTACAAAGGGGGGTCGTGCGCGCGGGGCCCCTACAATCTACACGCGGGCCGCGCGTCAAGGCACCGCGGATGCGAGCTGTCAGCAGATCAGAGAAGATTACCCGCCGCCGATAGAGATAGTCGTATCTTCGGTAAACATTCCATTCTCGGGGCCCCTTATCGACGGCGGAATTAAAAGGCTTAGCCTCTTGCCGGTTTAAATGAAATTAAAATCGTTCCTCTCTCCGAACGGCCAGCGGCGCGTAACGTTATCTCGTGGCCAGATAGCGGTCGCTTGGTACTGAAAAGTATAGACGCGTTTCGCGCGTCGATTTTGCCGAACCGATCGCGTCATGCAATTTTCGTCGACGACTGCTCGTTCTTCGCGTTCGGCCGAGATTTCGATACGGCAGCACCGGATGCGCAAGGCGCGTCGGCTTGTTTGTAGTTATAATCTCGGCTGATAATCGGGTTATTTTATCAGCGAGTTCACTACGAGGAGTGGGGGATATATAACTATGCATATAGCTCTTAGACTGGATGATGAATATCTGCGTCTATGTAAAATTGTTTTGTAGACTCTTTCGAAATTTTACACTGCAAATAAAATTTTTATTAAATTTAATATAATTGTACGTAAAGCTTTTATCCAATACGTGGATTATGAAAATGAATATACTCCATTACGATGTTTATGAGGGCAATGTCATGAGGGAATATATTAATTTTTATAGTCACGCATTGGAAAAAAGCTTTATATAAAAGTATATTAAAAATATTAATTTTATTTACAATGCGATGCACAAATCAAATTTTTAAAAAAATTGCTGTAGCTTTTAAGTGAAGAACGACTGCTACAATAGTATATTTCTGCATCTGTATGCATTTAAGATTTGCGCGACCAAATTATTTGAGAAGAAATAGAAAGAAAGAAGAGAACGAAATTTGAAGAATTGTAGCATTTCCGATGACGTGTCACATTCAAATCATAGAATTCTCGATTAAAATATCAGAAATCGTTAAATACCATTAAAAGTACGGAAGATACATCCGTCATCGTACACTTATTAGTACCAATTGACTACTAATAATCGCCCTACTATAATTCAATGTCTCAATCGTCTCCGATAAGAGTCCCGACTGACAGTTAATAACAATACCTATAGGTGTATTATTGTCAATTGTCAGATAAGTGATCCAATCGAAGACCCGAACGATCGAGAAACCGGTCCCAGGACGCCGGGGATGTTTTGCTCCTCGCGTGGATAAGGATCATCGTCACCTGCCCAAAGTAACGTCGTAGGATCATCCTACCGTACATATACACCTATAAACACGACGAAAGACATCGACAAATATTCGAGAAAACGAAACTTGCCGAATATCGAGATTTTTACGGCACATACGTCGAACATTTTGCAGCACGTTTATAAATAACGAAATCTTCAGAGGCTATTCCCGATATCAGGGCCGATTAAGTATCGCCAGCCAAATCCAAATAAATCCACGAGCAAACTCCGGATCTAATCCTGACTTGAAATATGGTACGTTATCTCTCTTCGGCTATTACTAAGCGCGCGGTTGTTGCGCGGGTTCGACGTGTTGATTTCATCAAAATAATACTCCGAAATTTTCAACATTTTGTGAACTCGAAAAGACAAAAATTTGAATAAATATTTTTACAATATATTCTCGAAGCCATAAAAATAGATACGAATATGTGACAGATATTTTATCACTCTATAGACGGTGGCCGTGGTTCCACTTGATCCAAGCTTCAATTTTGAAGCTGATTGTACTTCTTCTTTTACAATCGTAACTAGACCCTCGTCAGATCTCGGAATAAATAGCTTCTTCTTAAAACTCGTACCATGAATATATCATTTCATTTCTCACGTTGACACGGTGATCAGATATTCCACAGTGTTCGAAGAATCTTTCATAATTCGTCAGTTTAATTTGGTTTAGTTGTGTCAGATTGGGTCCATTTCATCCATGTGTGACCATCGCGGAACTGTATAGACGTATGACCCCATGGAGGGATTAAGCTTCCCATATTTCATAATCATTTTGGATTTTAAGGTTTCTCGAGCGGTACAGGGGCTTTTTCCATGCTAAAAGTTAGTCCATTGAAGTACAGTAACACTCAAAAGTATGTTCTTCGTGCGATGTGGCGACACGTTTGACGTACAGTAGTATGTGTGTATCTGTGTGTTCAAAACATCTGGTCATGTTGTAACGTCATGCAACGTTGCCGCATTGACTTATCAAAAGTTAAATTTATAAAGAACAATTAATAAAAAAATAACGGGCTTCTTAATGAACGTGAGAATTCGTATAGATGATTTTAGTTCATTAAACTTGCCGTTCGAAAAATTTCAGAATTTTTTCACTATTTTTCTCAGAAATATCGCGGTTTGTTGGTTATAACCCATGAGAACACGTGTTATTTCGTTATTCCAAAATCTTTGCAACGAGCTTCTTAAAAGACTTGAAAATTTAACTGAATGTTTTTTTACTTCAATCTACCGAATGCAATCATTTTCAAGCATTTCTCACTATTTTTAGTATAACGCTCGAGAAACCTTAAATCGTCCATTATATCAACTGATAAGTAGTCTACTTTTAAGAAATGTTTTTTCCCCCGATAAGTTTCCCTAGGCAGACTTAATCCCAATTCGTTTCCACCGTACACGTACAGTTTAGACGCGTTGCGGGTCACAGAGTGCAAAAGCTTACTCACGCGGCCCAAACGTAATTGTAGGACGGTGCCAGCCACCCCTTGGCTCGGCCCGTTCATTCATTAACGCTTCATATCCCGCGCGACGTGCTGGTAACGAGCCTGTCATAATTACCGCGCTAACTTTATTACTACAGATACATGCTCGGTTCGGTAACTATAGCGCGCTGTCACGCGTCACGGGGCATAAGCAAAACGCCCGCTGCCGTTTCGCGTTTATGAGGGTTGAAATGGCAAATCAATGCCGAGCGGTATATGTTTCATTTCGTAGCTTCGACCAAACATATCCTTCGATATATTGGAAAATGGAATAATGTATTGCTTAAGATGTGAAAAATAGTGGAGGGAACTTTTTTTAAGCAGTTAGTGAATAATCGATGTTTGACTGTAAGTACTTACCTATATTTATTTAATAACGAAGTATCAAATAAAGTATTTCTTTACAGGAAGACATGCGAATGTATAATGCAAAATGTTTTGTGGTGTGGACCTCTATAGACCACTTTTGGTGTTAGATAACAGTGGCATAAGACTGAATAACATCAGATGTGGTACATGATAAATTATACGTCCACACCGGTGAAATGGTGTTAAAAATTAACACCACTTTTTTACTGTGTATGGAATTAGTTGACAATTTCGCCTAACGAGCGGGCAACCCGTGCAACCGTCGTGTATTATTACGAACACACTGTATTTTCTAACAGTTTTATGAATTCTTGTCAAACTTAATTTCGACCGGGATTTTTGGAGCCGACGAAGAAAAAAAAAGTTGAGCAAACACGTTGTATTATATTACAGCTGTATACCCACAATGATATCTAGATAGATGACGTCGAGTCGTCTGGCTTCGGCAACGCATTAGAGCGGAACAAGAATTATATCTGACCCGCAATGTGTCGAGCGAGGAATGAAGGGCTGGAAACTCGTCCGAAAACCTGTTTGCTCTGTATACAGCTCCTAGGGAATTTCCAGTTTGAAATGATCGAATGGGACACCTATTTACTGTACGAGTGGAAGCCAGAAATACACGGAAAAAAAATCATACACTCAAAAAAATTTGGCCACAATTAGAAAACTATATAGTAAGTAATTGCAGTGATAATTTTCTTCGCAATAGCAAGAATTCTTGCTACGCTAGCAATATTTGTCCAGTTGTCACCAAATACCTAATGTCTGAGGCAGCCAGAAATATAGCTGGATTAGCTAAATATTTTTTTCAGTGTAGCATTTACAAAGTTTGTGGTAAATTTCGGGACGAGGCCAATTTATCATTACGATAAATACAATTTTAGTAAAAATTATATTAAAACTTGTAGAAATTGCAAGCGTTGCTGTAATTTTTACTAAAATTGTAGTCATCATAACGATAAATTGGTCTCGTCCCGAAATTTATCATAAACTTTGTAAATGCTACGACTAATTTTTTTTTTCGCTGAGGTGTAAAGGCAGTCGTTATCTCGAAAATTAGATATATAAAAAAATAAAAGAAATGGTAGCATAAATATCCGATTTCCGATGGCGTTTCGACGTTAAGTACTCGCGCGGTGAGTTCAATGCGTAATACTCGACTCGGCAGCTTCCATATATCCATGCGATCGATGCTCCATCATCGTGACGCGAGTTCTCGTCATTCCCATCGATATTTATTCTCTAAATTTCGCATCTTCGACGCATACTTGATTTCGAATTTTTCTCTCCGCACTATCATCAGAAAGCTTTCCCTTTCGTTGCAATTATTTCCTACACTGAGAAAAAAATGTACTTGATCGAAATAAACGTGCCTTTGGATAGTCCCAAGGGCGTATTTATTCGATTTAAATGAATATCGGTTGGACGCAAATATTAGATTATTAAATTAATTAGATGTTATTTGAATCAAATCGATATTCATTTAAATCGAATAAATACGCTCTTGGGACTATCCAAAGGCACGTTTATTTCGATCAAGTACATTTTTTTCTCAGTGTAATAAAAGATTCGACGTAGGTAATAATTATCTAATCAAACCCCGATCACATTCTTAAGAAAAATAATACTATAAAATCGCTTCGGAAGCCCGACGCGAGCCCGGCCAACTCCGAACCCTCGCATTTCCGAGTCCGGTGCCAACAGTCGGAAGCCAATTTACAATTACACATCCCCGAAACGAGACTTTTATCAGCAGACCCGTCCGCGAGAGGTTCGCCGCATACAGGTACCCGGCTCCCTAACACCGACCGCTAATTATATTTATTCAATATTTACGACGATACCATCTACGCGGGGAATGGTCGTCGTGAGTCAGGTTGAATGAAACGGCAGATCGAGCCGTGCGGAGTCATCGTGCACCGGTCGACAGTTCCGCCGCGCGCGTACCAGCACGGGGCTCGCCTTTTAAACCGTTCTTCGCTTCGCCGCAAGTAGGTGCACCTATCTCGCCGTTTCGAGGCGCGCGCGTGCGAAGCTGTCTTCGTTGCTGCACATAGATATGTAGGTAGACGGGAAGTGACGATCGGCGGTATATCATCGTGTTTCCGTTCTTTTTTTCTCCCTCTTTCACTTAGTTCTTTCTTTTTTTCGCTGATTACTATTTCTATCTCCTCGACGTGTATAACTGATCTCTGGGTGATGTTGCCCTACTTTTAACCCTACTCGACTGTGGTGTCGTGAGATTTTTATAACGCTGAGGGGGTTTCATTGAATCGGAGTCTCCGAAATCCCGCGATACACTGAGAAAAAAAAAGATTAAAAATTATTCTGTTAGAAGGATAATCTGAGTACGAAAGGTAAAGTGGATCGAAAATTATTCTGAGGAAGGTTAAATTGTATACCCTGGAAGGATAATTTTTGATCAGTTTTACCTTTCGTAGGTACTCAGATTATCCTTCTAACAGAATAAATTTTAATCTTTTTTTTTCTCAGTGTACCGGTTAGGAGTTAAGTATTGTTAATCAACTTTGTCCTGTGTAATAATATTTTTTCATAGGTTTTCTTGTAATTGCATCCACCGAAGTGTTTTTTTTTTAATGGAACAAAGCATAGAGACTTTTTCTCCATAAAGTATGCATGCATTCTCTTTAACAGATCCTATTTTTTCTCCATAAATTACGCAAAAGACCCATTATCATAAAAATTTCTTATTTATTGGACTCGTTATATCGGATTTATTTATTAGCCCCTCAAAATTCAGCAATTGTACGATCTTTTTTCTCCAAAACATTCTATTTATTAGGCTAATGACATTTATTTATCAGGCCCCCAAAATTCAGAATAATACCCGACGTACTATTTCACACGTGACGTTTTTGCTTCGAGCAACGAAGGTAGCCGCAAGGCCGGCCTTATCCGCGATGTTTGCGAAGCGCTTACGTTTTATGTCAGCGGGTATCGAGGCGTCGCGTCGGTGTATCGTCGCGCGTGATATATCCGAGGCTACGGGACAGTAGCCGAAAGCGGTTGACACGTTAATACCGCGAGCACGCCGCGTTAACGCCGTAACCCCAGGATTAGAGAGGCGATGCCGCCCTCTCCGCTCGCCTTATCGCCGCGTTAACCCCAATAGCCCGTACCTCTCTCCCTCTTCGCGCTCAGCCCGTCGCGTCGCGGAGGTCCTGGAGGACTCACGTTATAAGCGCCGCGCAGTATGTCTTTGCGATAAATGAAAATATAGTTGGAACGAGGAAATCATTGCTTCATGAAACTCGAATTGATTCTGAGATAACGGAGCGACGATATTCTAAAGTGAGATACGAGCTGATAAAAAAACATCGGAGCAGTGCATCAATTTAATATTTTTTAAAAAATATCCGTTATTAATTTAAGTACCTATCCGTTACTATTTGTAATATTTTAGACACAGAAAGAAATAATTGATAGCGTCAAAATCAATTTTCTTGAATCAAGAACATACCTATAGGTATGTGATCTTACAAATTTTTAAGAATAAAAATTCTTGCTCGAATTTTATATATCCTTGATTCAAGAAAATAGTCGTGAGAACGAGAAATTCTTTCTGCGCTAAAAAAAATTACTCGAACCTATGAAATAATTTCTTGAACAAAGGCAACCATAGCTTAATCCTGAAATGAGGTATACCTATCATGTTTTTGATCAAAGAAAACATTCCTTCAGTACCGGCAATTATGTCTCTCAATGTAGAATGAAAATAATGGAGTAAATAATGAAACGATATAAAATACATATCCGAGTTGACAAATTTCTCATATCAATATGCTCGCATTTATTCATCGAAAGACGAGTCAGGTCCAGATTACATTACGTGTACTTCCAGCAGAGATAAGCAAACTATACGCGATTGCCGTCGAACCGTGGTATTTACCAATCAATTACAAAGGTCGATCGGGACGATTCGTGTGGCAATTAGCTGTATCGCGAGATACCGGTTTAGAACCAGTAGTCGCGCGGTGGCACTGGATCTATTATAGAAGCGATCTTATCGCTCCGACGCGTAACTAGGTACTGTCCGGATCGACAAGCCGGTATAATCGATTCGCTTATAAACGTTCGACGAACGCCCGATGTACCGTTCGCTCGCCGTTGCGCGGTTGGTTCCTCGATCTCGCGCGCGAGTTGCTTTCGTCGAGATTCCGCTCTTCTTCCGTTCTACGGATCTCCGCTTTCGCTTTCTCCTTCGCGCGCTCGATCTCACGATCGATGAATGAAAATGAGTCGCGATGGAGAAGAAGGAACGGTCGTATTAGAAAGAGTGAATTAGAGCTGATAGGATCTACGATCGTTTGTATAAATTCGAAGGCGCGCTCACATATAAGAAACTGTATTTATGTGAGATTTTTATAAGCACATGATTATCTGCGTGTAATAAAGAATTATATAGAGTGGAAAAAAACTTGCAAAAAAATAATTAAATCGTTCTCGAAAGCCAGTCACATGTATGTAATTTTATCGAACGAACTTTCTTTATATTAGTACACCGAGAAAGCAGTTTATTTGTCATTTATACATATATGTTTATTTGAATGTGGCGAAAGAAACATTTTTTTGGACCAAATAAATGTTAGTTAACTATTACAACATTTATTCGGTATGACTAAGACCTTTGAAACAGCCGTTCGAATGAAATAAATATTTTAATAATAAACATATAGGCATTTCCTTGTAATGAAATATTTATTTCGCCGTATTTGAAGCTACATTTATTAACTATCGATAAACTGTTTCCTCGGTGCGTGTATTATTTTCAATTCGATAGATACTGTCCATATTATTTCAATCTCAGGCAATGAAATAATTGACGTGGACACTCACTGAGAAAAAAAAAAGATTAAAAATTATTCTGTTTTGGAAGGATAATCTGAGTACAAAAGGTAAAATAGATCAATAATTATCCTTCCAGGGTTTAAAATTTAACCTTCTTTAAGATAATTTTTTATTCATTTTACCTTTCGTACACAGATTATCCTTCTAACAGAATAATTTTTAATCTTTTTTTCTCTCAGTGCTGAAGATCGACATTATTTACTTAAAAATTGCCTCTGCCACATCAGAGTTCCTTTATTTAAATGTACAAAAATATTTATTTTCAATTTGATTCGCGTCTCTCCCAATCCTCTCGATATTATCGCATTTCAACGACACTGAAAGAGATACAGATACATATTTATAATGATCGTTGAAATCGATCAATAGAGAGCAACAGCAACGGCGCGGACCGCGGACAACTTCGGACAACGACGTCGATGGCTGGAGAGCGAGACGAAGGAAAGCAATACGCGGGAAGGAAAGTAAAGGGAGAAAGCGAAGGAAAAAGAAAGAGCGACGGGTTATCGGGGAGGCAACAATGTAAATAATGCGACATAATGAGGATCGATTCGTCATTCGAAAGACAGCTCGCCCGCTCTCTGCACGATAAGCGCGCGCCCAGATCATTACAGACTCCGCGCGTTCTCGGGAGCCTGCAGACTTACCCGCGAAAACTGGATTCGATCCGCGTACGAAAAACAGGATCTCACTTGCCTTCGATCTGCCATCGAGGATCTAAGATATGAGACGAGGTTTTCGATTGCGAACTTTCTTTAGTGATCTTGGAGAAATTGTCTAGGTTTTAATCGTTAGCGATAAGAAGTCCGTTAGTATTGTGTAAATAGAGAATAGTTACGGTATAAATGCGATATTAGATCTATTCACTTCCATAGAAAAGAAAAAATAGGAAAATTAAATCGAAAGATCAATTTTCTCTGGGTACACTTCGATAAAAGTTCACTTGAATCGAGGTTATCTCATGAACTTCTCGCCTATCGCCGTGTGCAACTTCTTCACGCGGAATAAATTTATAACGACGACTATTATACGAAAAGCCGCCGATATCGTTCCCACATCCCCGAAATGCATTCGATTAGGCGCGCATTCATTCCCGCCGCGCTGCAAAGCTCTGCAGTTAGAACAGCGATCGAGCGAACTCTCGTTGGAAATGATTGATGACTCCATTGTGCAAGGCTTTTCCCCGCGCGTCCACCCCGCCCGCTCTCCGCACGAAAATAGCCGGCGCCATTTCGAGAATGGGAAGAATTACGGAAAATGGAAAATGCAGCGCGGAAGATCGATCGTGTCGGTCACGCGGCTAATAATAATGCGATTCTTCGCGCGATGAAAACTACAGTGGCCGTAAAGGTCGATCGAATTTCGAAAACAACCCTGAAACTTCTTTTCTATCATATACCTATGTAGGATAAAAGTGGAATGAATACCTCAGTCGAAGTGCAACCGATTATCTCGAAAACGATTGAATATAGGACAAAAAAGTTTAGATAAAAAATATTTGTCCGTGTTTCTACTACAAAAAAGGTAAGTATGACTTTCTATTTATCTCCACTGCGTTTCGAGATAATCGCCTTCAAAGTCAAACCGTATCTGGAGCGTCTCTCCTACTTTTACCCTGATCGATAAAAATGTCTCGATACGAAGTCTAATTAATTATTCTTTTCTTGGGAAACTCATCGACTTTTCCAAACCTCGATGACTCCCTCTACTTTCTAACCAAAATAACTCATCCCCTAAATACCAACTAAGTAGACCAAAAGAATTCCGCAAACACTTTTCTCGATAGCTGCAAACTTAATTCAAAGACAATTTCGACTCAAGAGTCATATCGATCAGACGTAAAATAGAGAACGAACCGCCGTATATACATTTTAAACGAAACGAAGCACATAGTCAAACACCATATCTAAACAAGAGTGTACACGGAGAAGATCACTCTCTTTCTCCCCCCCCCCCCTCTCCCTCTCTCGGGAGTCCAGCTTCTCACCGCAAAAATCCGCCCACTTCCCAGAGGCTCTTCTCTCTATTTACATCGCGGACGCTACGTCAGATAGACGCGTAGACATTGTCAACGCGGAATAACGCGGGGTCAATGGATGCGAGCCTTGCGGTCAGTTCCCCGGCGGACGGAGGGGTACGCACCGACGAGACTGCGCTGAATGGAACTTACTATGTATCCATCGCGGTTGGCAACCGCCCGCCGGAGTGTTGTGACTCGATGTTCGGACGACAAAATAACTGACACAGAAGGAGCGTTTAAGACGTGACATTTGGGACATCCTCGCGGCCGTAATTATTGTCATTCTTAGAATGCACGGCGGGCTTCGACGGTGGGCACCGGAACTCGACGCTACCGAGAGACGGGAGACGTCGAGTCATCTCTTTGAGATCGTCAGCACGAGTCCCTAAGCCTACCTGTCAATCTTTCGCGTTTAGTTGGCTGTAGGCCGTAACCCGTGTCGATCTGGTTCGGATTTTTGAGTAGGCTCGATAAAGCGTGCCTTTCTGCGCAATTTTATCAAATCTTGGCGTGTAGAGAATTTCTGCTGTGTGTGCACTGAGAAAAATAATTAGGTTAAAATGAGAAAACGTGTGTAGTTTGACGTGTTTAGTTATTCTGACGAAAATACTGGTTAGTTGAACGAAATATTTCGTTATTTTCATCAAATGTTTCATTATTCCAACGAAACGTTTAGTTATTCTAACGAAAAATTTGTCAGTTTAACCAAGCACACAAAGGAAGGATTCATATTTCACCAAACGATTTGGTCGTCATCTCCAGAATTTTGGTTAGATTGACCAAGTTATTTTTCTCAGTGTGCACGGAAAAAAAATGATTTTGCAGTCCGAATAAAACTAGGTTTTGCTGGTAACTTTTTACTATCATGACAGAAATATTATCTGCGGCAGCAAAAGATATATCCAATAATGGCAAATGTAACTACAATCTCAGTGAAATTGTTTTCGGTAAAAATATTTGCTATCCCAACAAATATTTTTAATATTATTGAACATATCTTTTGCGGTCACAGATAATATAATATTTCTGTCACGATGGCAAGAAATTCCCAGCAAAACCTAGTTTTGTTAAAACTGTAAAACAATTTGTTTTCTATTTGTATGGCCAATTATTAAACGTGCGAAAACTTGGGTAATAAGAAGACTACATTTTTATACAACTAATATCAACCACCGGAGACGACACAGGGGATGACAGAGAACGAGAAATATTTATCTCTCTGAATATTAGAAGGCTGGAAGTGTAGGAGAGACAGGGTGGGAAGATTCGAAATATTTTAACATTTCGAGATTAGCCTAAAAAGCCGCTGGGACCAGCGCGGAGATAGAGATAGAGCGAGCTCTGTAGCGACGGGTTGGACGCGTTTGGTAGGGTTCAGCATGACAATGCAGGTGCCTCATCCCACGTCAAAACCCAGCGTGGCATCGAGCAGAATAGATACCAAGCGGTCAACTGCGCGTCCGTAATTGTTTAAGGGGATTAGGCGGAGAAGTTTACACGTCGAGGGAAAAGGCGTGCTGATATTTATCCCGTATTAGAATGGGCTGAGCTCGAGTTTACCATGCTAAGCCCAGAAATTCCATCGGAACACGCCCGGTCGTTGCAGCGGAAAATTGAGACGGTTTACGTGTAACTGAGATTCTCTTGCAGAGAGGGAGAACGGGAGTAAGGCCTTCACTCTTTCTCCACTTATCGGCTGAAATGCTTTTCGCTACGCCGCGAGGGGATGATGTAGGGGTAGCGAAGAGGGAAACGCTTCAATGGGGAAAGTAAAGGCGTTATTCCGGTTCTCTGTACCTACGAGTCTCCCAAAACAAAATGTTCGATCTTAATTAATCCGGAGTTAGCGTGGTAAAAAATAAAAAAAAATATTAAATACGGTATTTATAGTAGGACAAAAGAGCGGTACAAACGCCTCAGTTGAAGTGAAAGTTCCAAACCGATTATCTTGAAAACAATTAGAGATAGCGAAAAAAAGTTTCAACAAAAAAGATTTATCTATATTTTCTCTATAAAAAAGCTACTTTCAACTTTTCACATAACTCCGCTGTGTTTTGAGATAATCGCGTTCAAAGTCAAAAGGTTAAAAGCTGCAGTGGTTTATCCCACTTTTACATCATATTTTATCCCATCACATCAATGCTAGATTATTAAGCATTAAAGAAATATACTTTAATGATAAATTTTGGAACCTTAAACAAATTCATTTCCATTTTTCGCGTATCCCCATCATTCTACGCAACCACATAACACATATTCTGTTTATTCGAGCAATACATCAGAGCGCGAGCTCGTCCAAGGGTTGACAACGTAGCGGAGCGCTATCCAAGCAGGATTTGTCAGAAAGTGACACGGGCCCGATCAATTTGGCGGAGTTAATGACTGACGTTTAACGAACGTTACGGAGAGGTGGTTAATTAGTCGTCGGCAGGGGTTCGTATAGCGACACCCCGGTATTATTGATTTCTTAATCTGTCCCTAATGAAATGACGAATGGGCCGCATTGTCTGGAGCCGGCCGGGATTTATGTCCCGCCGTATATCGGGTCGCTTTCGACGAAACATCCGACAGATCGCTTAATTACAACCTCTATTACACAACGAGACGATTAGAGAGCCAGCTGACTTGGAAGTCTGGATTATGGGAACACGAGATACGACGATGTAGATACCTATACGTTTCCAAATCAGGATGAGAGGGAATGCAAATGCGATATCCTCTTTCGGCGATGTTAACGACGACTTTCGTTTGTAGGACAATCGCGTATTGTTCGGCTAACTGATGTCGGTCCTGATGAGGAAGAGTTAATGAAAAAAGTGCCGACGTCAGAGTAAAACGTTGCAATTGCCAACAAGCCGCGCCCTAAGCTGAGAGAAATGATTGCAGATGCCAAAAAAATATTTACTCCAATCAAGAGCATGATATAATTCAAGGATCAAGCCATGGTTTTCTTCGTGCAAGAAAATATTTGACATCCCTGAGTAATTATTATTTTTTAGCGCAGAAAAACATGTCTTATTTCAATGAAGGTATATTCTTGAATCAAGAATATATATAGGTACCTACATATATAGTATCGACCAAGAATCTGTATTCTTAAAAATTTGTAAGATCATAATATGTTCTTCATTCAAAATATATTTTTGTTTACACTAGCAATTATTTCTTTCGGTATACCTACTTGGAATATTAAAAAAGCGATCGAATGTAAAATCGTAAAGGAAAAACTCGAACCCAACGTGTTACAAAAAACCAAAGAGCCATTCGATCTCTCGTTACACGTGACCATAAATGACGACGACCAGGTGTTACGCGTACTTCTGCGATCATTTACAGTCGATTAATTTAACGAGTATCGACCGACTATGTTTATTATATATTATCTGATTCGACCACGCCAGACGCGTATCGTTAAAAAATGACGAAATATGCCCGCCTCGCGACCCAATATCCACATCCTACGTCCGCAGTCGAAACGGGAGGAAGTGATCCGTTATTACGTCACACGGCGGCGCGCTTCCCGTATCGCGAATGCAACGCCATCCTCGCACATTGTACGTTGATATACCGACGTGGATATATACCGATTGAAGTAAATGCACAGTAAAAAAAGGGTGTTCATTTCCCGAGTGAAGAAATTCTATATATTTTCTATATAATCGATATGCGATTTTAGTCATAGGTATATATAATGGATTATATATGAATTATACAAACCTTCAAAAACCTGTATACAGTCCTTATATGGTTAATATATAGAAATTATATAATATAAATATAATCCATATTTCACCAAAACTACATATGGATGATATACGCAAAATACATAAAACTTTTCCGCCTGGGTGATAACACCACTTTACCGGTGTGGACCTAGGTATATTATGTATCACATCTGGTGTCATTCAGTCTCATGCCATTATTACCTAACGCCAAAAGTCTACACTGAGAAAAAAAAAGATAAAAAATTATTCTGTTAGAAGGATAATCTGAGTACGAAAGGTACAATAGATGAAAAATTATGCTAGGGAAGGTTAAATTTTAAACCCTGGAAGGATAATTTTTGATAAGTTCGTACCTTCTGTCTAGCAGGCTAACTTATCTTTTTCACCATACATAGCATAAATATTACCTAATACGTTATATTGTAGCATTAATTAATTCAACGAGCAATATGGAAGCTGAGAGTGCCCGAGAGAAGACTTGAACCTCCACGACTTATTGATCTATTTTACCTTTCGTACTCAGATTATCCTTCTAACAGAATAATTTTTAATCTTCTTTTTTTCTCAGTGTAAGTATAGGTCCTAGGTCCACTGAGAAAGAAAAACGATGAAAAATTATTCTGTTAGAAGGATAATCTGAGTACGAAAGGTAAAATAGATCAAAAATTATCCTTCCAGAGGGTTGAAAATTTAACCTTCTTTAGGATAACTTTTCATCTATTTTACCTTTCGTACTCAGATTATCCTCCTAACAGAATAATGTTTCATCTTTTTTTTTTTTTCAGTGTCCACACCGCAGAATTTTGTAGGTACTGCTGTACGCAGGCCGTAACAGTCGCGCGTCAAGCGCGCAAGAGAGGACCGACGTACAGTCGGAATCGGAGCTATCAGAAGGCCTCGATCAAGATCAAGATCCGAGGGGCCGATGGTATAGGGACTCGGACGGATGTCGCGGGTGGCCGCAGGTGGCGCCCTCGATATAAGCTCACCCGACTCGAGCGCCGATACGGGCCGCGCTCCGAAACTCTCACGGTGGAATGTGTCATCCTGTCACTGAACTCACGAGGCAGGCGTATCCCGTGGTCCCGTCACGCGTCCTTCGTCCGGCCGATGTCCTGCCGACCGCATGAGGCCGTTTCTATCAGGACCTCGGCGCGGCCGCGCTTGGCGAGCAGCGGGGCACCCGCTTCTCTATTTGCGCGCGTTGCTGTCTCGATTTGGTTGCGTGAATTTATCGGGAAAATAGCGGCTTGTCAATTGAGTATCGACGCGCTTCGTCCACGATCGGTTTTCGTACGAGTAGAGTGGAATGGAATGAGATGGAACAGAATGTGGAGAGTTATTCGTTAGGATGAATAAACTTCTTTTCGAGAAATCATAATGCGTAGCAGAAGATGTGACTAACGTATAGTAAATGGGAGAAAAGGAGAATTGAAGGAAATTAAAAACGAAAAAAAAAACAGAAAGGAATAAGAAGATATACCTATGGTGAGCAGAAAAATGGTGGCATTATGACGAACGGAGAAATACCTGCCACGACTTTGTAATGGAAACTCAGAATGAATGGAGACGTGGAAAATAGACGCCGTAATACTGATAACTTCATTAAAATATCTAAGACTGAAAGTATAATACCTATATCGAAAAATTGTGCTTCCAAATACTCGACACTAAATAATCACTAATGCTAAAGCATTTAAGCGAACAATCCAAGTTACACTCAGAAAAATAAAGTAATGAATCAAACTTTGAATATTATGAGAACGACGAATTATTTTTATTGCCACAACCAAATGTTTTAGAAACATTTCATTGCCACAATCAATATTTATTTGTCATAACCAAATGATTTGTTGTCTCGATAAAAATATTTTCTTATTCCCTGCAGACCAACCAAAGTTTGGTTAACATTATCTACTAATAATTGTTCTCAGTTTAACAAATCACTAGTGACGACGATCATTTTTGAGAAGTTATAGAATTGAACGCAAAAATCGTAACTTTCAGCACACTGCTAACATCGGATCAAGTTTAGGTCACATCGAATGTCTGCTGCAAGTAGAGTAAGTTACATCTGGGGTTTCTCTTGGACGAATCGATAAAGTCATCGATACAGCGGCACAATAACCGACGACGAGAAAATCTATAGCGATGCCTATACCTACACCTTGAACGCATTCTTACGGTAGGCACGGAGATGTATCGCAATCGCCGCGATAGTTGGAAAAAGAAATAAGTATTCGTACGGCGCGCATATAGTTACACACGACAAGATGGATCGGCGCCCGAGTGGATACACGAATGAAGAAGAAAGGCAATTTTTATGCTCTGTCGAGAGCGTTGGGAAAGCAGCTTTTCGGCGTTATACCGGCCGGTCCCCACGAAGAGCGGGTATTGTTAAGTCGAGGCCTCGATGACACGGAGATGATGAATTTCTCGACCGGCTGGAAAGTCACAAATTGTTCCGTAAGCCCGCGTGTGTAGCGGAAGCGCTTTATGCTTGTACGTATACGCGTACCTATATGCGTCGTATCACGTGCGTCGATGATGATACACCGCAGCGAGACGCGTCACGGGCGATAATTATGGCGGATGCACTGAGAACATAAAAAGATTAAAAATTATTCTGTTAGAAGGATAATCCGAGTACGAAAGGTAAAGTGGATCGAAAATTATTCTAAGGAAGGTTAAATTTTATACCCTGGAAGGATAATTTTTGATCTGTTTTACCTTTCGCACTCAGATTATCCTTCTAACAGAATACATTTTAATCTTTTTTTTTTTCTCAGCGTGGAAGGGGACTTTGTAATATTTTTCATCCGTAAATTTCGAGAGGCTCATCGTGGTGCGAAGCACTTTCATTCTCGCGATAAAAAACACGTTATAACAATGTAAACATATTTACATGTGCTGAAAATCATTTTATGAAAACCTCATGTCGTACAATATTTCAATTAAAGTAAACTTTTTACCGTTATATTTTGAAATTGCTCTCAGAGAATATTGATTTTCTGTTATTTCTTAAGGATTTTCACGAGTTAAAGAGAATTCTAAATCATTGCATACAGTTTGTCCATGTCTTAAAATACACGATTGATGTAAGGGTTGCCTGCTCGTAATGCGCAGTCATTGGCCAATCCCGAGAGTCCCGGAGAATCCCACGCCGTCTCCCGGCCGACGGGATTGGTGTACAACCGCGCTTGATAGCAGGCAACCCGCGCAACGCTTGCATATTCTGTCGGACATACCTACTGAACGTCATAATTTCCCATATCAAGAGCCATTTCTTTTTTTTTCAGTAGGTACCAATGACAGCAAAACACTGTTAACAACGTCTCGTCGTTCAAATTTCGAAAATAATTCAGAATATCAGCAAAGAATCGAATACACAGTGAGTTTATCTCTCCAAAGCATTGGACAAATATTCCAATTTTCAGCGAACATCTCCTACCCCTGACAAAATTCTCAACAAATTCCCTCTCCCTCGCGTCCTACAGCACACCCTATCGCCCGACTTTCAGTCTACGCAACGCGGGTCTCGCTCCGTCGGAATAACGTATAATTAAAATGCATGAAACTCGAGGGTTCCCCAACACGCGCACGGCAGTGACACGAGAGGGGGGGGTAGGTGTAGATACCCGATGCGCGGCGCGATCGTCTCGGAGCACGTCGCGTAAGAGAAAACCACTGACGGTAGAGAGAGAGAGAGAGAGAGTAGGTTGCCTCCGCGCAGCCGGGCGAGAGAAGGTGGTACCGATATTACGAGTAGGTATACGATAAGTGTCAACTGCAGCATGGGAGATAAAAGGAATGAAAATAGAATCCAGGACCGATCCATCATGCGGACGGCAACGCCGCGACGCAGCTCCGAATCCCATTGGCGGGCCACGCCCCCCGGATCGCACGTGACCGCCAAACCCCGCCCGCTGTCGTTGCGACCTCCTGAATCCAGGGAGCGCGCGGACAACGCGTCCCCGTGGCCTGCTGTGCGGAGCCAGGGGGAACCGGCGCGCGCTACAACCGCCGCGCGCGCGCAAGAGAGAGAGAGAGAGAGAGAGAGAGCGCGCGCGCGAGAGCCCCCTGAGCCGAGTAGCGAGCGCCGCGCGGACCGTCGGGTCAGTCCCTCACCTGCGTGTGCAGCTTCGCTCGGCCCGCTGCCTCCGCGCGAGTACGCAGCAGTCCACTCCGGCGACCGTCGTGGAACGGACCCCGTGTATGCGGTGTGGCAGGTAACGCGCTGCGCGCGCCGAACGCCGACGCACAGTGCGAAGTGTGACCGTGTGGAACGGCGAAAACAAATCCACGTTGGGGCAGCTCTACCGGGGGGAAATTCCCGAGACCGCTCGGGGATATCCCGTTCTCGTTCGTTTGTCGTGACGTGACACTTTGTGTGGCTTCGCCGAAGAACGCCGTGTCGACTGATCCGTTCGACGAAAGCACGCGAACGACCGTATAGGCTCGATTTTGAATCAGTGAAACGTCCTCGACGGAGAAAAGACCGAAAGTAGGTACTCGCGCGTCGCCGTACCGCGATACACGGTTTGCCCGCGCGGCGCGCTAATATCCACCATGGTGAGACCGCTCTGAACCAGCGCGCCCCTCCCCGACGGTGGCGAACATCGCGCGGCGGGTCCGATTGATGTTTCCGTTCCGCGAGGATGATGATGATGGACATGGGCATGTACGGAACCTACGGCAAGCCCGATTCTTATCCTAATTACACCTTCGCGGGTCAGAGTGGCGGCGGCGGCGGTCAACCCCCGGTCGGGCACGTATCGATAACCCCGTCCCCGGAGTTGGCGCCCGCTCACTATTACCCGCAGACCGCGGTGGCCCCGTATTCCTCGTCGTCCGCGTCGGAGAGCTACCTCACGTCGGAATCGGGCGCGTCGTCGAGCACGCCGCCGCAGGGCTTCTACTCGCCGACGGGCGCGGTCCTCCACGAGGACGGCACCGCGATCATCTCCTCGGAGAATGGCCTCAGCTACACGAACCTCGACTACGCCACGTACCCGGGCGGCGGTCAGCACGGCGCCGGTTGTCACACGCCGACGGACGGCCACCAGGGCTACGTGCAGGCGGGCGGCAGCGGCACCGGTTACCGGGAGGACCATCCGTCGGGGATCCACCCGAGCGGAAGCGTCGTCCAGTCCCACCACCACCACCACCAACAACAACACCCGCATCACGCGGAACACGAGCACCAGCTCCACCATCAGCAATCTAGTCATCACGAGGTCGACTATCCCATCGCCGTCGGCGGCGCTACCGCCGGCTACCACCACCTGCACGCGCTGCCGGATGACGCGCTGCACTACGGGCAGGCGGCGGCGGCGGCGGCGGCGACGCTGCACCAGCCGGAATTCCCCGGCCATCCGGCGGCGGGGCACTACAAGGAGGAAAATCCCGATCCGGGTTACCACGCGTTGCAGCAAACCCTGCATCCGCATCCTCATGCTCACCATCATCCGCACCAGCACGGGCTGCCCCAGCAGCAGCAGCAGCAACAACAACAGCAGCAGCAGCAGCAGCAGGCACAAGTACTCACGTACAAGTGGATGAAAGTGAAGAGGAACGTACCGAAGCCAGTCGGTAGGTAGATACTTTGTATCCAGTCAAGGGTATCGCGCGCGCGCGCGTGGTTCCCGATGCGACGATCGCTGCAACGCGCCTTTTTTTACGCCTATTCGAAAGACCGCCGGCGTGAAATTAGTTGTTCGCCGGGGTGCGAACGCGGGGGAGACGCCGACGCTCGTTAGCGCTTAAACGAGAACACGTCGGGAGGAGAGAAGGTGCACGATCATTCCGTGGGTGCCGGGGAGTGGATTGTTAAGGAAGGCGCTTCATGGTTCTTTGCTTGGGTCGAGTTTGTCAGGGACGTCGGAGTATAATAGCTGCGGTATTGTCGGTACGGATTTGTTGGTATAGATCGCTATTGGCCTTCTCGCTGGATTTGGGGAACGACGCGGTTTTGGCTGCTTCGCGCTGGCATTCGTGATTTCGAATGGCGTTGTTTCGATATGGAGTGATTGATACACGGTAAAAAAGTGGTGTTAAGTTTTAACGCCGTTTCACCGGTATGGACTTACATGTAGCACGTTTGATGTTATTCGCTCCTGTGCCATTATTATCTAACGCCAAGAGTGATCTATACACTCCAACAAATTTGGCCACAACTAGGAAATTATAGTAATTGCAGTGATAATTTTCTTCGCAACAGCAAGAATTCTTGCTACGCTATAGCAATATTTTTCTAGTTGTCACCAAACAATGTCTGAGGCAGCCAGAAATATAGCTGGATTAGCTAAATACTTTTTTCAGTGTAGGTACCTATAGGTCCACACCGCAGAATTTTTTATCGTGTACCTAGATACGCATTGGTATCATTGTCGAATCAATCTGAGATGCTATCAATTGAAAGCCGGTATTTCACGGAGAGACTGGCACAATGAATTTTACTTTATGCGCGGTAAAAAAAAGTACCCACATCATATGAGGCTAAACTGACACACCAGACTTCAATCACTTTTACTTCATTATCTGTAACTTTTGGCCTACATTGATATAAGACTTTTTTGTAAATAAAAATATGATCTTCAAAAAAATATTATATAAACATGAGCCAAAAGGTCATAGATAATGAGATAACAGTGATTAGAGTTTCTTTCCTGGCGAATAAGTTTAGCCTCATGTGATATATTATATTATACACCTTTATATGTATTTGTAGATAACTTCCAGATATTTTAACAGCGCGAAAGAGTAATTTCTCTTTTGACAATATTAAATCGTGATAGCATCACAATAAGGACATCCGGAAATACGTTATGTATATCTACTACTTTTATTGTAAACAGAGTAAAATTTACTGGGGTTTAAACGAGATAAACATCCCACTCGAAATGCGAGTTCCACGTCGATTATCTTGAGAATGATGAGAGATATCGAAAAAAACGTTTAAACGAGAAATGTTTATCCCTATCTTTACTATAAAAAAGCTATCGATTTTTCACGTATCTCTACTGCGTTCCGAGATAATCGCGTTCGAAGCTAAACTGAAGCTAAAGAGTTTTTCCCACTTTTACCCTACATCAGCCTTTCCGTGTTTTTTTCATCCAATTGAATTCTAGAAGTCGATGAAACTTACAACTCGATGCTGTATCATATATACATAAATTGTCGTCTTTTTAAATTTCACGGCACGATGTCAAGCTCTAAATACGTTACGAGTTCCCGGTAAAAGACGAAATCAAATCAAGTTCCTCTCTATTTTCACGAGGCTTGACGATTCGAGTTCGTTAACGCTCTGATTAAAATTGACGGCGAAATAAAACGTCGTTCGCGCGAGTCGTTGACCCGCTGAACTTGAAACGCACGAAGCTCGAAGTAAAAACTATTAATAAATAACCTCCATTCCATCTTCGACTCAACCTTCTCTGCGATCTTGGATAAGCAGATTCGAGCATCACCATAAAGTCGCCGGCAACATAAACAGAAAAATACGACAGAAACGTACCTAACAGCTAAATGAGAATTCACTGGAACGAAGCTAAAGAAGATCAATATTTCGCCTAACCAGGAGATTCACTGGAAAACTACGATCCAAAAAACCTAAGCCGATAATGAGATCCACGCCTCTGCGTTTCCAGCCAACCTCCCTCCTTCCCCCGATTACGATGCAGACGCGTGTAAATTCGTATAAAGGAGAGGAACGCCCGAGAAGACGAGGCGCATCGCCCAACAGAATTTCACCGCGCCGGAGCGAACGAAGCTCCGAGACTCCTTCATCCCGGAAGCGATTTACCCACGCCGATAGCCGTGACGAAGCCGGGAGTCGCCGGCGATTGGTGATTTCGGTGGATATTTAACAGATATCCAGCCGTGAAGCGATACATAACGCCCGGTGGTCACAGCGGTCCCGAGATGGAGTACTCGCATCTCGAGAACAGGAGAGCGATACGGTCCATTGACTGAGGGTACGACGAGACAATGAATAAAAGTACCTCGAAAAGGCCGATCACGCCTCGAAGTTAGTATAATGCGACACTGAAAACAATATTTAGCTAATCCAGCTATATTTCTGGCTGCCTCAGACATTATTTGGTGACAACTAGACAAATATTGCTAGCGTATCAAGAACTCTTGCTATTGCGAAGAAAATTATCACTGCAATTACTATAAATTTCAAGTTGTGGCCAAATTTTGTTGAGTGGACGCGTGATGATTTTTTTAAATGAGAAGTTGTTCAGATTTGCGTATGCGAAAGTAATGAGGAAACAAAAGTACCTGAGTAATAACGATCTCGCGCACATTGAGAAAAAAAAAATTTGGCCAATCAAACCAAAATCCTGGAGATGATGACCAGACCGTTTGGTGAAATATGGATCCTCCATCTGTTCCATTAAAATCACCAAATTTTTCGTTAGAATGGCTAAACGCTTGGTTGAAATAACAACCGTAAAAAATTGTGCGGTGCGGACTTACATAAACCACTTTCGGTGTTAGATAACAATGGCATAAGACCGAATGACACCAGATGTCACATAGATCCACACTGGTCAAATGATGTTAAAAATTAACACCACTTTTTTACCGTGTAAACTTTTGGTTAGAATAAGTAAATACTGGGGTCAACTGACCAGTATTTTAGTTAGAATAACTGAACACGTCTTGCTAGATGTGTTTTGTCATTTTATCCTAATTATTTTTCTCGGTGCGCGAACCACGTGTTACGTAGGGGAGACTGTTGTACCTTGTAACGATTATTGAACATTTTAGTTTAACTGATGATTGGGAAAATATTGAAACGGCATTTCCTGCTGAATCGATGAGATATCTATTCAGGTGCACGAGATGTAAAGGAAATTTTACAAATATTGACGTGTTTTCGACCACAATTTTTATTAGCTACAAATTGTCCCAAGGTACAAGATGGTCTTGTACCATGGAACAGACATAATACACCTTGAAACACAGATAATAACCAACTAAAAAAATTAACTAAGTCAACGTTCAGGTTATTTAACAATATAAATTGTACCAGAGATATCATAAATTAACAAAAGCACCTGTAAAAAAGAACAAAACATTTGAGAAAAAGCGACTTAGAGTTTAACTATGCTTCTTTTCTTTTTGGTGATGAAAAACTCAAAATATGATCGACAGGATTGACGGGATCTCTTTTTTTACCTTCTTTACTACGCGGCATAATTGGAAAAATTCTGATATGAAAAATTAACGTTCTTTATTAGTGTTCCAAGGTACAAGACGTGCCGATGTTTCAAGGTACAAGAGGGTGCAACATTACTAAAAAACGGCTGCTTCCACGCCGAAGCTAAGTTTACAAAGAAAAATAACACTGTATTCTTACTCACCATTGGACACTATTACACGCAAAAATCGTTTAATAGTTTTAAAGTGATCAGTTCTCAAATTATCTGCACACGAATACGATGCTAATTACCTCTTGTGGCGAAAAAACTTAGTTTTATTTCACAACCGCAAAATACGTCTGTGACGCGTGAAACATGAATGCACTATACTGAAATCCAAGCAAGTGAAGATTATACCCGAATTTTGAGTTTGATAGATGGCGATATTTGTCATAAATACGAATCGTTTCAAGGTACACCATCCTCAAGGTACAATAGACTCCCCTACTAATCGAAAATACGTAAGGACAAAGCGAAACAGATATACCGCACGAGTTGCTCACTGAAACCGGCGAGGGAGAACATCGTCGTTTACCAGGAGCTGTTGCTTCTCTCGGCCATAAATCAAACGCGATGGTATCATCACTCCCAGCTTTCTATCTGCCGAATGCAAATGCTACAATCTCCCCGAGTCCGCCAGTTCGCGTCTGCCTTTGCGATAGGGAAGGTCTTCATCCGGCGCTTCCGATATACCCGTGTCTTACTACGCGTCGGTATGTCCTACCTACTTGTCGGATATCCCATCACATCGAGCTATTCGCTGCTTAAACTATAAGTACAATATTCTTGAGACTCCAAACAACTTAATCGAAACTGGTCTAAGATATCGATTCAAGTTCGTTAATAAAACTGAAGATCGACACCGATAAAATGAACATCCCCCTTCGTATCGCAATTTGGAAAACGTCAAAATACCTTTTCCTACTTAAAAAAAATGTACAAATCTCCAGAAATGCCACCAAAAAAAATACGATAACAAATCGAACCCCAAAAGTATCTCCCCCTGGAAACGTATACACACAGATCCCCGATTGGTCGAAAATTGGGGCGAGAAAAAATGGGGAAACTTATCTCCGGGTCGCCAGCTTTCGACTATATACAAGGAACCGCACTATATGGACGAGTGAGAATAAAATAAGTTACCGAAATAGTTGGTGCATTACTTTTTTTTCTGGCGAGACAAAAGCCGACGGGCCTCTGGCGCCGGTCTATCGAATCTCTCGCGCGGCACGGTGCGGCTAAATGTGTTAAACCAACTAAAATGTTAACGCGACTGGTTGACCGGGAGGCTTATCTCGACGGCGGCGCGCATCCCAGGTGAGATATACATATGTATAACTTGCCAGGGGAGGGAAATGGTATCGAGGGCTCTTCTGTCGATCGTCACGTTTATGACCTTGAGAGCGAGACTATCGAGTGATCGAATCTCGGTGGTTTGAAGTGGTGCGAAGTGACAAGGAATGCATTACAGGAAAGAGGGTGGTAATTTGGAACCCCTGTCTATAAAATGAATTCTTATGGAGTATCTTTTAGATTGATAGAAGTTTCTTCGTTTCAACATTCTTTTTATATTCGTCTAAAATTGGAAGATGTCGAAATTGTAGATAAAAATTGAATCGAGAAAGGAATTATTATATAATGCTTCGTCCCAAATTGAAACGCAATACTAAATGCATTACAGAGGAGAAAGCTAGTATAAAACGAAGCGTAAAATCTCTCCAGCGTTATTAAAGGGGTTTCCGTAATTTCCAGACGCTATAATAAACCTCAAATTACACCTTCGAATGCACTTAAATACCTTAAATTCACAAAATTATACTTTTAATTTCAAGAGACGTGTATTTATCTTAATTCCAAGTAATAATTTCGTAATATTTCCGTCCTTTCTTTATTGTAAAGCACACCTTACGAAAATCTATGATCCATGCGACACTTTTCTAAATTTTAAGCGAAGGTTATGTGATATTCGAGACACGCTTACGTTTGATAAAAAGTTCCGTACTTTCCTGAAATTCAACGCAAACATTTTTAACGGCAAAGTCTACTCGTCAAAATCCCAAGAATGTAGACCTCGCGACAACTGTTTTCAATTTTAAAATAAACCCTCCTGCGCAACGTCTCTTCCAATATGAATTTGATAAAATAAAAGAAGAAAGGGAGAGAAACAAACTCACTCTATATCAAAAATTCATGTAAAACCTTCGCCGAAGAAGGAAACACTCCTCTCTCGAAAGGGACCGCGCGTCGATGGAACCGTCCAGGGGTGGGCGTCACTATTAATCAGCTTAATAGCTTCAAGTTCCCGCAGCTCGACGCCCCGCGTCGAGAGTGAGGCGCGAGAGGCTCACAGAGTCGCCCGCGGAGCGGAGCCTGTCGGGATTACGCGCGTTTCCCTTAATAGCTCGTTATAATCGAATTAATAAAACCGGGCGCGGAGAGCGAGGGGGCGATAGCGCGACACTCATTGCAGCGGAACATGCAAACTAACTCGACCGGCCGAACCGGCAGCCACCCTCCGTCGCGACGATCCCGCGCGCGTGTAGCCCTTTGATACACGACGTCTTCCACCCCCAGCCCCTGCCGATAACCCCTGCGGATTTCAAACGACAAGTGGGCACCGCTCGCGCGAGCTATCGCGACTTCCGGAATCGGGAGATTGATATCGGACGCGCGGAACGACCTCGCGCGCGGTGGACGGGACGATTAGAGTAAAAGTGGGATTATCTCGAAATCGATTGCAGGTATCGAAGAAAAGTCTGGATAAAAAGTGTTTATCTATATTTTTGCCGTAAAAAAGTTGCTACGCATTTTTCACGTATCTCCACTGCGTTTCGAGATAATCGAGTTCAAAGTTAAACGGGGACTGCGGCGTCTGTCCCACTTTTTACCGCAGATGCGTCGCGCGGTTCCCGCGGTGTGTTTCGGAGAACGAGCGAGACGCATCGCGCGGCCCGGTATTAATTCGGAGCGTATCGACCGGGCCGAACCGGGTAATTGAAAAATTACGAAACGTCGTTCGGGTCTCGTTGAGGGATCGACCGAGGCGAGGGGTCGAAGTACGACTATCCGGTGGGAGAGGGAGGAATTAAGCACTTGCTCTCTATACGAGTGTATAGATGTTATTTACGCTGTTTAAAATATTTATGTTGAACTTTGGGGAAATACTGAAGTTTTTATCCAGTATAAATGTGTGTTAATTACGTATCATACCTATTGTACACTTTCCTTGAAATTCAGAAAACCGACATAGGTATGGGATATGGATTTTTGTAAGGTTGCGCTTGAAAATTGAGAAATAATCGAAATTTTGGCGAAATTGAGATAAATACACGACCCTTGAAATTAAGAGTACCTACAGTTTCATAAATTTACGGTGCGTTTGTGTATTTATCGTGTCTGGAATTTAAGGAAACTTTTAAGAATAGACTCAATTATCGAAAAACAAAATGGAATAAGATACTTTATTTTTAGTTAAAAATATAAAGGTGATGAAATACCATCTCGACTATATATACGTATTTTTCTGCATTAAATGCATCGTAACATGATTTGTACAACAATCAGTCGATATAATTACGCATCACTTTTAAGTCCAATGAAAGCCTCGCATATATATCTGATCTGAAATCGATAATCCAATTCCGAAGAAAATATATCCAAGAGCATCTCCAATTATTATATTAACTTCTATACAGTAACACTGAAGAATAAGCGGTCATATCTGAAGTTCAAAATCGATTATCTTAAAACTGATTAAAGATATCGAAAAAAAAGTTTAAATAAAAAATATTCGTCTACGTTTCTACTATAAAAAAGCTATCTTTGATTTTTCACATATCTCCACTGCGTTTCAAGATAACCGCGTTTAAAGTTAAACGGGAGCCGAAGCATTTATCCTACTTTTAGGTACTCTATGCAGAACACTTTTTTCGGCTTATCAATGATATTCAACAAATCGCCACCACCTCCCTGCACGCCGTTGACCTTCTAATCAACGCGTTCCGGAGCTCTCGATCACCGTAGACTTCTAACAATTTAATTCGCACTCGACGAATCGCGCTCGGTTAATCGTATCTCGAGAGACGAATCTAAAAAGCGCGCAACTAATACGTGCGCACTTATGCAGATAACCGACGCGTATATCTCGCGTATTAGGTACGCCAAGAGTGAAACGACCGGATGGGCGGAGCATGGCGGAAAGGAGAAATTTTGCGACGGTTTGGTTGGACGGATCTCACAATAGCTTTTCCCCTCTCGGGCACCCTCTGCCTACGGGATCCGAAGCTTTGTATACACTCGGGGTGCCTTTGGTCCGGTCCACCCTTCTCGGGCGCTTAACGTCGCGCTGCCCGTCAGCCGCGGACGCCCCGATCTATCATACCGAACTTGATTTTCTCCTACGGTGATACCCAATGGCAATGCGCGTATTCGTGTGCGAAAATCCACGTGTGTGCAGCGTACCGATAGCATTTGTAATGCGAATATATACTATACAATTTATTTATGGAAGGAATTATTCATAAATTTGTATAAAAATATAGGTAGCTGTGATCTTGAAACATAAAAATTTCAAATTGTATATCAATATTGATAAAAACGTTCGCATAGATAGTGGAAAATGTAGAGATATAAGTTACATGTAGGTATTCAGAATTATATACATACACTGAGAGAAATAACTTGGTCAATCTAATCAAAATCCTGGAGATGATGACCAAACCGGTTGGTAAAATATGAATCCTCTCTCCATCTGTGTGTTTGATTAAACTGACCAATTTTTTGTTAAAATAACTAATCATTTGTTTAAAATAACGAAATATTTGGTTCAACTGACCGGTGTTTTGGTTAGAATAACTAAATATGTTTAACTAGACGCGTTTCGTGATTTTAACCAAATTATTTTTCTCGATATAGATACGTGAATACTATAGTAAAACGATTAATTTCTAAGATAAATCTTTCGAGCCTAGTTAACCCTTTGACGTGATATCCGTTGACATCCGATCATTGAGCAGCGAGCGAGTCAAGGTGGGAGTCATCGTTAGTTGCGATTAGGGAAACTTTACGATGCCGCATAATCGCTACGAGAACCTAAACGTACCCGAGTTTCTGCAGTTTCAACAGTTTTACGGCACATTTCGAGCATTATTTGCCAATAAAACGAGCAGGTACTACGCGATTGCTGTCGTGCGGGTCAAACTTATGTAGGATAAACCGTTGGCTCTACGTAAAATATAGTTGCTTTAATAATGCAAGCTTTACGATATTATTCCGTGAGATTAAAGACAATAGTTTGCTTGCCTTCGATTCACGTCATCCGAAAAGTGGTTTCTTCGATCGCCTTTCTCAATATAAATTAAAATTTTCCAATATATCGATGTTACCAACTTTCTTCATTATATATGAAGCACGTTATATTACTTAAAAGTTACTAAATCATTTATATAACCGCAACATAAGGTTCTGTCAAACCCACAACAAACTGTCAGGCACACACACAAAGAATAGAAAAATCTTCATAAAATAATTCCTCAAAAA
Source organism: Xiphydria camelus (assembly GCA_963678675.1). Taxonomy (NCBI): domain Eukaryota; kingdom Metazoa; phylum Arthropoda; class Insecta; order Hymenoptera; family Xiphydriidae; genus Xiphydria; species Xiphydria camelus. Next base: position 25,402,662 of record OY783197.1, on the reverse strand, counting down.
ATGCACTGAGAAAAAGTTATTAGCAATGTTGACCAAACTTTAGTTGACGTGAAAACAATGAAGTATTTTCATTGCGACAACAAATTGTGTTGATTACCACAATCAACATTTATTTGTCGTAACCAACAATTTATTGTACCGATAAAAATATTTCGTTGTTCCCATATCAACGAACTGTCTGGTTGACATTAATAATCATTTTTCTTAGTGTGTGACGTAACATTCGATCAAAGAAAAATAAAACATACGAAAACGTTCCTCGTACCTACGACCTTGCCAAACATTTCCGCGACTGTATTCCACGAATGCGAGTAAGGCAATTTATCCAGGGCGCTCGAAGCTACGATATTATTGCTCCTATTCCCCGAAGACTATCGCCTTTTAGGCTGACTTGAAATATGCATATTATTATTGACGCGCCGAGACCAAACGTGTGGTCGTCAGGGCCGGCCCCACGTGCCGGCACCGAGGGAGGGAGGTTGGACTACTCCCGCGCCGGCACGCTATCGCGCTTCGGGACACGATCCGTTCGAAGGACTGCGAGCCGCGTATTGCCCTTCTAGCCCGGGGAGACTCTATCGCGCCCCGAATAGATCGCGTTCATGCGCGCGGCAAACTGCACTGAGAAAAAAAAAAAAGACTACAAATTATTCTGTTAGAAGGATAATCTGAGCACGAAAGGTAAAATAGAGCAAAAATTATCCTTCCAGGGTTTAAAATTTAACTTTCTTTAGAATAATTTTTTATCTATTTTACCTTTCGTACTCAGATTATCCTTCTAACAAAATAATGTTTAATCTTTTTTTTCTCGATGCGGGTAGCGATTCGAAAAGCGACGGTTTCGTGCCCAAACTGCGCCTGGCCCAGTTTGCAGCTCTTGGTGCAGTGGCGCAGAAATGGGAGGTAATAGCTAACATCACGGATGTGAAGGTTTGAATTCTATTGTCAACGAAGAATATGAATTTTATCCCCCCCCCCACCCCCCAAAAAATAAGACGGGGGGGTGAAAATGCCTCCTCTTCATTTTCTGTTTTATCCCTCATCATTCATCCCTTATCACGCTTCGAAACAAAATTAAATAGACTCGAACGAAGTGCAACGGATAAAAATGCTTAAGTACTAGCTTTCTGTCCACGAATTCGTTCCGCGAGAAATTCCCGTACGAATTTTCATCCCCTATTCAACCCCTTTACTTAAGGGTTAAATTTCCAAAAATCCTAAAATACATCTTTCTTAAATTCTACCCGAAAGGCCGAATACCAATTCTTATGAATTTCACTTCAAGAATGACACTCATAGAAATTTGCATCCCCTGTTCTACCACCCCGGGGGAAGAGTTTCAGAAAATCCTTTTTTGGTGGATGTTTACGTCGTAAAAGAAACCTACTGTTAAAATTTCACGTAATTAGCTTCAACGGTTTTGGCTCGGTGTTGCTGAATCAATCAGTCAGTCCGGACATATTTCTTTTACACATATGTAGATAGATAATAGATTTGACATTTTGGGAAAAGTATCGTGTTCATCGCTCAACTGTACGACAACAATTGACATACGTTTAGTGAATTTCACCAGATAATAGCTATGTCAATTGTTGTCATACATACAGTATAAAGCCACGAACGCAATACTTTCCCCAAAATGTAAAAAATCTATTATCCAGTATAACAGTGATTAATGTACTCTTCTCTCCGTGTATTTTGCTCAATAATAACCGTTACATAACCATCTCGTAAATCACATACATATATGTAAACTGCGTTCCACCCGTTCGAAACGCAACGAGTGTGCGACCACCTTTAACAACCCACTACGGAAGCCATCACGAGAGGCAAACAGCATCGACAGCCGGTCGTACCGGTCTTCCGTTCTCGATGACCGCGCGCGGGGCGTTCGCGTTTCTCTCTCGGTGCAGCGCGAGAAAAGACACGCGAGGGGGTACCCCGCCCGCTTAGCGCCAGCCCTGAAAACTTGGGGAACCACCGCGGAGGTGAGTGGGCAACCGGCTGGGCATGTTGCGTTGCGAGGGCCAGCGGACGCGTGAGTGAGCGGCCGATATCTCGCGAGGGGATCAGAGGATCGTTCGCGTGTTTCCACCGCGCGCGCACCACCCGCCAAAGCCCGCCACCCCGGATCCCAAACTCCGCAACCGCACCACCCGCGCAACCCCGTGTCCACGCGTCTCGCTCACGGTGATTTTCATTTCCGCGGCACTTCAGCGCTATACGTGTATTGTACCTGCGACTTGAACACGACGGGCGCTGCTGCAGAGCCCCGTGAGACGATACCTGCGCTATAATTGTGACGGCGCTCTGGAGAAAGTTCGTCTACACGGGGGAGACATTTTCATTAGAAATTACCGTGAAATTCACGTGACCGCGTGGAACACGATGTCAACGACCAAACTTTTACACATGCTTCGGGGTAGAATTGGCTGTTTTTTTTTTTCAGGAAAACAAATTACTGAAACAGAGCGAGGGATAAAATTTATTTAATGATTTTTACCGTGGTCTACGGTAAAAATTTGGTTGCTGAAATCATGTCCCATGGTTACGTGATTTTCGCGGTAATTTTTGACAAACATTTCTCTCCGTGATATATGTATCGAGGAAGGAGTAATCTTATGGTACGAAGGGAAGAATTAAGATTAGTCGAGGGTTATCGAAGCAACGCTTCGGCTTTCGTTTAAATATTTGAAACACTCGAATCTTCTCTAATCCTGAACAGCCGTGTCTTTAATCATACACTGATAAAAAAACGCAGTTGAATCAACTAAATGTTGCCTATTGATTGATTCTCCTTTAGTTGACTCGAATTACATTTTTATCGAATCGATAACCTCTTCGTCGATTCGACAAAAATATCATTCGAATCGACTAGACAAAAATTAAGTCAATTGACGACATTTCGTTGATTCAACTGTCTTTTTTTTATCACTGTGTAAAGTTCGTTTTGCTAAATAAAACTCGAAATTTACCAAAAATGAGTGGAATTCTATCGTATTTACCGCGTGAACGTCTTATCGTTATTCGACAGAAATAATAATCGAATTCAAAAAGTGAAATCAACGCGACCCCGGCTCTTATCGTTGCCAGTCATTCGTCGCTCTCCCCGCGAGCGATATCAAAGAATATTTGTGCGATTTCATCGTACCGCGAGTGCCTCGGCCGGGATATTCTCCGGAATTCACGAGGCTCCCACTCGCGTGTGTTTCGTCTTATCGCGGCGCCCGCGAGGAATAATCCGACGAGATGTCGGCGCTTTGCCAAGTGACTGGGCATTTTGCGCGACGAAAAAAATGAATTCGACGAAAGGCTCCGCGCGGCGACGTGTGCGCGAAGGGAGCGCATAAATAGACGCGTAGATATGCCTGTACAGCCCTCGCCGAACATCGCGGGGCACCCTAAGAAGCTCGCGTTCTCGTCGAGTCCCGGCGCGAGGCCTAATTGGCAGCACGACGCGCTCACGCACCGCCTCACTCACGCGCGCTGGCACGACGTGACCGTGTTCCTTTCCGTGTATTTCGCGGTGACTCAGGATATTACCTATCATAATATATATGAGTTACTAAACCGTCCGAGCGGTACCGGACGCAGGGTGGAAGTCGGAGAAACGGAAACGGATTTTTTTCGTTGGAACTATAGACACACGGGACGGCGCGCGCGCGCGGCGCGTATACACTGCTGATATAGGAAGTTGCAGACGAAGTGCAGATTCAAAATCGAATATCTTGAGCACGATTGGAGATATCGAAAAAAAGTTCAAACAAAAAATGTTTGTCTATATCTTTACCATGGAAAAGGTTCTTTCGAATTTTCACATATCTGCACTGCGTTTCGAGATAATCGCATTCAAAGTAAAACGAACGCTGGGGGGCGTTTATTTCACTTCAACCTTAACTTATTTCTCGCGGAACGAAACGTGCTCTTCGAGAAAGATCTTTGCGAACAAGAAAAATTGCCTCCACTTTATATCGATTAACTGATGGAGAACCGATTCGCCTCGGTCTGTCCTATAATTTCCTCCTGAATCTCGCTCTTCTGGCGATTACGAGCGACGCAATTTTTATTTGAATTCGAATCTCGCGGCAACCATCCAAACCGCGCCAGAATCAAAACAGAAGAACGTCACTCGAGTTCACCTGCTCGACGTATCGAAAGTCCGATGACGGCAGCGCCAAGCAGGTGCGCAATTAGAAACTCTTTCCTTCGACATCGAAACGATGTTCCGAGGCGATATTCTGGACTCTAATTCGAGCTGGCACCTGTGAAAGAATAATTACTCGAGGTGTGTAACAGTGTCTCAATAATCGCCACCTAAATGCCGTCGGTTCGATTTAGGGAAATATCGCTAGCGAATGCTCCTTGCCTGATTCGTCATCGTACACATTCGGTATACGCGCGGCACCATGGAATACATCATATCCTTCGTCGCCTTCGCGCCCACCGAAACGTCTCGATGCATTTTTGTCGGGAAACTAGAAATCTTCTCGCGCGATGGCGCGACGCTATTCGATCCTGAGGTGAACGGAACGATCTGTGATCCGGAGCAATATCGATGGATTCGCATAAATTTCAATTAATTTCAAGCGTGATTTTTGCCCGGTGCATCATCGCGCACATCTGACGCCTCATCTGGAACGGCCGATAACTGAATAAAAAGGAGAATGTAAACAAGTAATTCTCCCAAATACTCGCGCGAATTTCGATCAAACATCGAACTCGAACTCCGTACGCAGCGCAGCAAACTCGAAACGAGCTATCGCAGAGGCGCTGCGGCTCGAGAGCACGGAGCAGTGATACGGGGCGATAATATTGACGTCATTAATGTAACAGTAACGGGTTTACGACCGCCATAAAAAGTGTTGATATTCCTCCGCGCGTATGGTCGTAGCCCGGGCGACCGTACCTGTACACGGAGAGAAGTTTGTGGTATAACCAGTCCCACAATCCCCTGCGTGGTAAGATTGAATTATCGCGGCGTATGACGTTCGGTACCATAAATACGTCGATATTTACCATAAGTATTGTCACATTTGCTGTACTTATGGTAAATATCGACGTATTTATGGTACCGAACGTCATACGCCGCGATAATTCAATCTTACCGCATGGATCGTGGGAGTGGTTACCACGAACTTTCTTCCGTGATGGTTAACGGCAACTAAGTAGCCGGTACGCGCGACTGCACTCTGCGCACCAACGGCTCGAGCGAGCTACGCGCTTCGCGGCGCGTTCCTTCCGTTCCGAAAGCCTTCGATTCGATCTCAAACCGTGTTCGCAGCGCACGAACGGATAGAACGCGTACTACCTAATCGTAGAATTGGCGTCGCGGAGAGTACCTACATACGTAAACGACGTGCAGTTTGCGCGATGCAAATCGTACGCTCGCAGCAGCAAGAAATCCGATTGTATGTGAGACTCGATATATCGACTACTGCTTCGTATTATCGATCACGCGTGAATTCATCGAGAAGCTGTACTCTAACTTCTGCACTTCTGTGAATTTGTAATCTGTATACGTATTCGGTGTCGCGCAGAAAAAGAAACTATCAGAAAAAATGATTATTCGCAAAGTTATGAGCGCGTTTCTCTTTAGTGTAATTATGACGTCATCGAAACGGAATGAGAGACGCACTTATGCGAAGCAATGAGTGCGATAGGCTTACGATAGGCTGTGACGTATGCTGTACTTCTGGCGTTATAAATTCTGTCGCTGGTGACTTTTTAAAATGTTATTCTTCAACGTAAGTACTGACCAGTGTACAATTAATTATCAGGCTTTCATTGGCCAGGGCAAACGCTGTCATAGCTAAATAGAATATGAGAATTAATTTTTCATTGGTTAGTACGTTTTGAAATGACATCAAACAAGTCACCAGCGACAGAACCCGCGACGTCGGAACTACTTTTAAATATCGTTTTTCAGCTTAAATATGATCGAAAATCAAGACCTAAAAAATACAAAGTAAATAACGTCGTACAAATTTTCTAAATCTACGATAAAAAAATTAGTGAAAAAACCAAATTAGCAATTGAATACACTAAACAATTCCCTTGGACGATAAAGAAAGCAGCGGTAAAAATGATAACTATGTATAACGTACGTGGTTCGAAGCTTTTCGGCAAGTCCGTCGAACCACGTGGAATACCGAACCATACCGACGAATGCGCGGTGAAACATGAATTTCATAACAGTTATTCCACATAACACCAACATTCACATACGATTCCTAATGTCGTTTAATCTATTCGACAAATGATTTGATTAATTGGCCTCAGAAACCCGTATCACAAAGTTTACATATCGTCCAAATTTACATAACGGAATCCTTGATACGAAACGTCGCCCAACAGCTTGACCCCTGCATTCCGCGCTGCAAGCGTTTCGAACTATTTCTCCCTCCCCTATTAATGTTTCACGGCCCGTGATTATCATTCGATCGCTTCCCCCGCATTGTTTACGGATATAACCGGATACGCGGGTGTAGCGGCGGGCAGGGGCGCAGGGGTGTATTATGTGGATATATCGGATTTCCCCTCGGGGAAGCGTTTTAACTGCCGCGAGATATAGAAATGGTTTGAAATCGAGACGCCGCGAGTTCCGAGACGTCTCGGTCATTTTTTGTCAATGGAATTCGTCGGTATCTCCTCCTGGGTATCATCGCGTTTTTCAGTTCCTCGATCGGGGTTGTTATTCGGAGAAAAAGAATTAATTGAATCTACTGAAAATTACCTGCGAGGTGGCGAGCAATTATTCATTTGCATCAATGAAATGTTTTAACACATCAATTTGATATCTCTTCCTTTACAGTCACGTGAAATAGCAGGTGAAAGAGCAAGGAAGAAATATCTAATTAATATGAACAAAAATTTAATTGATCTAAATACGTAATTATTTACGACACGGCAAGTCATTTTTAATAGATCCAACTAATTCTTATTACTTAATTATTTACTAATTGACTTGAATGGACTGCAGCCTACTTCCTCCAAACAGCCGTTAATCGCTATAACCAAATTTATCGGTTAAAAAGCAACTATTTCCTCATACCTAGACGCCGATTTAATTGAAAATGCCAGTTTTTTCTCAGTGTAAATATAAACAAGCGTCTCCATGCTCCAACCCGACCAGAAATTTCAATACTTGTCACATCAGGGCCGGGTCAGGCAGCCGGATCTTGGAAGTCAGGCCCTTATCAGGCAACCTTACCCGGCCCTGGTCAGGTATGTAACGCATTGTCACATCAGGGCCGGGTCCGGTTGCCGGATCCGGCCCGGATCCGGTAACCGGATTCGGCCCTGATGTGACAACGCGTTACATACTTGATCAGGGCCGAGTCAGGCTGCCTTACCCGGTCCTGACGTGACAAGTATCGAAATTTCTAATCGGGCCCGGATCCGGCCCGGAGCCGGTTGCCGGACTCGGCCCTGATGTGACAACGCGTTACATGCTTGATCAGGGCCGGGTCAGGCTGCCTTACCCGGTCCTGACGTGACAAGTATCGAAATTTCTGGTCGGGCCCGGATCCGGTTACCGGATTCGGCCCTGATGTGACAACGCGTTACATGCTTGACCAGGGCCGGATAAAGTTGCCTTATTCGGTCCTGACGTGACAAGTATCGACATTTCTGGTCGGGTCGGGTCGGGTCTAAATTTCCCATACGATAATTGTTTATTTTTATATATAAACAAAATCGCTTTCAAAAATCGCTGTGGCAGACGAGTGAGTTCGTCATTTCGACCCGGAGTCGGCCTGTGAACTCGTCAGTAAGGCTAGGCCGACTCCTGCCTTAGACGCTCTGTGGTCCTCTTAGGTATATAGTACTGTACCGCCGTTTTACTACCGAGAGCCGAGAGGGTCGGCGCCATCTGGCGTCAGGCAGCTACGGCAAGCCGGACCCGGCCCTGATGTGACAACGCGTTACATACTTGATCAGGGCCGGGTCAGGCTGCCTTACCCGGTCCTGACGTGACAAGTATCGAAATTTCTAATCGGGCCCGGATCCGGCCCGGAGCCGGTTGCCGGACTCGGCCCTGATGTGACAACGCGTTACATGCTTGATCAGGGCCGGGTCCGGCGCAGCTAAGGCAAACCGGATCCGGCATACCGGGCGTATGCCTGATCAGGGCCGGGTCCGGCGGAGCTAAGGCAAACCGGATCCGGCATGCCGGGCGTATGCCTGATCAGGGCCGGGTCCGGCGCAGCTAAGGCAAACCGGATCCGGCATGCCGGGCGTATGCCTGATCAGGGCCGGGTCCGGCGCAGCTAAGGCAAACCGGATCCGGCATGCCGGGCGTATGCCTGATCAGGGCCGGGTCCGGCGCAGCTAAGGCAAACCGGATCCGGCATGCCGGGCGTATGCCTGATCAGGGCCGGGTCCGGCGGAGCTAAGGCAAACCGGATCCGGCATGCCGGGCGTATGCCTGATCAGGGCCGGGTCCGGCGGAGCTAAGGCAAACCGGATCCGGCATGCCGGGCGTATGCCTGATCAGGGCCGGGTCCGGCGTAGCTAAGGCAAACCGGATCCGGCATGCCGGGCGTATGCCTGATCAGGGCCTGATGTGACAACCGGCATGTCAAGCCAAATTTCTGGTCGGGAAGGTACTTTAGAAAATAATTAAGATTCGAAGAAATTCCATATTATAACGGCGTTAAACATCATCGCAACGAACTTTGTCCTCCGACTGCAAAATCGAACGATTCGAAACGATGAGGGTACCGTCTCGCAGTTCCGCGCGTCCAGCAGATACGATAGGACCCCCATAAACTCCCGGCCGCTCGGTTCCATTCCCATCTCGCGTTACGAAAACACGGCAGATACGAATATCGCTCAAACGGCAAAGTTTTACATCGATTCCGGGAAGGCGTACCCGCGCGGCAGGCGCGCGTGCCACTCCATCGTCAAACGTGGAAGAAAGTCGATCCGCCCGTCACGAGGCCGCGATCATCTGCTTTGCGGCGCCGCGGCAACCCCTGCCGGAGAGACACATTACGCAATTCAAATATTATTCAAAGGCTAAAAGCCGGGAGGCCGCGCAGATGATGTAAGACGAGGAGGGGGCGAGAACTCGAGAGGGGGGTCTATACGCGCGCCGCACCGTGTATAGCGTTACCGCGCGAGCCTCTCGATACGGGCACTTTGGCCCACGCTCGCGCGCGCCGCGAAAGCGTTCCGGGAGAAAAATCTCTCCGCGATGTGCCTGTAGCTATGCGTTTCTCTTGCAAGGCTTTCTTGGCTTTGCGACTTTGTTGCATGCGGAAAAAATGCTCGGAGAAATCTGAAAAGGTTAAATCGAAATTAACGGCATTCTATTCGCATGTGTAAGAACAAGTAAAATCCCTTTAAAGATGAACGTCGTTCTATTGGTAATAACTAGGTAATAAATTTGTAAATATAAATGTCATTCTATTGGCAATTGGGCAATTATCAATAGAACGGCATTCATTTTTATGGGACTTTATTTGTTTCCACATGTGCGTATAGAATCCCATAATTTTTTTCCGATTTGGCCTTCTCGTATTTCAATGATGGGTATCTGGAATTGCTGTCTCAAATACACATCATAACTCCGTAAGGAATAATTGTATCGGAGTTCTAAAGGATTTGATACGGATCTACGGATTTTTTACCACAGGGAAAATATCACTCGTCGTCGTTAACGTATTTCGAACGCCTCGGAATGAATTCTCCGATCGAACCACCGGCAGTGAACGCGAATCTCGAGAAAAAGAAGGAATAAAATGGCGGAAGACGGTTTTCCGTGATGCTGCAGCAACGTTCGCACTCACCTGACCATAACCTGAGCGATGCTTCACTTCGGACGAGGAGGGCGTACCGCGCTCGAGGAATTTCACAATTGCCCATCGCGCAAAAAAGAACCCGACGGGGAGAAAGCAGCACGTGAAAAACACTGCACCACCAGCTGTATTTGATCGATATCGCGTTTCTCGAGATCCGATTATACGCAACGACACGAGCGCGCGACGGTCCTCTCTAAATATTTAAAGCGCGCACTCCGTCGCACGATCGGCGGACTTGGCGGGGATTCTTCACACTAGCGCGCTAGCAGCGACGCGAACCGATGATCCTAATTGCAGTAAAATCGCGATTAAACGACACCGGATCATTGACGACACCCACGACGACTGGTCGAGCAAAACTACTACCGTGTGAAACCATCGCGCGAAGTGTGAATAGATGCATACCTGCCTACTCGCGAAATGCGTAAGAAACGCTTTAACGCGTGGCGCAAAGAGTAGATGTCGCCGGTATCGGCGAATCTTTCTTCTCTTTCGCGTAGAAAGGTGTTGTACTTATTAGGTATTGGCGGACCGTCTTCACGCGTTTCCACTCCTACTTTAAAATTCAACGATGCGTATCCGTCTTGGCGGGCGATGCAAATGTGATTTATGATGCACTCACGTGTTGGCACGCGCTCGCTCGTATTGCGCGAAAAATCGGAGGAGATTCGTCAGATCGAAATCTCGAGCTTATGAATCTTTGCGTAGATTGATAAACTAATAAATTACATTATAACCTCTATTATGTCAAGTCGGTAAATTCGACTCTCTTCTAATTCCTTACAGCTATGTATCTATGTAATTCTTTACACTTTTTTCAAATTCTGAAAATTGCAATCGTAATCGTCTAACGAATTAATGCGATGAAGTAAAAATCAATTTCTTCCGCCAACAACAGAAGAAAAAAACTGATCTTAATTTTTTTATCGTTTTATACTGGACAAGAATATTCCCAAAACACGAAATACTGCTATGAAAGTTGATCTATGATCATGGTTACCTACAACAAAACGATGAAATACCGACAAACACATGAAAATCCTTCGCGCGTTCGAAACCACGTGAATTAAAAACCCACAAACCGCTGCGACGGCTTGACGGGATTAGAAGCGTAATCCACAATCGCATCGAGGCGCGCCCCGCGCCAGGATGCACGTAAGCTCGTTGTGACAATATAATCACAGTGGCGGAGAGGGTAGCTCGCGGGGGAGCCATACGTTAACTACCGTCGTCGGCTAAGTACCGAGTAGGTACGGGGTTAGTTATGCGCGGGTAATTAGCGGTGTCAACGCCTCCCTTGACTCAGCGGTATCGCGGAGGCCTTTCCACGAGTCCTCCCACGCCCCGCCCTCTCATCGTTAACTATTTTCCATTCGTCACTTTTGACAAATTAAGCCGTCCGATTTGGGTCGTTCGATTAATTTGTATCAAGACGCACAAACGATATTCAATATGACGAGATTTCGACAAGAGTGTGTAACAATGTTTACATCCCATTAATGGGATAAACGTTCCGATTTCCCTTCAACTTTGAACGCGATTATCTCGAAACGCAGTGGAGATACAGGAGAAATGAAATATAACTTTTTATTAATAAAAATATAACCAAACATTTTTTATTTATACTTTTTCTCGGAATCTCCAATAGAATTCAAGATAATCGATTTTAATTTGTGCTTCAACTGAGACGTTCGTACAATTTTAACCCTGTTGATTAACACTAATTTATCTAAAAATAAGTGATCAATTTTTATCGAAAAAATAAGAACGAAAGGACTCGTTCTACAAAATTAGACGAACAGTTCAATTTTTAACAACCAAATATAACTCACAGTCTATCGATCCCAAGACAGACACAAATTTCATGAAAATACATTTTCGTACGTCATGTATAAGTTTCACAGAGGGCTGCGCTTATCGCGCGCGCGCCGCAGTGGCTATATCGATATTCCTGTCCCTACCCGTGTAACTCAGCGTTGCGGTTTATCTCAATCTTCTTATCGTTAAGTTTAAACGTTATAGGGGTACAGTTAAAATTCGACGAATTTTTTCGTTAAGAAATAATTAGGCTGTGCAGCAAAGTTGTTTCAAGATAAACACCGGTACATGTATATGACGACAGAATTCTATGGAGTTCGAACTTTGTTTTAATTTAGGTACATATGTACCAATATATATTGCGTGTAATTTTATTTACACAGTAATATGGTAAAGTTTTTCTCATATTTACATTAGCCTTATTAATTTTACTGTATTTTTCATCGACATTCACTGTACACAAACATTCTGCGAAACTCGCCCAATAATTATACCTATTAGCTCACAAACTCTATACCTTCATTCGCAATAATTGTTCCCCTCCGAGAACTCTTTGCTACGATCCTAGACGTGAAGAAAAAGAACAACGAAGGGGAACGCCGGGAAATTTGAATGATCCCAAAAGATCAGTCACTTATATCCAAAGCGGAATGCCAAAGTTACCGCGGCCATTAAGCTCGCTCTTTTCTCCGACCGTATAATAAACTTAGACAAGTTCTATTAAGCGCACCGGTGGAGTCGAATGAAATGCTTCGCCCCGTTGTCTCGACTCATTCGTCAATTTAGCAACTAACAGACGCCACTACGGTATCCGGCCCCGGTGATTTCGGTTATCCTGCCGGTTTTTCGCAACCGGTGCTATCTACTACACTCGACGCGGCGAGCTTTTGGCTCCACTTCTTCTTTTAATTACACTAATGAAGTTAATTCCGAACACGTTTACTTGGTTTTAAAGGCTATTTTCATGTTCATCTGTAGTGTCTGTACAAATGTATCTCTTTGGCTGAAATAAATACGTAACGGAGGCTTTTAATTTACTCGTTTTTCTCTTTTTAATTTTAGACCTCGATGCACAGTTAAAAAGTGGTGTTCATTTTCAATACCATTTCACCACTGTGAACCTATATGTACTATACATCTGGTGTCATTCAGTCTCATGCCACACACTGAGTGAAATAATTGCTGGCACCGAAAAATGTTTTCTTCAACCAGAAACATGAAACATGATGTCTAATTCCAGGATCAAGCCATGATTTCCTTCGTGCAAGAAAATGTTTCACATGCTCGAGTAATTTTTTTCTCGCGCCGGAAGAATTTCTCATTCCGACGAAGATATCCTTGAATCAAGAATATGTATTTTTTGACCATGGTCAAATTCCTGCAGGAATCTGTATTCTTGAAAATGTTTAAGATCATGTGTTCTTTGTAAAAAAATGTTGTTTGTTGACGCTAGAAATTACTTCTCTTGATGTAGTTATCTAACAACTAAAAGTGGTCTATACAGGTTCAACCAACAAAATTGTTTACTGATTACCCATGGAATTTATACATGTATTAAATGAACGTCCAAAATTAAGCCCGCATTAAATGTATTAAAATATTATGCGCTATTCCATTCCTCCCCAAGTCGAAATGAAACATTCGCGCTTCGCTCTGCGTAAATCTACGAAAAAAAAAAAAAAAAAAAAAAAAATCCCCGAACGTCGTTTTCCCCGGAAGAAAAGATACTTCTCCCGTTTCGATTTCGACGAAATCGTTCGTGATCGGTCATAACGTCCGAGGGGTGCCCTCGCTTCAACGCGCCGATATAATTATCGCGTCCAGCGCGCGCGCACGGTGTAGGTATATATACCTACCCTCGGCATTTCGTGCCTCGCCCTTCGCGGTGACCGTATATAAAAATACGTAGCCGCGTGGAAACTGTATAAACGAATGTCCTTAGGTCGAGCTCCACACGACACCCAAAGATTAGGTAATGAGCCACAAGACGGATCATCCTGCTCCCCAGCTTTCCTACCTCATCCCCATCATTCTCACCCCTCGCGCGTCCGACCATCTCCTCGCTGTCTCTCTCTTTCTCTTCATCCCTAGGTATTCTTTTTCGCCGCGCGTTTCGGCGAAATGAGACGAAATAAATAAAACACAGCGGACCGCTTCCCGCAGAAAAGTTCCGCCTACGGAAGCGTCCGCGCGGTTATAATTATATTTGGTGCAGCGGGAGTATTGAACACGGACAAATAGATTTCAAAAAATGCTAAATTTCATTTAGTAAAATACACTATGGATTTCAAATAAAAAAAAAACGATACTTATATTCACGTATAATTTTAATCATATTTCTTGAAAATACTATTTCCTTATAAGTATACGTTCCGGATTTTTTGACCATCCCTTAAGCGCATAAGAGCGTCGATGTCTAGACCGACGATCGGGAAACTCGAAATCGAGATTTCTCTTTCCCGATATTCCATTGCAGCTCGTTCGAGACACACCCTGGAGTTTAAAAATAAACGTAGCTTTCGATAGGGGGAGGGGGGGGGGGGGGTAGCGAAGGTTATATACGCATACATTATCCAAAAGATGTGATGCTAAGGCGGTGGCTCTCGCTACTTTCGTTCACCCTCCTCCATTACGCAAATTGACTACGACGTAGGTACTTGTAGTCTAAATAAGCACCTAATTTTCATAATGTAAGTACCGCGCGTGGGAAGACCTTCTTTTGCCGTGAGGACAATTTTCGTATACTTATCGAAGAAGCTGCAGAAACTTTTTCTGCTGTTTTCAAGCACGTGAAAGAATTATAAGGTCGTTGGAATAATAATGTCGATACTCTTCCAAAAGCTTAACAAAAAATCGTAAGTCAACGATAAATTCAATTCAATTCAGCGTAGATTCGAAATCGTCGTCCAAACGCCTCGTAATTGATCGCGTTCACACATCGCGCGGTCGAGCGTCGCCGAAGCCACTGTAACGTCGACCAAAACCCTTACATCCCTTCCAAAAATGACATTCGAACTCGTCACCCTCGCTTCTCCTCTAATAAGAGCCGACCCTCTCTCGATCCGCGTCTAGACGCCGAGGAGCGCAACCCCCGGGAAATCCACTATCGCGCGCGGCCCACACCACAGCTGTGTTAGACCAGCGGCGACCAATGTCGGACCAACGGGTTTAATCCGCACATATTGCGTCCGTGTAACGCAGTAGGCCGCGTCTCGATTAAAAGCTTACAACGTGTCCTGCGAGACGCGCCCTGATGAGCCGTTCGCGCTCGTCTTTCGCCCAAAAGTGACGTCAGATCGCGCTGAGAAAAACATCTTGGTCAATTTAATCGAAATCCTGGAGACGATGACGAAATTTTTCCGTGAAATATCGACCCTTCATCTAATCGGTTAAACTGACCACTTTTTTGATTAAAATAACTAAACGTTTAGTCGGAATAGACTGAAAAAAAAAATTGGCTTCATTCAACCATCGGTGAAGTTGATTACGGCGAACCTCCCGGTGTAACTGTTTCAAGTAGATATTCACTTGTTCCAACTTTAATTTGGTTGCTTCAACTCTATTTATTTTTCATTGCACTCTTAGGGTCCATGCACAATAAAGGAATAAGGAACAGCGCTTCACATACGCTACACATGCATGAGCTTTTAGCGCATATGTAACGTACGTGAAGCGCTGTTCCTTGTTACTGTTCCCTGTTCCTTCATTGTGCGTAGATCCTTATGGCATTGAAACAATTGCACCGTGAAGTTCGCCGTATTCAACCTCACCGATAGTAGAATGAGGTAATTTTTTTTTACAGTGTAACTAAACATTTTGTTACAGTAACTAAATGTTTGGCTCAGCTGACCAGTATTTTGGTCAGAATAACTAAACGCGCTTGACTACTGTAGATGCGTTTTATCATCTTAACCTAATTATTTTTCTCAATGCAGTCGTCGCGATCTGTTTCAGCCCCGAAATCGAATCCCACCGCGGGCGACTTCGGTGGCGCGACGGTGGGAGGCGCAGGAGCGTCGATCTACGCGTCCTCCGCCGCCGGAGCGGTAAGCTGCCTTACCGGCGGCTCCCTGGCCGGTATCCCGGGCGGCTTCAACAACACCGGCCGCACGAACTTCACGAACAAGCAGCTCACCGAGCTCGAGAAGGAGTTCCACTTCAACAAGTACCTGACGCGAGCGCGGCGCATCGAGATCGCCTCGGCGCTGCAGCTGAACGAGACGCAGGTGAAGATCTGGTTTCAGAATCGGCGGATGAAGCAAAAGAAGCGGATGAAGGAGGGCCTCATACCGGCGGACGGTTCGACGACGGCGACGGGACAGTTGAGCGGCGCGAGGAGCAGCAGCAGCTCGCCGACCGGCTCGAATCTCGAAGTGAGCGGACTCGGCTTGCCCAACTTCGCCAGCGACAACAGCCGGGAATCCCCGCCCTCCTCTTCCAAGGAGTAACGCGAGCTCGCGGTGTTTGGCACGCGCGCACGACGAATTCGCGATTGCTCGGCTCCGCGCCTGATTCGACGGTCCTCCGCCGTGCGCGATATTCGAGGAACGGCAAAGGTGAAACGGGTTGACGAATATCCGGTGAGGCGGTCGCAGTTCGTCGGACGGTTTTGGACCTGGTTCTCATTTTGCATCCGTCTCTTCGTCCTGGTTTCGAGTACTTCGACCTTTGAAATGACCAGCGAGTAAACGGTGGGGCTGGTACCGCTTTGTGGAAGATTGATTTGGTATCCGTTCTCTTATCTTTCTCGATCGGTTCGAGTACCGAAAGGTGGTCGAGCGTTCTGGTCCCATGTGGATTGTTCGTTAGAACTTCGCCTCCGATTAAAATTAAATTGAAATAATTCGTCTGGAAACTATGAAAAACTATTTACCGAATACCACGATTTAATTCAATTGATTCAAGGCGAAAATTTCGGAACTCGCAATGGTACCACGTTTCAACGTCCGACATTCGTTTCTCCGCGCACCTCGGCTCGAAGCGATTGCGAACCTCGTCAAGAAGCGCGTTCCGCGTTGGAGTTTGAAGGCTCGCTGAATCGTTGCGTCTCGAATGCAAATATTGTAAATAGGACTTTGCTCAAGTCTTTCCCTGTGCGTGGTAAAATATCCTACACGTTTTAATCTCCTTTCTCCGGCCTCGTCCCTCATAATGTACAATTTAAAAGGAGTTACCAATGACGTTCACTCGTGCGACGAGAAGCGATATGCGGTTACTCGTTGAAGGCTTCGTGGATGCAGGCGTATTTATTCGAGCGCATTAGCAATTTGCATCAGAAACGACGCGTTAAGTTCAAAAACTTCATTTGCAACACAATTTTTTAGATTCATCCGCATCTCATATGTTTACTCCTCTCATTATTTTTTATCTGTCGTATTTTATTGCTCGCATCGGAAGACTCCATCGCGTACCGCATCCTCTTATATACATCATGATTTTCATACGGTATAACGTATGCATGTATAAATTCATTCGACTCATCGAACACTAAGAAAAAAAATGTAGTAGTTTTAATTAAATCGACGATTACGGGTGAGGGAATGTAGGTTTAATTACTTGGAGTAATAATTGACTTGAATGAATTGCAGCCTGTTTCCTTCAAATAGCCGTTATAACCAAATTTATTAGTTGAAACAAGTAATTCTGAATTCTCCCACGCGTAAACGTCGGTTTAATTGAACATATCATTTTTTTTCTCGATAAATATATACCGAATTATTACAACTACTCTACGTTAATAGCATCGCCTTTGTCGTTCGATCGTCATACGTCGTACTGCTAAACTGGTTCGTTGATGTTATATTATGCGATCCCTGTGCTTAAAAGCGACGGACGTATCGTGAAGAGCGATTGTTAAATCGCGATGCCAATTATGTATTTCGGTCGTGAAAAAAAAAATGTGCGAGTAGTTCAAATTCTATCCTGATGTGATAGCGCGATAACGATTAATATGTCCCGTTGGATATGTCGTGTATGTATATGTACATAGAACCTCGTGCAAATCTTCGATTCGTAAGTTATTGCGAAAAAAATCGGATTCGATGAGAAATGTCTTCGTCCTTTTTTATGTATACTAATAAAACCGAACGAACTGATCTACACGCGAAATGATATTTATTACCTAAGTTGCATCTAGCAATGGCGAACAATATTTTACACGGGCGTTGTCGAATTTGCGTGACTCCGTTCCCCTTGTGGAAAGAATGAGATTTGCATAAGTTTCACGTGTAATTTAATTTAGTAATTTAAGACCTATAGACGTAGGCACCTTATTAGTCATGGGTTATTGTGATCCACGTAAGGCTCTGTACCTAAAAATTCCTATTACACGTAAATTACGATTAGTCGTTAATATTATGTAGGAATCATGTAGAAAGAATAAAATATTATTGTATTAAACTATAATTGCAACGGAACGTCGTTCGATCTGTTTATTACAATAGGTATAAAGGATCAAAGTAAAATATCTCGAACTAAACGTAAGTATGCTGCGATTCGTTCTACCTCCAATATGGAAAAGAAAATCGAACCGTTATATCATTAGCTCCGCGAAACGGGAATAAATATTTGTTTATAGGTATACCTATACCTAGGTACATACCTATTTATACGAAAATGGGATCAATAATGAACGGGCCAATTTCTACATGTGATATATGATCGGCGAGGTAAACACAAAGGATAAGCACAGCGATGAAACGCTGCAATACCTATAATTACGTAATAGGTGAAATTAAAAATTGAAAGTTAAAATTACGGGGTTTTAGGAATTCCCCGAGAAGCCTGCAATCCGAGTTGAAATACTTACGTATGTTCCGGCCCAAACGAAACAAGCTTAGATACCTACATTGCCGATACTTTCCACACGGGCAAGAATATAATGGTTAGAGTATGCTTGAAAAGAGTGCGCTGTGCGTGCTGCGTGAGAGCAAAAAATGTCAAACATCTGATTTCCCGACCGAAGTATTGAATAATAGACGAAACACTACAGAAATATAACTTATTTGCACAAACGAATTGACTGCATATAAAATAAATTCTTTTACCTTTATCGCTTTTTGCAGTTATAAGTTTCGACTTGATCAAATCACGACCATTGAAAGATGGAGAAATTTTTTAATTCAGCTGTAATCAAAGACTCTCGCATCGGCAAAATTCAAAATTAAATATAATACTCGTAAAATCGGTGCGCGTATATGTTATTAATAACTGACTATTTGATTTTATTTAAATAAGAGTATAAAATTGTATTAATTGAAGAAGAATTCATACCGAAATATCGAATATACTTTGAATACCATTATAAATAAATAAAGTTACGAATTAATTTAGATAGAAATAAAGATCAATCACAATAAGCATGCACACCTACTTGTATGTGCAAGCATGTACGTGAATGAGCCCTGATCAAAGCTCTCGCATTAGCAGAATTCAAAATTAAAAATAATAAAATCAGTGCGCGTATAATTAATAATTGATCATTCGATTTCATTTGGATGAGAGTATAAAATAATATTAATTGAAGAAGAGTTAATATGGAGATGTCGAATATTTGAAATACTAGTACAGAGATTAATAAAGTTACCTATATGAATTAATTTCGATAAAAATGAAGACCGATCAAAGAACATACACATCTTAATACACACATTAATGTGCGTGAATGTACATACATACCTACTTGCGAGAAACATATTAATGGTAATATTAGAAAGGAAAAAAAAAGGATATATTCAATACCGAAATTTAAGATTCACTTCGGAATCTAAGATCATGGTCATCATCACATCGTCATCCACTGAGAAATAATTCCAAATATTGTAATTTTTCAGTAATCCAATAGAAATCCGACATCCTCGATTTATAGATTCATCCTCAATTGAAGTCGCTGAAAATAAGGTGCTACCCTGAAAAATTGCAGCGAGACCGATGAGTAAAGTGAAAAAATGACGAGCTGCGATCGACGTTTCTCGATCAACTAGCATCATCGGAGAAACGTTCGTTAACAACTGCTTCGATTTCTCAAAGAAATAGGTAGCCAAGTAAGGATCAACATTTGTAAACATTTTTTAACACCAAATGCAATTGCAACAGAAAACGAGCCGCTTTCAATTACACACGTGTTGAAAAGATAAGGTATAATTCACGCGGGGGGGGGGGGGGGGGGGGTATACTGTAATAATATTTGATTATTACAAAGAATTAAAGAACGTGTTGATGAAAAAGTCTTTTGTTAAATAATCAAAGGCAATTAAAGGCACTTGAGAAATTCGATAGATTTCTAATCAAATATAAATGCTACCATCCCGAATTCAAACGGAATGCGACGTATTTCTTGGCACCGATAAGGATCTCACGTGTGATATATTATATTCATGCTCTTGTAAAACTTTAATCTAGACAAACACAAGGAAAGCAATCGAATGACAACTTTAAAAACTGAAGAAGCATTAAAATCAAATCCGACGATACAAAATTCTTGGAAATCTGAACGTGAGATCCATGAATTAAAAAAAATAAAATAGCATACGAATGACAACGTGCACGCTGACGACATAATACAAATGCAATACACAAATGAATTCTCATCTTCGGCGAATCGCCTCTTCGAGTAAAGCTCCCGATGACGTGTAGAATTTATTTTCAGGCTCGAACATTCCCTTTCAACGAAAGTCTCACGCGGATGAATAAAATCGCCATTCCACGTCAATCGATCGAATGTTCCCTTTAACTGCGAATCAATGAAAACTCCCACCGATTCCCAGTTATAAAAATACAAGACTGGAGATTTCTCAGTCATAGAACTGAGAAGCAGTGGCTATTCACCGATTGCCAGTGTTTTTCACTGATTCCATTTCAGAGAGCGTCGATTGAAATCAAATGGAAATTCGTGTTCATCCGTGCGACGCACTAAGAAAAATATGGTTAAACCGATTTATTTGGTTCGAATTATTTCAAGCAATGAAATATTTTTTAAATTTATATAATCGTGTTTAATCCAATACCCATTTATTCGCAACTGATGTATCACACTGAGTAGGTATTTAGTTGCTATAACTCAACAAATTTAGTTAGTCATATATGACTATTTTTGTGCGGTTGGAACAATTAGGCATTTTATTCGTGTGATTAATATCGACTAATTTAAAGACAACTTAGTCTCAAAGGGAGGGACTCAAAGACGTACGAACCCCTCTGCGTGATTCCCTTCGTCGAGGCGATGGCGGCTTACTGACATCTTCTTGCACTGCCCCCGGAGATCCCTCCACATAGGCCTATTCCACGAAAATCGGCTAACCAAAAATGCTTGAATTTATTCATTACGATTTGTACGAAACGGACTACCGATTTAACGTGAAATAGGCCTACTCTAGGAGACCGGCGGGACTTACGGCGGCCTCTACTTTGAAGTCATCTGCTTCAGCCCCACATTTTGCATCCAACCATCCTTTTCAAAAAGACTGCGAATCTTCGAGGGCTATTCGCGAAGATTACCGATCTCGTCGGACGATCGAGACCTTTTGGTAAAAATAAAGAACGTATTATCGCGAATGCCAATGACAAGGACTTCGCAGCCCCTATTTATTTCATTTTAGGGGAAATTTTGATAAAAAAGGAGATCTTCGAGAAATTGGAAACGTCGAGTGATTTTGAGAGATAACGATTTTTAAGATATACAATGAAATACTAATTTTTATTCAATGAAGGAAGAATGTTTTTGTAACTTAAAAATTTATATATCATGTTATGTAACTTAAATTTGAGTATCGCAATGTGATTCAGGTGCTACATACACCTAGTTTAATCCAAAAAATCGATTTTTCAAAAGTGTTTTTATTTAATAGTAGAAAACAAACACTGCATATTCCAAAAAATTTGAATCAAAAATTCATAAAAGTGACCGAGTTACAAGTATATATATATATATCTGACCTAGCGTTTTCAGGTCCGATCTACCTGAAACTTCAAACGCTGTTTTCTCACTACTTTTTCAAATGCGGTGCCAAATATATTTCAAAGACTAATAAACCGATTTTAATGTAAATTGTCTCAGTCGCTTTGTAAAGATTTTATCTCGTCCCTGATACTCATAAAACATTCTTTTAATTAATACTTTTTTCTTGGTAATCACAAAACCAGGACGAAATTACTTGAAAAATCACGCTCGTAATTTAAACTGTTGTAAAATTGTTAATTACAAATATTTCTCAAAACCACCGGTTACAAGGACGAGATTGAACATTCTAGTTTAAGAATTTTCGTCATCTTCTGCTTTCAGATGAAATCCGAACGAGAATTTTTTGGCACCGTAAAACTTGTTAACTACACTATATTTTTAAGTTTTTCTTTTTGATAAATTTTGTTAAAAGTGTGTATTTATAATAACTTATTATCAATGAGTGTTAAATAAATAAAATATATGAAAAGAAAAATTATTGAAAATAATACTTCTTTCAGGCCATCTAGGTGTATATAGTACCTTAAGAAAAAGAAATCACTTGTTGAATCGAGTTTCTGATCAGAAACATCAATTCAACTGGGTTGTTATATTTTAAACGAAATATTGATGCAGGTAGATAAAGTAGGAGTTGTAATAGCAACAAAAATTGGTCATTAGGACTCATTCACGTAATATAAAACGATGTAATGACAAATTCAATTGAAAAGCTGAATGATAAACGGTTTCAGAGGAAGAATATCAAACTTTAGAGGAAAAGGGGGAAAATCGAGAGTTTTAGAGTGAACAGGGGATAGCTTGAACAAATAGAGGGATAAAAGGGAATTCCTGTAGTAAAAAAGGCATACATCCATAAAAAAAAATCCTTTAGAAATCCCATACAATTCTGTACGGAAAATAATATGATGTGTATTTGAAACAGCAATTATAGATACCCACCCATTAAAAATTGAGAAGAATAGATATCGAAGTTTATTGGATTCTATGCGTAGATGTAGAAATAAATAAAATCCCATAAAAATAAGTGCCGTTCAAATGGTAATGACCCAATTGGTAATTACCAATAGAATTACGTTTATATTGGTTATTACCAATGGAATGGCGTTCATGTTTATGACATTCAACTTGTTCTTACATATGCGCATAGAATCCCATACATTTCGATCAATCCTTTTCAGATTTTAATGGGCGGGTATCTGGAGTTGTTGTTTCAAATACGTATCATATTTCCATAAGGAATTTTGTGGGATTCCTATAGGAATTTATAAGGATCTGTTGGTTCCTTTTTCAACAACAATAGAGAACACACCGCGAAGCCTGCAATTCTTTATGAAAAGTTTTCCTAGTTTTTATTTTCCCGAACGGAGAAAAATCTACGGAGTATCGTCGTAGAACAGGCATTCGTCTACGAGTGTTATCTAAAATTTTAGCGGAAGGCCTATAATGCGAGTGCGAGAGAGAGCGGTCGACTCAGGGCGTTTGCTCTCTCTCTCTCTCTCTCTCTCTCTCTCTCTCTCTCTCTCTCTCTCTCTCTCTCTCTCTCTCTTTCTCTCTCTCTCGCACTCGTACGATTACACCTGCGAGAAATTCCTTCGCTCTTATCATGATTTTCACCTCATCCGGAGGATCAATTCGTCGCGCGGTGTTATTTTCGAGAGATTCGCACAACGCGGCGTATTCAGACAATTACGATATTCGTTCCGTCGTCTCGGGGGAGAAAGAGAATGTCTTTACCTTCTATCGTTGCTTCCGCGGCGAGACGAGATGCCGAGCGGGTGAATTCGACGCTTCGGAAGCAAAGTGCGACCGGAAAGTCTTCTCCATATCTTCCCAACGGTTGTCGCAGACTTCTCGACAAAGATTTGGCACGCGAAACCCATTATTAACGGCTTTAAAAGCGACTTTTTCCACTCACAGGGCGTAGTTCCACTCCAGTCTCCTCTTCACGTGCCGCCGTGCGCGTCTTAGCACGTTCACGGGTTTTACCCGGCCGCCGGCAAGGGCTCAGCGTTAGCCTCGAACCCAAAGCGAGTTGTCGAAAACTTTCATATGAGATTTTATGAATAATTCGATCTTCTAAGAGAGAATAAGCTACTTTCAATTAGATTTAATTATTAAATCTTGTATTTAATGAACCACTCGAAGAGTTAGTCCATGTATTGCATTCAAAATTGAGAAAATTACAATAAATAATTCTTCGTAATTCGCACCCGCGAAATACCCTGATTGTGTTCAAACAAACTATCTACAAAGCTTGCATGCTTCATTCTCAGCGTTATACTCACTATACTTTTTATTTATCGTCTACGTATTTATAATAACAGAAAGTAAACAAAAGTATCTTTAATTGGTATTCTAAAAATGTTTAAATCGCGCGTAGCAATAAATTATTATTGCTGATACTTTGCCGACGGTCGAGAATTTGATAGTTAGAGTTGGCTTGAGAAGAGTGCGCTGTGTGTTCTGCGTGAGAGCGAAAAGTGTCAAACGTCCGATTTCCCGATAGCTGTCATTCGGGAGATCGAAGAGCCTAACCTCCCGATCTCCCGAATTGACGTTTGACACTTTTAGATGTATCTAAGCTTGTTTCGATTGGGATGAAACATACGGTAGGTACAATAATCGACTAAGCACGTACCTATTCGTTTGCGGTCATCTTAGTACATCAATGACCGCTAGAAGCGCCACTAGCATTGTGTTCAACACATTGAAATACCACGTGTAAATCTAAACAGTTTAGTTACATCGTATGACTCGTTGAGGTTATTTGTTAACGTGTAAGAGAATTATTGATCTGATTATTTGCAAAATGGTACGGAAAAAAAGCCAAATTTCGCGAATGTCGAACATGGATGAGTTAATATTATTTCAAAAGGATCTCAGAGTCGAAGGAGATTTTCTCGAAAAATTGGTGTCCAAAATTGACGAGCAAATACACGCTCTCCAGGTGAAGATTTGTATAAAGAAAGTCTAATGAGTGGTTAGTTTCTTCAACTGATTTTTAATTCGATCTTCTTTTTGCCATAGGTGGAACAGCTTAATTTAATAAATTCTATGTGCACTTCCACGATGAAAACAACTTCGAATAAGCTGGATACCAAATCAGAGACCCCCACAGACACTACTCTGGATCTCAGTGTTTCAACTCCCATGGACTTTGTTGAGGAAGAGGAAGAAGACGACGAATAGGATAGAAATTATGTGCCTAAGTGGCACGACATGTTAATTATCTTTCCACTGTACAAATATCTGTATAAATTAGATACACCAATAAACTATATATCGCTTTCAAACACAAAAATTTCACAAATCAAATATCATTTTTGCCATGCAGTCCTTCAAATTCTAGACCTTGGAGAAATAATAACGTACATATATTAAATCGCGAAATTGCAAGGTTTTATGTTGCTGTATTGGAAACACAATCTTTTAACCTAATTAGCGCGCTATTCATTTTATTGACCCATTAGGATAATTTAATGCAACTCCGACATTTTAATGACCTTTTTATAAATTAGGTCAAATTCCTAGGAAAATTTATATACAAAGATTTCAAGGGCCGCTTCACTGCGTATTCCATATTTCGAAATTTAAATCTCGCCATTACAAATGACGATGATAAAACGGCGTGCATTTATAAAAAAAAGTCCTTTTCACACTCCATTCAGCCAAAGTAACAAATTTCATCCAGGAGTACAACGCAAATCAACAGGGTGTCAATGAAACACGTCTCCGAGTACAAATCAACATAAAATATTATTTTCGTTCCTTAGCCTAAGAGATGTTAAACCTATACAGATTTACCGCGTCGGTACAGGGAGGCAACGATAAATTACCGTTTCATTTCCTTCCGATCACCGCGCGACGGTACTTAAATGTTTGATTCTAATCGACCGTAAATGTCGGACGAGTGCAGTTCGTATTACGCGGGATGACCTTCGGGTGGCGGTCCGAGTGCGGAGGGATCCTCAACGATAGAGGGGGGTCTGAACTGTTCGGCAGAGAGGCGCGTGAAAAGGATGCCGACACCTTCGATGAGGGCTAATAAAACTCCGCCGATAATCGCGCTTCCCGCCATCGCCGGAAGTCCATTTCTCGCCGCGAGTATTCCACCGGTAGCTGCGCCACTGATTATAGAATTCCAGGGATCTTCCTTGCGCCTGAAGTGAACCAAAGTGCAGTCGATCGTCGAGAACGTGCCGCCCCAAACTGCAAAATTCCCAGCGACCATGGGCGCTCGCTGTTTAATTGCCATTAAACTGCCCGTGAGGCGCTTGTTCATGCCGCTGGGCGCGTTTCGGAAACCCTTGATGCTTTGGAATACGGCGCCGCCGATGGCGCCCATCGTGAACGCACCACCGCAATCGTCTACTATTCGCCATGGGCACGGTTCTCTGGCGTACTCTTCCATTCCTTTTTAGGAATTTCCTGTAATGTAAATTAGATGATTTAAATATAAATAATTGTAAACGGACGCCCTTAAATGTATAACATCGCTAGGATTCGACTTTGGACAGTCTAAGAAAAACTACACCTTTTTTACATTTGCAAATGCAATAAATTAAAAATTTAATTGTTGTATTAAAAAAAACATCTATCTGTACAAGGACGTGTAAAAAAATGAATAGAAAAATTACTATAAGACACATAAAAAGCGTTTAATTATTGTGTTCCCATAATAATATTGATTTTGATAACTACAGCAAGTCTCACTAAAAAAGTGAGGTTAAGATGACGAAATCAAAAGTAATATTGATTAGATGGGGTGACATTGTCCGAAAAAATTAGGAATAGCCACTTGATAATTAGATCTAAACGATTCGGTCGAATCATGAAAAACTCACCGAAAAACTCGTTTCTATAAGTCTCCTCGCCGAACGAACGAGCCGCTTGAGCAAAGACGTCTGCCCTGAAGAACTACGTTAGTGAATTTACCGTTGCGCAATATTTCTCTGCTAGATTCTATCGAGCCTCAGTTGCACTCATAACACAGTTTTATTAAAAAGATAATGAATGTTGAATTAATTTAAATGATACTTCAAATCGATCGGATCTGTCTACTATTTATTGAAGCATTTGTTTGAATCGCGTATCCAAGCAGGCCGAAACGTCAATAATCGAGCGGGAAATTTGATTTATAGGCCAAGAAACGATGTTGCGTAACGCGTATACGTCAAAATAGGAAAGCGATAAATATATAACGCACGATGTATATATTTTTGAATGCATTATATCAATTTTCGTCAGGTTTAATGATTTTGTCCTGCGACGCCACGGTTATCCAGTGCGCACATACGAGGGAACTGACCTAAAATAAAATGACCTAAGATTTCCAAAAATACATCGCGCTTTCAGTTAGAGTTCCAGAGCTCGTGGATGCGCGTTCGGTCGGTAGGGAATGTAAGTAATGCGTGATCTTTTCTCGTTTGTAAATTTAATAAAAATATAGAAGCAACGCGGCAGTTACTATTATATAATTAACGAAGGAATTGCTTTATACTTTAAAGTGCCATATAAATCACGAATTGGTACAAGTGCGTAATGGACTACGTTATCAATCTTAAACAAAAATCGTGAAATCCTCCAAAACTTTCAATAGATCAGTATGTATGCATCATACTGCATTTATTAAACAGCATCGGAAAGAAACTCGCGCATCATTCCGAGCGGAATGACAGTAGAAACGAATAAACTTCGCTATCTGCTGTTTCATCCTTTCGTCCCTCACACTTCGCGCATCGCTAATGACGTTTTCGCACCATCCCAATTTGTCCGACATCGGAATCTAGCCGTCGGAAAGAAGAAATCGTCAGAGCAGCTGCGCGAATCGAAGATGTCAGAAAATGATGGAGCCATTTGCAACGCCGGCGGAGATCCCGGTGCGGCTGAAACAGTGCAATCTACTTCGCCCGATTCTCCATCCGTATCCGCACCCCCGACTGCGCTGGAAACGGAATCTGCACCTCCACCTGCACCTGCACCTGCGACAACACCTGTGACTACTCAATCGGACAGTTGTCCAGTAGAGATTGCGAACGCTGTACAACAATCCGCGGTGGTGAGTATGTTTCGTTCGTGAAATCAGCTCACGCCTGTACAGTCGAACCTCTCGTGATGTCGCAACTCCAAAAAGACAGAAGCTCTGTGTTAAATGAATTTGGAATCATTTTTTGCGCTTTTATAGATTCATTGGGACTCATAAATTGACAATTATAAAATCGCGTTAGAATATTCAGCGGGAGACGATCGGAAAGGTGACACCGCGAAGTGTCGGACTGTATAATTTGTAATATCTCAAATTTCGATTGATTGGGATACACATATTTTATAGAACGGTACCACTGCGCCTCAGGGTGGACCTGTAACAAACGGCGACGATGTTTCTACTATATCCAGATTGGAACAAGAAGTTCAGGTACGAAGATTCTTCGTATCCTTCTTACGCTGCGTTTCGCGTGAGCGTTTTTATCTCGCCTCCAGAAAAGAACGCACGAGCGCGATAATTACCAGAAGAAACTGGAGGCCACCGAGAAGAAGCTGGCAGCGCTGCAAGCTTCCTACGACACGCTGATCGCGGGCGAGGGCGACGAAATGACGCCACGACGAGAAACAGAGGACCTGAAGAACGCCCTGACCCAGGCACAGCTGAAGCTGGACGATCGCGGTCGTCTGGTGGCCAATCAGGAGAATCAGATCAACGCTCTTAGCAAACAGGTGTCTTCCTTGAAGGAAGTGGTGAGCATCACGAAGAGTCTCCTGGAAATTCGCAACATGGAAGTTAAGCACTTGCAGGTAACGATCCTGTAAAGGAGACAGCGTGTGAGGGTGTATAAAACGCGCAAAAAATATTCCAATGAAACACATTTTCGCCGTTCCAGAACGACGTGGACTCCATGGAGAACAAGATAACGGAGGAGCGCGAGAGGCAGTCGAAGATGCTGGGCAAAATGGACGCCGCGGTGCGCTTGAACGCCGACCTGAAGAAGGAATACGAGACGCAGCTGCGTCTCTTCCAGGATCTGCGCGGAAAGTACGAACAGAAGGTCACCTTGCTCACCGAGGAGAACCGAGCTCTCGAGAATGCGACTGCGCAATCGGCCGCGCAATAGCTCCGCCCGTCGGACCCTTTCTTTTTTGCGGGTATCGAATTTGCGGGTATTCGAATTTATACTCGAAGCGAACGTAAAAGAGTCCGCGATGGATCGAAACTAAATTTGCCAAGAACGTTTATATCGGTACTTTGAGAAATATGTACGTTTGTTACGATAAAAGGACAGTTTACGAAGTCATTTTTATTTCGTGCCTTTTGTACATTTATAATCCGTCCGCAAGATTTGTATATCGAGGCGAAAGTGAGATATATAGTATTCTTAAGAAGTCCTATAGAATAATTGTGAGGCAAAAACAGAAACTATACTAACAGTTTTTCTCTTTGCAAATATTCCTCTACCGCAAGATCCCACAGTAGTAGCCGATAAAAAATCGCGACAAATACCTACAGCCCCAACGACGAAGGGTCACAAAAGTTCGGACAATTCGCATTTTCACTCCCACATAAAAATGTCGTATCGCTGCGCGAACGAAGAATCGTCCGGTCAAGAGGTCGTCGACGGCCCGTAATATAAATCGCAAGTCAACCACGCGCAGCCTCAGTACAGAATAACGTTCGCGATGGCGAACCGACGTCTCGCGGCACTCATCGCCCTCCTCGGCTCTTGCGTCGCCCTCGCCTCGGGCATATGCTTCGCGAAAGAGAACAACCACCCCGACGAGACGCACCCTTGGTTCGAGTGTTACTACTCGCAAAATTACACCGCGGACATTTCGACGATCCCCAGCGATCTGAACAGCATCACGTTGGCCTTTTACGTCTCCGACATCCCCGTGCTTCGCGAGGGAGTGCTCTCGCGATTCGGCGAGAACCTGAGGCGCGTCGCTTTCACGGGGACCGGCATAAAAGAGATAGAGGACCGCGCATTCGAGGGACTGACGCAGCTGGAGGCTCTCAATCTCAAACAGAATCGCCTGGAGACGCTGAAGGCGGTGTGGTTTGAGAGTCTGCGGGAACTGAAGTTCTTCAGCGCCGACGACAATGCCATCAAGCGCGTCGAATCGAATGTCTTCGCGAAGCTGCCCTCGCTGGTGCGCATCAGCCTTCGCGACAACGACTTGCCGTGCCTCGATGTGGAGGCGATGTCGGGGCTGACGAATCTCAAAGTGGTGGGGGTGGAGAGCAACCCCTTGACGTGGCGGTGCCGCGCGTCCGTGCTGAACTGGACGCGCGACCGGAATCTCACGCGCGACGATTACGACTACTTCCACGTGGATGGAACGGAAGCGTCCCGGGTCATCGTCACGAAGTGCCTGGAGACCGTGCCGCGGGCGAGGACCGACGATGAGGCGCTCGACGAGTGCGCGAGGGCGAAGTTCCTGGAGGCCATCGACGATCCGTCGATTCTCGATGAGTTGAATCCGGTGTAGCGGCTGTTTAATCGCCGAAGATCAGAATTAGGAGACGTGAAGGCAGAAGAAAAACAACGTATTTTACTATTTGCGGGGTTTCGTTGGAAATAAACTAGGTTTTACGATGAACCCCAGGATGCCCTGTGTTCAGCTGTAGATCTACGGATCGAGTCCGAGTCGTTTAATCCCTGACCTTTCTCTTGTTACGACTACGATTTTTCTTCAGCTCAAAAAAAATCCGTGTTTATCGATACGCGATACCTTGAACTTCAGCCGTCAATGCATCTAATAATAATCATCCCTTCCGCTATGATTTATCAGAAGCGATTCGATCGTTTTGTGTGTGGTCAAGTGTCAAGTAAAGTTTCGATAACGCGATTGCACTATCCGAAGGGTCATGTAATGATCGATATAAAATCGTCTTTCCCGCCCGATCGATAGCTCAGTCGCGCGTGTACCTTCCCCCTGCGACATGAAGCAACTCCTCCGCAACGTCCTCGTAGCGGCCGCAGTGGCGACCCTCGCCAGTGGCATCTGCTTTCAAAAACGCAGCCACACCCAAGACGCGATATTCGGCCAGTGCTTCAATTCGCTCAATTTCACCGCCGAATTGAAATTACTCTCCGGGGAAATCGCCGGCCTCTCAGTCGGCATGTCCGATATACCGACGCTGAAGAACGACTCGTTCGCGCGTTTCGGCAAGGCACTGTGGGCCCTCGCGTTCGTGAGGACCGGAATCAGAGAGATCGAGGATAACGCCTTGAGGAACCTGACCGGCCTCAGACTCCTGTACATCAGGGGAAACCAATTGGAGACCGTGAGAGCCGCCTGGTTCCGCAGCGTGCCGCAACTCGAAATGCTGGCCCTGACGGACAATCGAATAAAGCAGATCGAGCCGGAGATTAGGCTGCCGAATCTCGAAACTTTGAATCTCGATAAAAATGAATTGCGATGCATCCCGATGAGGTTCTTGTCGCAGTTCAAAGCAATGGAGCAAATCGTCGTCAGCTACAACCCCTTGACTTATCGATGCCATCACTCGTTATACGAGTGGTTTAAGACGTCGGGCGTGGATTACAAGTCCTGGAACGTGTTGGATGTCGTGGCCAACGCGACGAGGAGCTGTTTGGAAAGCTTCGCTTCCGCTGCGAGCGTCCGGGATGATTTGTTGAATAGATGCGTCGAATCGAAGTTTGCGGAGGATTTTACAAAAGCCGTGCTTCTTCTAAAGGCTGTTGCGTAATGATTTGATCGAGAGCACTGGTAGAATGGTAATTGTAACTAGTAATCTTAGAGCCGTTATTAATTACGTGATTAGAATAAAAATTAGTAGTGCCCAAAAGACACTAAAACTCGTTCAATTTGTAACTTTATTCATATAAAGGGATTCTTCCATATCGATCAGAGACGTTGGATCGCGATTCATGATACATCATTATTCATGGCACGAAGAAAAACCCGATACACATTGATCTACCGAATGTTCACATTGAGCTTCAATTAAATATACACTCGACATTGCGAGGCGTTATAGTTCCCACTTCTCGATCGATTTATCGCCCGAAGTACACTGGCTCCTCGTCGTCTTCAATTCTCGCGTTCCCCGTCGCATCGCGATAGATCGGTCTAATCCAGCGCTACCACTACCGGTGCCTCGTCGTCCTCCTCCTCTTGCAAGTGCGAAAAGTCCCAGAGAAACTTCGCGGAGAGCCTCTCGCGAATCCTGTTGGCCTGAGACCTCAGCCTGCCGTCTACTTCGGAATTCGTCTCGATATTGGCGAAGAGCTTCCGTAAGCTGTGGTACACGAAGTTATTGCTGGCGACAATGTCGCACAGCACCTCTTCCGGTACGTGAGACACTTGCACTTCCAGCGTTGTCAGAAATTCTACGTAAATCGAGCGTCGTTCCGGGATAGCTTGGTCCGCGCTGCAGATGAGTCCCACGAGCTTCTTCCAGTGTTCAAACGAGTCAAGACTCTGGCCGACGAGGAAGCAAACGAAGGCGAGTTGCAGCTCGCCGATTATTTCCATGGGACTGAAAATTATTACATATTTCTTATAAAGCTAACGCACGTCAAGTGTAACTCGCTTTACGTTGCACAACCAGTGCGATTCTCTTCGGCATATCACGATTATTAGACTCACTGCTGTAACTTGTTGAGTAATACGTTCAACGCGTAACTCGAGTCGAGGGAGTGCCGTGTAATTTCCGTGGGCGACGCGTCGTCGGGATAAGGTTTATCCGGTAAATCGGTCAATCGAAGCTCGGTACCCGGCTTGGGTTTCAATTCGGGCAATAAATGTTGCTCCTTCTCTTCCAAGGAGAGGCCGCTCCCCCTTTTTCGCTTTCGACTTGACTCCCCCCCTCTAGGACGCGACGCGTCGTCGAAATTTTCTAGCTCCAGAGCCGAGCGAATGTAGCTACAATGGTCGAATGCATGGTATGCTGTAGTTTTGCGCATAGCTGACCGCGCAAAATATGATTCGTGTCGCTTTCGAATAGTAATTATCAATGAAGAAGGATGGGCCTAGGATGTTTTTTAATTTTTGCATTGTAAAACATAGAAGAAGAGACAATTTCCGTGGGACAATCTTACTCGCATACCCGCATATTGGCGCGCATCTCTCGACAATTGCAGCGTCAATTTTACTCGTCAACTCCTTCCACTGTTTCCACACATCATAGGGGTACGGTCCCAGGTACGGATCGATATTCCTCAAATTTTCTTTGAGTCTTTGCAAATTCTCGTCGGATATTACTGCAGATGAAAGGAATTAGAATCGTTCGAAGGGATCGAATTGAAAGCAATGCCGGAGCTTTCGCTTTGGCTTGGAGAAAGAATTATGATCAGAGCATTCTTCCATCCCTCGTACAAATATACGTATTCCCTCACTTTCGGAGCTCATATCTTCCTTTTTCGAATCCCATCGTTTCACGAGGAATTCAGACTTTTGAAAA
Source organism: Xiphydria camelus (assembly GCA_963678675.1). NCBI lineage: Eukaryota > Metazoa > Arthropoda > Insecta > Hymenoptera > Xiphydriidae > Xiphydria > Xiphydria camelus. The sequence goes on along the minus strand of OY783197.1, from coordinate 25,369,661 downwards.
TTGTGAATAAAACCGATTCGCGGTGCCGATTCGCCGAACTCGTTCACTGCACTGCAATACGTTCGAAAGTAATGGAAGAATCAACCCGACGAGAAAAAATAAAAATGCAGATTGCTATTCCGTTTTCTATAATTCGCATTACCTATAATGTATGTAATGAAATCCTGGAGGAATCATTTTGACACCCTTAAATCTATCCCCCGTGTTCCAAGATTTCATATCGATACCAAAATCGGTGCCAGGGGGAACGTCTAAAATTATCAAAGTGGCTCCTTCCACCAGGAGCAACTTCGCGAGGTCCTGATTCATCTCGAATCCTTCCATCGACATTATTTCGTCTTTTCACGAAGTATTGATCGCGATTAATCTTTAGTTAATTAATTAATTTTTTGGAGAATTTGTTCCCGTAAATATTTATTAGGTGCGTTTAATATCAACGCATCTTCTGATACTTTTATTTTTAAGAATCCATAGACTTTTGAATACACTTACAAACAATCAACGAATGTTGTAATGACAGATTCACGAAAGTTAATTAAAAACGGAAATTATATTCATATTTTGACAGTGCACCATACAACATAACCTCTAATGAAAGTTGCGAAAGACTTCGTGCATCGGGTGGATCGAAATGTCCGCCATTATGCTCCCCTCGAATTGTGGGTCAAAATTATAATTATTGCTATTGAATTTGATGCGGGAAAAAAATAGAGCTATTTGAAACATAAGATATACTAAAAATATTAACAGCGAATAATATTTAGTCAAACAAAAAGTAACTCTTCGGCTCCTTTGCCTGATTTATGGAATAACATATGACTCCACTATTGCGATTCAAATTTTAAAATCAATCAACTGTACCCGAATGACCCGAATATTGATTTCGCACTTCTGTTTGCACGAAGGATCGCTCTTTTATTTACATTTATCCACTCTTTTTTACAGAAAATCAATGCAAAAGCTTGAGCCACTTTCAAAATGACAAAAATTAAGAATAAAGTTGCTATTCACTGAATTCTATAGCTTATGACATTCGCGCGATTTATTGATACCTTTGTTTCTTATGTCTTTAATCCTTTTATTCTTTGCACGAGGAGCTTGAAATGTTTAATTCTACTAGAAATGAAAGCAACTTTTTTTATTCGTTTAATCTTTCCTCTTTGTCCTTGCAACGGCACTTCGACCTTTCCGGTAAATAGCGCGTAACATTTGAGTACACGAATTCCTGCACGATCATATTCGCTGCTTCGATCAAACTCCGAAACATCCAATTTTTATAATTCGGGACGGGAAATTCGGAGCAAGGGGTCCACACTCGAGATTTATCCGCCAAAATGTTCAAAGAAACCGGTTGCGAAAAGAAAATTCCTTCCGGAATACCAAAAGTTCCTGGAAATTGGACGTCGATCGTTTATCAACATTACAGCGAACTGCAAATGAAAAGGGTACTAACCGTCGGAAGAAATTCCCAAGGAAATGATTTTATCCCCGATATCAGTTTCATTGGAGTACCACAGTCTCAGTAAATCGCACGTCGCTTTACACTTTTGAAAATCTTCCGAGCGACCGACTTGATATATCGTAACAGCCTAAATTTGTAATGGAACGATACCAATTTACAAAATGTAAAGCGCGTCGAAAGCTAAATCATAGCAAATACTCCAAACGATAGCAAAAACACTAATAATAATTTTAAAAAGTTTCATTTCATTAAATCATCATTATTCATACCCTTCGAGCAGCAAGAATGTCATAAGGATTTTTATCGTGTACCATATAATGGAACCATCTAAGATCCGGATGTTTCAAACCTAAAGGCAATGTGGATCCCTCCAACGACTTCAATGCTCTCTCATTGGGTCTGTAAACGTGATGCTTTTGAACCATGTGATTCACATCGACATAATGATTTACACCTGCAACGCATTGCCATTACAATAGTTCGTAGTAATCATGACAGACGCCCTTGGACAAACCTAGAAAGCCCCAAACAGGAGGACAACCGACTTCCTTCAGTGGTATACCAAGCGAATTTACGAAACCGTATATCATTTCCAGTCCATAATGAGCACTGACCACTACAACGTTAGTTTTCGCTATCTTCTTCGCTGCATTGACTAAGACATTTGCGTAAAAACACGTTGGTCCCATTGAGCAATAGACGACTTTCATGTGAGGGGGTGCATGTTCATCAATTTGCTTGGCCAAATTCAAAGCAGCCTCGCGATTACGAATCAGCCAGTTTTTGGACAATTCGCGATCTTCTCTAGAAGATATGATGTATCGTTCAATGAAATGTATAATTAAACAACTTATTCGGACTGAATTTAAAGAATCTTTCAAGCTGTTCAAATATTATAGTTTAAGAATTAGCTTTTTTTGATTTACCATTTACCTCGATATATGCTCTAATATAATCAGTATATCGCAATCGACTAAGCCATCGGGAATGTTCGATACCGTCTCAACTGCTTTCAAGCCTCCCCCGATAGCTGCCATATCACTGACTATTTTACTCATTTTAAAAAAGTGTCCCGGTTCATCATACAGTTTAACCGAGACACCCTGCGCTAAGTATAGTTCCGGGGTCGTTACTAGTTCCGCTACCAAGTCCGGACAGACCGATCTACCGGCGCCTATTATCATTATGCGACGACATTGCTTCGTTGCCTTTAAATCCGCGCGTTTCCTCTTTGCTTCGAATGACTGTATACCATTTTTATCAAATCATTGGGTTACTTCCAGTCGCTCGGATCGTTATACTATTTGCGCATCGGACAATTAGAAGGTATTAATCGTAGCGCGTCGGGAACGAACTCACGAGCATCGTGTCCAATTTAAGTGCCTCAAGTTCATCCTTCGTGAGTCGCGAATGGATATTGTAGTATTCGGATATAAATTTCCAGAATTGACCGGCACCGCCGATGTACGTGGCGTTTCCACCAAGTGGGCCGTACTCCCGCCACACCAAGGGCGACTTGGAATGTGACCACTTGTGCTTCTCGCATGTGTCTTTCAACCACAACTATCGAGAAAGAATTAAATAGTTCAGGAGACGACTCGCGTTTGCTTCGTTCCCTCAATCTCTCGTACTTCCCAGTCCGCTCGTTCCTTGCAGATCTTTTGAAAGTGGAAATTCGGGAAAATTTCAGCCAAGTTTTCAGCGATGTAACACGCGTGACCGAACGACTGATCCTCTGGTATGCCAGCTATTATCGTCCTAATTTTATCTCCTGCCATTTCTATGTAAATTCAAATTATAGGTATACGCATTCGTCAGCAATCCAAGAAGTATTAAAGTATAGCGGAAAAGTGAAGTGACAGTCTCAAATGAGTACTGTCACGAATGCGAGATTGCGAGAGGGTTCAGAGTTCTCTGTGAGCCGTACGAAATGCAAACCAAATTGATTCTTATCTTTGATATCACCGGAAAACGAGGCACAGATCGCAAAATTGGATATGCGAGTATTTCTTGTTTCCACGTACATTCAGCAGGACTTGGTAAATGTAATTTGAATATTCAAAAAGGTCTAATTTTTCGTGACGAATCGCGCGACGCGTACAAAACTCGAGATATGTATAGGTATTAATCGCCGCGAAGCGATGCCATATACTGGGGTAATGCGAGAAAGAGTGAAAAACAGAGTGGAGCATTTAATTTTACTTTCTTTATTGAAAAAGTATCAAAATACAAAACAAAGAGACGATATATCGAGTTTATATTAACATCTCAAACTTTGGGCTAATTCCTCCGAAATAATACAAACGATGATCCGCGTTGCGCCCTCTGACACTATCTTCGAGTGACACACGGAATAAATTCAATTCAAGGAATTAACATTGTCAAACTCCAAAGTAATATTAGCTCGCGAAGTAATCTCAAGATTGACGAGTTTACTTGTCAAAAAACATCGGAGAGAATGCGAATCTTAGTTAAATCTTACTCTAGTCCTTAGGAACGCGCTGTAATCTTATTTTCTAATAAAAACGATATTACATATGTTTCTCCTTAAAGCTGCGTGTGGAAAATTTAAAATCGCCCTTGATCACACTCCACGTACGTGAGAAAATAGTAATTCGCAATTACGAAACTCTTAACGAATTATGCATACATAATACGAAGAAAACAATTTGCCTCCGATCTAAAAGTCGTCTTCGTCTGAAATTTCTGGAAGTTCGAACGAGGCATTATTGTCACTTTCATCGTCCGAGAATTGGGAGAAGAATGTAGGACGCAGTATTTCGTCGGTCTCCAATGGCGGTATTTCCAGTGGCTCTGGATCTGAAGTCAATTTCACGGCGAATAATAGTCTACGTTCGAAAATAAATCGCGTATATGCTGCTTTTATTGGAAAAAAAAGGTACCTGATTCGAAACCTTCGTCTTCATAAATCTCTAAGGAGTTGTTCATAGCTGAAGCTAATCTTTGATAATCCAAATCGATGTTGTAGATGTTATTACCTATGATGGAGTAAGTATGAGATCGCTATACTCTCACGCTTTCTATGCGATACTTTACAGTGTCCAAAAGTGAATACTTCGCTGTTTTTATGACACTTACAGAATTCATATTCCTCGTCATAATAAGGCGCAAGTTTTTCTGGTTCGCGATATACCGAGCGCCCCTTTTCAGCGTTTTTCAAAGGCAATGGTTTTTTAAAGACACTATCCTCCGACAGTGTCACGTAACTTGGCGACAATGGCTTCGGGGAAACTCGTCTGGGAGAGACTGGCTTCGAGCCTTGGTTCTTTAAAGTATTAAAAGCTAAATAAATAATGCTCAATAGGTAATACTACGCGAGATTAAAATGTATAAAAAAAAACCTTGAAAGAAAGACCCTTGTTAAGGGAAATCGGACAACCGTAAATATCTAACTGCGTCAGTTTTGGTTTCAAAAGATCCTCCTTTTGACCTTTCTTAGCAATTGAGGGACAAGAAGTGCCAGCAATGACATTCGCATCACATTTTGGCCGTACGGATAAGCCTCTCGGCTTCCCAATGGGTGTTCCGATAAATTTTCCTGGAGCGTTTCCTCTCGGTATTCCCGAAACACCGGGTCTCATGGACAATTTTGTCGCAGATCCTATCAGACCCGAAATATTACCCGTAAAAATTAGATCTCAAAAGGTACTACATTTATAAAACATATTACACGCATCCGTACAACGCATAAGAGTTTCTACTTATAAAGTTTCGGGCAGCAGCGACAGTTTGTCGTCTTTAATATCGATAGATCTTGAGTACTTTTCGAAATCCAGTAACATTCAAAAATTCAATTTCCAGAAAGCAAAAATATACAAAAAAAAATAAGCGTTTAACGAACAGGAGGTAACCTTCAAAACAAATGCATCTTACCAGGCGCTTGTAGAACTTGCTTGATCGGTTCATCAGAAGTTCCAAACAGATTAAAAATGTTAGACATCTTGAAAAGATGATTACACTGACTTTTTAAAACAAGATCAGATCTTATTTCTCTCAATAATACAGTGAATAAGTGATACAGTTTATAAAATCCCTCAACTGTCCCTCTTGATCAGATTCAAAACATCAACCGACGTAACAGTAATGGCGGGACCTGGCTTCAGCCGTGGAGTATATGAAGTATTGAGGTAGAACTGCATTCGTTTCTCATACGATTCGACAGAGTCGATCGCTGCAGGCTTACTGATTTTAATCATAGAGTGCGTCACAGATTGCTGTATTTTTTCTGCTGCAGTTACGAACGAGAATCCCCTGCGGGATCTTATAGGTATTACAGGGGATATCTCCGATGATTTTTGGCAGAGTTTAAAAGTATATTAATTAAAAATATATTTGAAAAGGGAAACTGCATAAAACTCATGAAATCTTACAATATTGCGTTCTTAATTCGTAAAAAAATATTTTTTTTTTAGTCACCCGAAAAAAGATTCTGATTTAATGAAGTTTTTAGGTAGCACAAATCCTTCGAGTTACAATTTTCACGAATATTTCGATGAAATTATAACCCTTTCTCGTGGAATTTTATCAAAATGTGTGTATAACGTTATTACATAATAGTACAACCATTATAAGGTATTATAAAACTATATTAAAATATTATAGCGTATCTGAATGAAACAGAAATAAATTCTGACGATTCTAAACCGATCGAAAAATAACGCGAGTTCGTCTTATACCTATTATTAAGTGCTCAGTAGTTGTATGGTCAATAACTTTTTAATTTCGCATACATACCTATATGCACAGAATTATTATATTAACGTAAAAATGGTTTCTTTTTATTAAGTTGTTAAATTTCGAGTAAATGTAATTCACATTTCGTCAAAAATAATAAGAGAAAGAATATTCTTTCAAAAAATGTTCACATGTGTGCGATTTTTATGATTCTGCAGAAAATCGCATCTTATCAGCTTTGAGTTCCGAGAATATTGAAGAATATCTGAGGATGTCATGTATTTCAGAACGGAAGTACAGGCATCGGCTTTATACCTATATTTGCATCCAACAGACAGTTATCTACGGTGTCTGGTATAGAAACAACGTTAAAAAAATAAGTTATTTGATGTTTTAAAGACCAATGCTATTAATCCTTATAATTTGCTTCTCACAGTTACCATTCACTGAATATTACGCCTTTAACAGTGCGTGTAAATAAATTAGGCGTAGGTAATATTTTATACTCATCGACTCGTAATTACAGCCACCATTGAGCAATAAATATCAAATATTTTTTGTTCTCGAAAATGTATCTATTTATATACGAGTTATTTTAGTTTCCGTATAAATCATTGATAGTAAGAGTGAATATTAGTCATACCTAGATAATGATTGGATAAATTTCGTTTATAGGAAACGGTGAGAATATGGGAGTGGGTTTTTTCACATGATCCCAAGAAGGCAACGCCTACTTGCACGAACGATAAGATAAACTTGGTTTATAACCGCGTTAACGGGTATGATACGAGAGTCACATCTTCCAAAGTCGTTTGCCGTAGGAGTAACATAAAATGTCAGGTAAGCTGGATGTATAACGTAGAAGCAATCGTGCCGATTAATAGATACTTCGATCCATTTTTTAATTAACAACCGTACCTCGTATACCGTTATTTGACCCAAAATTACAAATTTATTTTCCTCATAATTACGTAGAATATCAAGGACCTTACAGTTGTATCTATTTAAAGAGTTCGATAAAGCCCCGTGAGGCTATATTCTCGGTACAAAAAATATAAAAACTAATAAAATAAATATATCGAGACATTTCATATTACATTTCTAAAAAGATGCAGCTGTAAACAGCATCCTTCTTTTGTATACTCGATCAAAGAATCAACTTAATCCATTCTCTTCGGCTTTCTCATTATACATGCCGCGATAACGATCGCTATTTCGAACTCGTCGTCGAAATGGTAAACGCGAAAAAAAATTAACGCGCGCGCGAACGAAGATCGAGCGACAGCTGTAACGAAAACCTCACCGTATAATAACCGCGAGAGGTATAACCGCGCGAGTATTTCGTAAGCAAAAGGTTGAAATCACTTGAGATATTTCTTGCGATACCAATCCTTACCGCATCATTAACGGGCTTTGTAATCCCGCAGAGAGAAGTCTCGCGATGAATTGACAGATGCGCGAAAAAATATTCGGAGAAGACGTGGATGGGGGTCAAGTTCGCGAGGTCGATGGCGCGTGAATAGGGAATTTCCCGTTAATTAATCAGCAAAATACCTCTCGAGAGTGGCCTATAAAAATGTTGACCCGTTAAAGCTAAAACCGGTGTCAGATCAATTTGTTAAACGTCAAAGTAAAAATATTTGTCTCCGTCACTTCCTTCATATTCTCAAGATAGTAAAATTCGCGCGGAAGATTTCAAGCAAGCTGAACACTTTGGATTAAATTAACTCTTATTTACAAACCGCCTACGTCTATCGTATATTTGTATTTTTTTCCCTACCTATTAACCTATTTAACGAATACACCTTAGTTACATAAAATTTAAAATGCTTATGAGTTTGTGATATACCTACCTAATTAAGGTTATGAAAGTAATCCATCTCCTGTAACATAATTATGTTCAAATCCGCGCTAAGCTTTGTTTGCTTGGTACAGTACCCAATAATCAATTCCTACAGTCGTTTATAACGAGAGCTATGGGCCAATTCCCTAATAACGCGTATTTAGCCTACCTCGCGCACCGTTGGAGCGCAACTTTATCGGACGAAAGATACCTATATCCAGTAGAAAATTCCTTTCAAAACGGACTCGCTGCAATAAACAGAGCCGGACGCGCCGAATAATGCCGGTTATGTAATCGTCGAGTTCAAGGCTGTGGAACGACACATCCTGTGCTAAATTGCGAGTGACGATACTCGCTATTCATCCTTCCCGCTTTGCGCGAATATCTGGTCTAGCAATTACAGCATCGCTCCTCTTTTGCGTCCGTTACATAAATGTCTGGCGAATACCCGCTCACAACCGCGTCGTCTTCACGTCGAACACTTTGGATTGTGTAGGTACTTTTGAAAATAGTGCGACTAACGAGAAGCGAAGATCGATTATTTCGCCGAATTTTCATCGCGCCAACGATTCTTGCTGGCATTTGCCGCGATCCTTATCGCGCTGCCTCATGTTTGCGCTGATCACGATAGTGTTATCAAGGTAGTGGTGTTCCAGAACAATCGCTCCGTGTAACTCGCTATCACAGGCGAGCGTTATTACCGCGACATCCAATAACACGATTTACGGTAATCAAGATTTAGCGTACGGACATCGTAAAAGACTATAAATAGATCGATTACGTGGAGCGAGGATCGTCATATCGACGCGCCGAAAGTTGATCGATCGCTGCTTCCCTGATAACACCGGGATACAGATCACCGTGGGGCGCGATCGTTGTCGAATTGTCGAGTCCAAAGGCTGACCGATAGACTTTCGTTTTTTTTTTTCCCCCCCCCCCACGCGGAATCATTCAACCGGTTCTCGTTCGTCGTCACGCCGTCGTCGTCGTCGTTCGGACGTAGCAAGATAAAACAGAGTATACCGGGTCTCGTTCGAGCGCGCAAAATCGCTTCAATTCGTGCCGGTTCGGTCCGAAATCCTTCGGCCGGTGGCAAAAATAATTTCTACTCGGGGATAACGATAATGGTCCCTGCTGTGAATTACCCGCTACCGCGAGCGAGTCGAAGGCGGGGACGCGAAGCTGATGCCGATCATCCCGATCGATCGGTCGTCTCGCATTGGAACAAAACGGGCAAATTCTACCGAGAATCGAATATTCGAAAATAGCTGATATACCGATACACTGCCGATTTTTCGTCGATACGACAATCGCGATAAAGCGTTTTTCGTAAAATATTGTAATATTTCATTGTTACGATGATTGTAAGTAGTACTTTCTTCCCGCGACAGGAATAATTAACTTTAATGACATGCGATCTGATAAGAGCAAAGTTGCGAGAAGGGGGAAAATTGTCAAATAAATCTGTATAACATCCACTTATCGAGCGGACGATTTCCTAGCTTTTAAGCGTCCAAGAAAGATATGCACCCACTTGAAATAATCTACTGTATAACACACTTATGTATATCGAATAGTCCCGTTTTCAGACGCTCGTCCTTATCGAGGGTAGCG
>OY783197.1:24750047-24757547 GCA_963678675.1 Xiphydria camelus | reverse complement strand
ATACGTCAAAGTCAAGGCAAATATACATTATCTCACACCACCATCATCGCGATTGCTCCTCTGTCGCGAATCTACGGATCGAGGGGTGGCGGGGCCTCGTTCCGAGCAACGACCCCGAATCAAACCCGATCGCGCGTAGATCGTTCTCTTTCCCTTGTATGGAAGAAACGCGCCCCCTCGTCATACAGACCTCATTCCAAAAGAGACGCAGATATACGATGCTTGGATACAGAACCGGAAGCGAAAGAGCGCAGGACTGTCGAATCCATTCCACGTGTCTTCCACGTTGATTATCGCGTATACGTGCGTGCATCATTTGCACAGCATCGCGGGGCACGTCTTACGTGAGAACGCGATACCTCTTCTCCGGTCACACATGGCGCGGATCGATCGAACATTTTGCGGACTGCTTTTGGTCACCCAGATCGTCGGGTCCGAGAAGATGTACGGGCCAACCGGAACGCGGCGTAGCCGCGAGAATATGATACATCGTAAAAACGAATTCCGCGCAAACCTCTTGGACTCGGGCCGAGTCGTCGGTTTCTAGAAATTCCCCGGTCTATTTGAAGAGACTGCTTCGTCAAGCGCGAACGCGTGCCATTTCTCGCTCCGTCGTAAATACGGAACGCGCGAGGATTGTAAACTGAAATGATCGAGAGAAATTATCGTTAGATGGTCCGTTCCCTTTATTTTCCCCATCATTTGATTCTCCAAGAGCGCCACGTTTTTTCTCTCTCAAAGGAGATTTTCTAATTGTTACACGTGGTGTTAGTTTTTAAAAATTGTATTTTCATGCCAGTATTTTTTAAACCTTTGTGCTCACCAAGGGTCTCCTTGACCTAGGCTTCAGTTTTGAAGCGGACTGTGCTTCTTTTTTTTAATAATTATAATTAGACCCTCGTCAGGTCTCGGAATAAATAGCTTCTTCTGAAAACTCGCACTACGAACCTTCTTCGGACTTCGGAAAAAATCGTTCTTAAAACGTGCACTATAGAACTATTTATTGCTTCAAAGTACCAAATCTTATGAGAATCATCCGCGTTGACTTTGTTAAGAATACTCAACAAATAAAGAAGTTATGACACTTTTAGTGAAGCAGCTCATTTTTCACGCACCGACATATTCATGGTCGTTTTTATGTCATCATTTCATTTCTCATGTAAACATGGTGATTAGATATTCGACGTGTAGTTAGAATGGCTAAATATTTGGTTCAAATTACTAGTATTTCAGTTAGAATATTTAAACTATTTTAACCAAATGCGTTTTGTCATTTTAACCAAGTAACTTTTCTCAGTGTATCGTTGGGATTACGCGTTCCGTTCGAAACACGCGTTGTTTGGATTTTTATTTCGTACCTATCTCGTTTTTCTGCCCAACCTCCGAATTTGACTTTGGTAGTATCGAGTGTGGAAGATGATGTACCTATACAAAAATAACTATCTCCCCGTGACGTACGCGATCAACTGGCGACCTTGGCCCGATACTATACCAATAACCGCGACTACTCGAATGCGAAAAGTGTATTTTTGCCGGGTTCTTCCAATGGCGAAACCATATCCACGTGTGTAATCGAGAGCACCGTCGAATCACTCATCGTACAAGCGAAGTAAAAATTCATGGAGCTTTAATTCGAACTTCTCATTAAAAAAATATTCATATTTTTAAAACCAATCTGTAATCTGTATGCACAATATTAATATGACACTCGAAAAAAGAAATGTTCGAAAAAATAATTACTCGCTGAGTTATAAGCGTATTTCAGCCTAGTAACATAAAAAGAAAATATTCCTATTTTTCTATTTAATTTGTAATCCATATATGTATTCAATGACAAACGAAAAAGAAACGGTTCGAAGAAATAATTATTCGCTGAGTTATAAGTGCATTTTTCTTTAGAAAATTGTAATATCATCAGAAAGGCAGAGAGACGCACTTAGTATGCCAAGCAACGAGTGCGAGGGAATAGTCTTACTAGACTATGACGTAGCTGCATTTCAAAATATCGTTTTCCAGTTTCAATAAGGCGGAAAATGAAAAATGAGAAAAAAGCGGGGTCAATAATTTTGTCCAGAATTTACGAATCTGCGATAAAAAGAAATTAATGTTAAAATCGATTTTTCTCTAAAACGTTGTGAAATCATCGAAACGCGAGAGAGACGCACTTATGCCAAACAACGTGGTGTGCGAGAGAGATAGGCTTGGAACACGATGACGTAATACATTTCAAAAAGTCGTTTTTCAGCTCAAAGGAGACCGAAAATGAATACTGAAAAAATACGGGGTGAGTAATTTTGCTAAATTTTTCGAATCTGCAATTCAACAAATTTGTGAGAAAACCGAATTTTCCCTCGAAATGTCGCGCGAGGCTGCAAACGGGAGCGCGGGGTAATTCTAAAATTGAACATCAAATTTATCGCAATGAATCGGAGACATCTATACGCACACTACCCGCGGCTCTGCTAATAGGTGCGTCAGCGTCGATCCCTACAGATCGTTATTACGTATGTATAGATACTTTTTGGCTAGCCGCAGACGCGAGGGATCCCTGCGTGTACCTACGCTAAAATTTCGAGACACGTCGCTCCCTCGGTTATTTCCGTAACCGACACGTAATCCGAAAACATTGCATCCACCGTACACGGTAACCCCACGCAACCCCCTCCGCGGGAGTCAAATGCCTTTTATGGTTGCTGCAACGTCAAAGCGAGAATTTCGAGGAAAACTCTGCGTTTCGTTAAAAATACCTACGCATGGGGCACTCCACGGCACTTTAGCTATTCAAAAAATGAATCTGTCCCAAGTATTTTTAACAATGCTATTCTGTGCAAAATTAAGGCTGTTTAAATAATTGATTAATTACACGCTTATTATTATCGTAGAAATTTGTTATTTCAAGAAAAAGAAAACAACGTCTAAAAGTTTCAGAAAATTATCTCTAAACGCACAATCATAATTTGTCAATATTGAACCCTATGGGTTCACTACACCGCTTTGAATGACGGTACTTTTATCGAGTCGACCGTAGCTGAAAGATTCGCGTGAAACTCGGTGTTTTGCCATGATGGCTAAATTTGATTGGTGCTTTATGGGAAAACAAGAAGATCCGCTCATACCGTTCAACTGCGGTCGACTCAAATGAAATATCGTGACCTAAAGCGGGTTGATCAGTCATTGATGCTAGGTATACAGAGACAGTACGAGGATGGGGTACTTAGGGAACGTGTGAGTGCGAGTGAAAAGATACGGTGACGGCATAAGAGCCTCTGTGTCTCGAACTTGTCCAGAGAATTGTGTACAATGTTCCCTAAGTACCTCATTCTCGTACTGTATATTCCTTAAAGAGAAGCAGAAAGAGACTCGCGTTATATTCGCATCGACTGTCTCCTTACACGGAAAGAGAATACAATAATTACTGAAATATCAGATAATTAGCTTGATTTTTTGGGGAAAGTATGCGTTCAATAATTGCCATACAATAGTGAGGTTCACTAGACGTATGTCGACTGTTACCTTACAGTAAAGTATAATGAACATAATACTTTCTGCGAAAGGTCCACTCTATTATCAGACTATGTAGTATAACAGTGGCTATTACATGTACTCTTCTCCCCGTGCAGAGTATATCAATACTCGTGTCGAAGGATCGAGACGACGTGGTGATAACGATGGTGCGATCTGCGCGCGAATACGTATTTGTAATACGGCTACTCGCGCGCGTATAAAATTATTGGCGCGTCCGAAGCTTCCGACGGCGCGTCACAGGTGGCGTTCGATGCATCGATTTTCCCGCGGCGAATTTGCACCTGCGCAAAGTGGCCGAATGCGCCGGAGTGCCGATGAAAAGGCAGAAGAACCCGCGCTCCCCCGCGAACATCAACGCAAGGAGGAGGGTTGTGCTTCAAAGGGGAATTCAAACGCGCGTATATTGCGCAAGATTGATCGAGAGAGAGAGAGAGAGAGAAACGCCTCCGTTCGAATTATCAGGAAAATAAAGACTTTAATTATATTACACTCTGCTTCTATCCATGCTCGGCATGCGCATACGTACGCGCGTCTGTTTGTTTTCGTAAAACAGTAGAGAACGGGGCCCGTCCAAATTAAGCACGGCCCGGTTATTTTAGGGAGAGCGAGCCGTGTCCATCGCAGACGCGGCTGTAGGCTCCTTCCCGTGCTCACAACGAACGAGGGGGAAAAAAATCTCGCGTTTACCCTTCCGAAAGAGAAACAAGCGAGAAATCACCGAGCAACGAGCATCCCCGGTATTTCCGATGATCGTGAGATTCTTTCTGCGCGGCATACTGGTGCGGTAACCGAAACCGTGTTTCCCACGCGACAATCCGCGCTGTACTGATAAATTTAGGCGTCAAGGTCGGAAGGCTCTTTGGACGGAGACGAAGCGCGCGCACGAGAGAGAGAGAATGATTTTTCAGACTTCTTCGTCCGAGGGCAACCTTGGAGTGGCTTTCGACCTATATTTACTTAACGCAGAATAATGACGTCAAGAAATCGAAAATGCCGGAGAGTCTTAATTACAGCGACGCTGGTGGTTAAATTAAAATTGCAACGAAAAATTCATACGGGGTGTTTGCCCTAATACACGCCAGTATAACGGGTTGCATATCGGTTGGTGCACCTCTTCCGTTGTGGTTTCCTATAATTTCGTGGTATACCGATAGTAAAGATCCGATCTTAATAGAGCTATCAACCTAAGGAACATCGGTTATCTTATTAGTGGTTCAAATATCACATGCTCCGATATTCGCTTCGTGCGTGCGAACACTGTTATACCTACTTTCGCGAGCGTGCGTGACCGTACACATAATTATGTTTAATAGATCGGTACATTTGTTGGAAATTTGCTTTGCATGCATATTGCCATACATGCTCCCTGAAGTATACCATGTGAGGCTGAACTTAATCGCCAGGAAAGAAACTTCAATCACTTTTATCTCATTATCGATACATTTTTGGCCTATATCGATATAAGACTTTATTGTAGATTGAAACATAATCTTCAAATAAGTATTATACAAATATAAGTCAAAAGCTCATAAGTAATGAGGTAATAGTGACTGAAGTTTCTTTCCTGGCGAATAGCTTCAATTCTCGTTTACGTTTTTTCGAACAATCGAGGAAATAAAGACAAGCAATATGTGCCATTTGGTTCGGATCTTCGCTACTGGTATTATCACGAAATTATAGGAAACCACAACGGACGAGGTGCACCAACCGAGATGCGCAACCCGTTATATTGGCGTGTATTAAAATAAACACGGGATATGAAGTTGTAATAATTTTACCGAAGAAATCTCTCTCTCTCTCTTTCTCTCTATTATATACGTATATATATATATATATATCGCTCCTTCCCTTTCTTTGATAAACTATGTACGTTGCATTAGAAATAAAGGTACATAGTGAAAGAAAAAATGCATACATCCGCAGTTGGAAACAGTCCACCCATTTTTGTACGTTAAAATCAACCGATTATTCGCATTCATTCAACAGACTGCGATAATTTTAACTCAAGAAATCTTCGATCAACACTAAGAATAGATTGATTTTAGCGTGAAAAAATGGGCTGACCGTCTCCACTGCAGAATTCCCAACTCCGTATGATACGCTTCTCGCATAAAAGAGAAAAGAACAACGCTGCAGCGCGACGCACGACGTCATCGAAGCGAGTCCCGAAACTCGGATTGTATCCCGACAAGCGGAGCGGATCGTCGATTCGAAACTGCGGGCGTATTCCGCTGTACGCGCGTAGGATCGCGGCCGCCTAGTTCGGAGAGCGTCGCGACGCCTCGAGACGCGAGCCTTTTTCGTGCCTGTCGGAGCAGCCCCATCGCATGGGGATGCGGGGGCGTCCCGACGAGAGCATATATTCGACGTCGCGACGCTCCTCGGCACAGACGCCACTCCACTCTGTCCCGTGCACGGTACGTAGAACCTGCTCACCGGCCCTGACTTGCTCGACCGAAGGCATTTGGATATTATTGGATACGTGTGATCGCGACGCAACCGTGCTTGGACACCGGATATACAATAGTGATACGCCGAGGTCTAACGTGACCGCGACTCTGGATTGTTTTGTGTGACCTCTGGGATCGCGGTTCATGGATTCGCGTGGTGATTCTTGAATATAAGTGAAATCTCATTTTTGCCTTCTCCTCTTTTTATCTCCGGCGGATCTCTCGCTCAACGCGGATCGTTTCCTCCGATCGAACGAACTCTGATCGCGGCGCTTCGTCCGACGTTAATTGGGTTTATAGCGATCCGTCTCGAGAATGACGCCAAAGACTCGTTCGATAATCCAAAAGTATATCCAAGTGCCGTTCGTACGAATAAGATTCTCCGCGACGTCTCGACGCCGATGAAACGCACACTCGGATGTGTCGGAAATCGATTAGATTTATATACATCGAACGTTTGCGATTGTCTTTCAATCGAATAGAGAGGATTCGAACTTTAAATTGAATCGAATGGATGTACGCGCTTTGGAGCTACAGACTTGATGTTGGATTCGACGGATGTAGAATTGTTAAATTCGTTACTCTGCGCGCATATATAGTTTTATATATTAAAATTAATCGATTCTTTGTGTAAATTTGGGTGTACAGCTGCAACCCATGGTAGGCCCCTTTCTTTACGGAATTACCGCTATTTAAGGGGACTACCATATAAGGAGACGGTCCTCCGCGGGGGTCATTCTCACGGAAACCATAACACATTAATTGTCGGTAACAAATTACGGAATCATCGTTCGGTTTAGAGTGAATGACAGCAAAGCTACATATTTGTATATAAATAAATATATTGAACTCTATATTAAGCCATTATATACCTTGACATATTTAAATCCTTTTTTTTTTTATTTTTTAACCTAAAAACACGGAAGGTGAGATTTCACCTATTCAGAACTGTCTCCTATTCAGAAGTTCACGGAGGTGAAATTTCACCTTTCGTTGGAAGGTTAAACAATTTTAAAAAAGGATTTAAAAATTTCAAGGTATATTATGGCTTAATATACAGTTCAGCATATATTGTATGTAGCTTTGCTGTTATTTACTCTAAACCGAACGATAATTCCGTAATTTGTTAGAGACAAGTGTGTTATGCTTTCCGTGAGAATGACCCACGTATACATATGACGTATGAGGCTAAAACTTACTCGCCAGGAAAGAAACTCGAATCACTCTTACATCATTATCTATGAGCTTTTGGTTCATATTTGTACAATACTTTTTTGAAAGCTACATTGTTATCTATACAATAAAGTCTTATATCGATCTAGGCCAAAAGTTCATAAATAATGAGACAATAGTGATTCGAGTTTCTTTCCTGTTGAGTAAGTTAAGCCTTGTATGGTATCTCCTCTCATTCTCCTATATATTCGATTTCATTTTAAAAGCTGTTACGTATATTAATTCTCATCGAGCATTGAAAATATTCGCATTCCGTATTGAAAGCTATTGAAACGATCGGAAAATAATTCAT